>KZ308464.1:176257-257788 GCA_000376725.2 Ladona fulva | reverse complement strand
CTTTCTTATGTATGGTGCTGAAATCTATCTATATTATAAAATGTATTCCAGACTATTAAAATTTTTGAGACTTTAGAAAATAATCTATTTAGGCAAAACACCCCTAAAGAGATGTTCTGAGCAGCCATGGAAATATGTTGATGATGTGAATCATATGTCTTCACGGAAAGAAGAAACAGAAATTCCAATTTTCCGGAGCAATTACTTTTTCAGGAAAGCATTTTGAGATTTTAGAACTTGAACGAACCTCGTATAGAACATCAGCGTCTAGCTAAGAAATGGAATGGTGCAATGTTAGATATCGTTTCATGAAACCTACAAAGGTAGCAATTAGTTTTCATTTAAATTTGAGTCAAATCGCAGTG
This sequence comes from Ladona fulva, assembly GCA_000376725.2. Taxonomy (NCBI): domain Eukaryota; kingdom Metazoa; phylum Arthropoda; class Insecta; order Odonata; family Libellulidae; genus Ladona; species Ladona fulva. The sequence continues at coordinate 257,423 of KZ308464.1, read as the reverse complement.
TATCCCACCAGCGAATTTGAGATCCAATTGGAAAAACTCTGCCAAGTATTCTCGCAGAGAACTACTAAATATTGCTGAGAAATACTTTTAGAAAATTGTGGTAATTTACTATAATAACTGCTGGTATAACGAAGAACCATAACGTACGCGCATAAAATATTAATTTTGTGACAGAATTTCTCTATAAGATCATACAACACATAATTGTGATGAATTTTCTAGAAGTAAGGTAAAACGAATCGATTTTCTTTTCGCAGCAGGAAAGTTGTTTTGCAATCTCATTTAATGCTAAAGGCTATTTTTCAAATACCCTGTAATCTCTGCTCGAGAACGCAATATTTTTACTTTCGAAATTTTCTGAATTGCTCCACTTTCGAATGAAAGAGCTCATATTTAACCGTAAAAGGTTACCTCTCATACCGGCCGTACTTCTAAAATTTCCCTCGCCCGTAGTATCAGTGGACAGCCGCAAATTCATCCGATATGACACTCCGAATTAGATTAAGTATCCAGTATTTCGCTCCAGGTTCTTCAAGGCTCTCCTACGTTTACGTATTTCAAAATATTCACAAAACAAAAACAATCCCTTCGGTTGGTGAGTTAGTGTCTGAGGTCCACGGTTGGCCTACTTGCTAACTCGTCCGTATTAGGTTCGATACCAGTGGAAGCCTTCTTTTTATGATTCGGGTAGGCGACAGCAAGGGCTCTCGACCTTAGAATTAGATCCAAAACAAAAATTTAGAATCATTTCGCCATTACCATCAGCTGCCGCTTAAGGAACAGAGTAAGAAAGCAAATGAGGAAAAAGTGTGGTTGGCAGATGTCATTAACGTATTTGCAAAGCATTACCTCACAAAACCACAAAAAGTAGCAATATTCCTATTAGCAGTAGTATCGTTAAAAGTGCTTCGACAGCAGAGATCATTTCGCACGTAGGCTCCTACCGGGAATCGAACCGGGACCGTCTTCACTGAAGTCGAACGCGTTGCCCACTTGGCTATCAGGGAGCCCAACATTGCAATCACACTTAAAATGGGAAGCAATTTTTATAATTGCGTGCTTATATATAAAGTATTCTATAATCCTATATAAAATATAGTATTATAAACTGTCAAATATTACGGAATTGCGTATAAAACTCTTCATAGCCTCCGGAGAGACGTTTATCTTAAATATTCCCATGCACCAAGGTCAATCATACAACGCATCACCACTTCGGTAAATTAAACAGGCTCTTGAATTTTCCATTTACTCTCAAGTGAACAAATTAATTCTCCCAGCTTACTGCAGTCATATTACTCTAACTAAAGCATGTGCCCCAGTCGCCGCTTGAATCTCTAAAACGAGAGCCAAAATGCGCTCGGAGTTTTCATAGAGAAAACGTAATTTATATATATTAATATGGGTTGAAAAGAGCTTAATTTTTAACTTTCGTGGAGGTTAAGCAGCGGCCCTTCATACTCTTCGAAAGTCACTTTTGCATTGCATTTTAACTGACGTCAGCGTTCATAAGATCCACCGTCGCTTTCTATCCTTTTCTCCTGTGGAAAGGTCGATAGAGGAGGATTTTATATTAGATATATATATGTTAATATAAATATGTTCGCGAGCATACTCGTATATTAACATGTCCTCGCAATAACATCATAAACTGTGATTGGTGCTCGGAGAGGAACTTTTGCATGGAAGTCCTCAACTTGTTATCCACGATATTCTTTACATTAAAATATTTTTTTGATTATGTTACGTTTTAAGAGCTAGTTATAATATAAGATAGTTATAACTATTAAGTAGTTTTAATTATAGATAGTTATAACAATCAAGTAGCTAAATTACAGTAACCTTATATTTTGTAAATTTATAAAAGAGGTGATAGGTATATAGAACGAGGCAAAACTATGGAATTGCTGTAAAAAAAGAGGATACACGTATAACTTAATCAAAATTTTGGATGAAATTTTTAACTTCTCGACAAATATTGTAAATTCATTCAAATTATTGATCCATGGAACATCTTTATCAAAAAAGTTGCTAATCCTTGCATAATATCCGTGGAGTGAATCTAAATTATGAATTTCTTTAAATCACTAATGGCTGCAAGACGGTAATACGAGTATATTTACTGTACAATTACTTCCTAGGAAATGGTCATGCAAATGTTAAAGATTTATCACGAATCTGCCTTTCGTATGATTTTTAGGTTTACGTTGAAACTAAATTTTGCGCCTCATAGGCAGTAAAATTACGTTTTCACTCCCTATATCACTTAAGTCATTAGCTAAGGATTCGCTAACAACCGTTCAGATTTTCTCTTAAGTTTTTTTACGTGAACAGAGCAACTTGCCTTTAGGATCTAATATAAATTATAGGAATCGTTAATATAATTGTAAAATAGTCTTTACAGACGAGACCAAAGAAGATTAAGAAAACAGTTCAGACAGAACACATCCCAAATCGTACCAAATATGCAAATCTCTTTCTAACTTGTTCGGTTCTAGGGTTTTACCACATCTTACGTCAAAGTTTTGCGGCCACATTCCCGCAAATATAGCTGTCTCTACTTTCGCATCTAAAATTTTCAGTAATCCGCAATCAATTTCATCTGTTCTGTGAAATGACATTAGATGTCACGGTATAAAATAAGTTTCCCGGCATTACCATCAGTCAGAAGCATCGTCTGCATAAAAGAGCTAATCATAGACATGAAATCCATTTTTCCGTTCCATCATTTGACAGCAAAATCACGTACTTTCATTTCTTGTTGAAGCATTAACGAATATGCACATCTCGATCTTTTCCCTTTCACTTTCCCGCAATGATGGTTTCGTCTCCTTGAAAAGTCCCCCCAAGCTGCGCGCCGCCCTAGGCGGTCGCATCACCCCCCCCCCCACTCACATCGACTCTGGTCTCTCAATCCGCAATTCACGAGGAAATAATTCACAGAAAAAGTTTTCTCTCACGAAATCAAGTCGCATCGTCTTGCAGCTGCGTTCCTTTTCTAAGTCAGTTCAAGTCAGTTTCATTTTAAAATGAATATTCTCTAGCGAGATATGGTAGAATTCCATTACGAAAAGTACAAGTTGTAGTTATTATTTCAGTTTCATTTTATCACATTTCTATATAGCAACAAAAAGCTTTAAACTGTATTTTGTCACATTACTTTTCAAGGTTGGTTCATTAGATGAATACACACTTTTGGAGGAGAAAATTTTAAATATATCAGTATTAAATTTATTGGGGCTTCATGAGATTTATATATGCCACCCCTGTCCTCTACAATTGCAAAAAGTGCCTAATACAGTGGATATTAACATTAGAACAATTATAAGTATGACGAACCTGGAATTCTACATAGCCAAGTGGGTAGTGCGTTCGCCTTAGGTGAAAGTGGTCTCGGGTTCGATTCCCGGTGGGACCCCATGTGAGAGAAATAATTAAAGATGTTGAAGCACTTAAAAATATTATGAAAAATTAAAACTATTGTATTACAAACTCAACCTATCCCAATAGACAATTTAACCATGATAACTCACACAAAATTTTATCGTACCGATCAATGTCTTACGGCTAATAACTCTTCAGTTTGAACAGCTCCTGTAATTGCAGAGAATAAAATATAAGTTGATTAACCTAATTATGTATCAATAAAATCAGTATGAAAATATTTGTATAAAATTCTGTATTCCTGAGGTGAGAATAATTTTTCTGACGGACTCTATAGTTGCCTGTGATGGACTCAAGATTTCTGTGACTAAGGACATATGAGAGGGAATTTTTACCTGAAAATACTTGCGTAGAATAAAATGACTGCTACGGATTTTGTGCTTTTCCCACACAATGTGGATTGTTACGGAAATGGAATTTCAAAATACGTCATAATCTGTTGGAACAATACGATCGAGCAATTTGCGGTTGCGGTCAAATTGACTGTTAAGTGCCTTTTGTTCTTCGCCATGCGTCTTAACTGGGACCTTACGACGAGTCGGAAGTGCACTTCATAAAACTGAAACTCAGGTTTAGTATGGTTTCTGTGCAACTTAACGTAAAGAGGAACTTATATTTGTTATCATCCCTATGAAGCCGCTATTCGACTGAATCTATGTTAACCTTATGGTATTTTTTTGCGGCTATAGAGCTAGCGAACGAATGAACTCGTAGGCTAACACCAAACGAAAATTATCGATTCATTGTTCTTCGCCGCATTCAATAAAGAAATTTATGATTTCGCAACGCTTACTTTTACAGTAAACTATGTTACATTTTGTATAGTATTTAAAATGTTCACGAGAAAAAATGTAGAGAATGATATTTTTATAAACATCTCTCAGCTAATAAAACTGAGTATTCGTAGTCAAAAAATGTTCCGGCCTTATCTCAGATTACGAGTAATTTGAATTTACAACATATTCGTTAAAGATGTGCTACATTTTGGTTATTCACAATAAAAAGATAGTCACCAATATAGAACAACAGAATTTAATGGCTTTGTCCCGCAGCAAAATGGATGTACTATATCAAGTTTGCTATATAGTCACTTCGACAAATATTTTGGGTATAAAAGAAAACCGACATAATTGAAATTCATGCAGAGAATATTAATGAAATTAATAAAATATGGTTTGCCTTAGTCATTTTCTGTTATTTCCATTACATATTGATCCACACTTTCCTTCACTAAATGAGACCCAACAACTTTGTCTTGGGGACAAAGTTGTTGGGGACAACAATTTGTCTGTCTGAGGAAGCTATGTTAGATCACTTCGCGAACTGATAATTTAGGTTTTCTTTAAGTTTTGCCCCATCATTACCAAATTTTTTGTTGGAATTTTCATTATTTTAACTTAAAATTATTTTGACGGTCATCTGTATTTCTGTAAAGTGCATAAAAATTTGTTTGGAATAATCCACGATGTTTTTCTTACGGCAGAGGTTTGTAGAGGCCTGGCGTCGAACCCAGAATCATTTTGAGAGATGTGTTAAATGTTAAAATTACTAAACCACGTTCTCTAGCTATATCTCAAGGGACAATCCCATATACTTCGAGGAAATGCTTCAAAAAATTATGAAAATCGGAATAAATCATCCCCAAGGGAAAAATCGAAACTTTACGACTTTCTAGAATCGAACCTATGATAGCTGAGATTCAGTTCTCATTTTTCCATTGGGTATTTTGATGGGTCCCATACTGTATAAAAATCCAATTTATTAGCACCTGTGGTTTAAGCTGTGAATTCGTACCATATATGTGAGGCGGAAAGGCGTCTATGTATTTAAGGCTATCGGTTGCTGTGCATTATATCACATACATGTGTTTTTCTCAGCTGGCACCCTTTTACCCTATGAAAGTCTTCCCAAGTTGTTATGTGGAGACAAATCTGAAATCTTTCATCCAGTAAAGGAATGACAATCGCCGAAAGAAGGTTAACGAGATGCATCTACAATCGACACAGAATAAATTTTATAATTATATACATCGATAGTCGGTATCGTTTGAGTACAATTCAGGACACATTGACTTTCCATGAATTTGAATCTATTCTTAAAACCAGAGTGGCGTTTAAATTTAGTTTCCTCAATGTACAATTAACCTTAATTCGGTGGTTCAATCTATTCGTAACTTTATTCCATTCAATACGGGTTTTAATCCGAGGGAAAAAGCAGGATACGAAGAATTGCAGATGTGGAAAGAATGGTCTGGTTGATTTCATCCTCATTAATTTGTCGTTAATACGCCATTCCTAAAATATCTTTCTTTCGAAAGCGTATTTATTCCGTTTTGCCCATCCATTTATCTTCAATTATGCAGTTCAGGGAGTTGGAGAACCAGACATGAATATGCATTTCTTTAAAATACGTTCAAACATTTGGATTTTCAACGAGCTTAACGTACTTCTCTCATGGCTCGAATAATACCTTACGCTTTTTTCATGGTAACAGCAGAGATTCTTCATTTTTCTCCGGTATAGAAGCGGAACCTCGTGGAGTTCAACGCAGGAGAGGGCGAGAGATTTTTGACTCGAAAGGATACTTGACTTCCAGGATATGTCAGCCTTCGGTCGATTGAATGTTCATGCTTCTTTCAACTACATGATAAAGGTTTTAGATGCCAGTAGCGCATAAAAAGAAAGTATTCCCATTCGATGAAAGTGGTCTATCCTATAGTAGTATTATTAAAAGTGCTTTGACGGTCCGTTACCGAATTCCCTTATATATTCACTCCCTGACCGCCCTCAGAAAAGAAAGAAGGAACCCCCACATTCCTTTCAGACGTCATAACAGAAAATCCACCCACTTATCCTCCCCACACTTTCACTAAAGGTAAAACCCGACCATTCACCTATTCGCTTCATTGCGGAAACCTTGAGAGTGGAGACACTGTTTCCGAAATGCGCATTGGGTAATTCCTAGAAATCGTTAATTCGGAACTTACCGTTTGCCTCCAAACGCGAGTTCCATCTACCAGCCTACGGCTTACAGAGTGTTTTAAGCTTTTAATTTATTGACAACCGTGCTCAAATTTTCTTTCAGCTTAAGTAATTTTATAAATATGGGCCTTTACCAGGAATCGAACCCGGGGCCGCTTTTACCAAAGGCGAACACGCTACCCCCTAGGGTATCAGAGAGCCGGTTTATCTCAAAAGAAATTATTTTACTTATTAAATGATTATACATTTTCCTACACAAGGTTCCATCCGAAGGCCAGTTTGAACTTCATTACATCAAGTTCTGTATAAGTACTACGCTAGATAAAGAGGAGTAGAAGCAAACTAGGCTGGATGAGGAGTGTGGTATCTATTTCTGCCTTTTCTCACTGGACTGGAATGTTGATAAGAGGAGAAAGTCCGCAAAAGTTCACCATAATTAATCACACCTTTCAAATACGTACAACAAACCAAAATACGTACAGCTGGTTACCATAATTTATGCCTCTTTTACTCTCGTTTGATCACAGCCATGAAAAGGCAGAGACAAACGTAAACGAAAGTAACGTTCTTCTCTATCCCGTACCAAAATGAATGTTTGGAATATTCCACTTATCGAAAAATTGTAGCAGTAACATAGTATACAGCTCACTTATGAAAATTTAATATTCTCCAGGATAAAGTTGGACAACCACAAATATAAAAACATTACCGAAAATCCTCGAGCTCATACGCCTCCATGTCCATATAAAAACTGCATTCATTAGTTATTTAAATTTACATTTATTATAAGGAGTAAAAGAAGTTTCGATAGTCATCGTACGTATTAAGATTGCGGTATGTTTAGTAATATTCTTAACCTATCAGTCACCATCCAATGGAAGCCAAATTTCTTTTCCGCGTACAGCTTTATTATCATCACTTACTGAAATAACTACACTGGTGCGATCAAACAATATTATTACAGCATTTAAGTGGCACTAACTATAGAGCCGATCTCCAGAATGCATAAGAATAATTAACTTCGACCCAATAAATTTGACGCATTCAAGACTCGGTGACCTAAGTTACATTAAGCAAGAATAACTGTAAATAAATGGATGCGCAGCTATCATAATATTGTTTAGAGGGTTTGAATTAATTCAGTTCGGTTGAGTAAAAACCTCGCAGAAATTATACCTAAGCCGATCCGTTAGACGACCTTATCTCCCTTATAAGTTTTCCGATTACTTTATTGTCCCCATATTTTAAGCCCTCCTTCTTCAGGTACATTGGTGAACATTTTACCGTGTATTTTCAATGCCAGGTAAGTTTTATTACCGTTGAAAATATTTAAAAAGAAAAAGCTCTATCCGCCCGCGGCGATGGTAAACTATTTTATGCTTATAAATGCGGGAATTATCCAAAAGGCCAAGCATACCAAAGAAGATGATATCTCAGCCTAACCTATGCAAATTACAGAGGATGCCTTCTGTATCGTGCCACTTTGAAGCACCTGCAGCGAACGCTTCAGCCATAGATGACATGGTATTTAAGGAATATTAACATGAGACAAAGGTACTGCGTATATAGGCACGCGCATGCTATAACGCGTCATAATATTTCCACATAACATGTGCTATCGGGAACAGAAGTGGGCAAAAGTATATCGTCTGATTTTCGATAAAATTTTTCTTTTGCGCTTAGTCGTGATTTGCAAATGCGCTCCTCGTCTCTTTCCACGGGTGAAATTCACGAAGAGATAAATCTTGTGCAGAGTAAGAGCTTTCGGGGGCAGAGGTCCAGCTTCAATCTTCTTACGTTTTCATTTCAATTCCTCATTAGTTTCTACGTTGTCACGGAAAGCACTATCGCAGAAAATGAAATAATTCTAGACAGTGATTAAATCAGGTCCAGGTCCACAAATTTTCTTATTTGGCTACAGAGAAAGTCGATGGAGCAAGAATTTACTTTAATTACAAATATAACGTTAATTATCATTACATGGAAATATGTACAATAAGAACAGAATTAACGTAATTTATACAAACATCAGATGCAGATAATGTCACTAATCCATTTGATTAGCATAAAATTGCTGAGTGAACCTATAATATATTCGTAACTCATGCCAAATCGAAGAAAGCAAAAACATCGAGTGCGATAATTTTAATTGAATTGCCTAATTCGATAAACTTAGTCGTACAATTATATGCAATTTACCTATAATATTATCAATGTGTTCAAAATATCATATAAAGAATACAATTTTTTTTCTGTACGCCTGAACTTATATACACGACTAGACTTTTTTTCATACATAGCATTATTACATGCGTCTTTGCATTCCTTCAAATAAATATATACAAAGCCTATGGTTAGAGTACTTGAAGCCGCAAATTGGATATTGATTTCAGATTCGGCATTTTTTGTACCACAACAGTTTGAAGTAAAGTGAAAAATAAGGAGCATATGTATCACAACAACACATAAAGATTTGGGCTTAGGAGACAATTCTATGAAAATAATTTCTAATCATCGTCTAATAGTATACGTAGATTATCCGTTTCTGCGATTATCTCACCTTTACCATAAAAATGGCTCTTCTGGACGACCTGTTTTCCTGAATTTTCTGGACGATCGCTGACAGCGAAATTTTCCAGCTGCGTATTTTATTTTAAAAGATGGAGGTGCCGAAGAACGTAAAGTGCTACCGATTTCTTACAGTCGGAAATGCAACTGAGAGTTCTACTATTGAAGAATCTCTCAGTTCTCCCCATCATTTTTTATGCCATCGGTCCACTTCCTATTATTGGCCCAAAACGAAAAGTAATTTAGAGAAAAATGATCGAAAATCTCTTTCCGTCGGCAGGAGCATCTCTTTCGCACAGCTGTCTATCATTAGGTCTCCCTTAACACCCAACTGCTCTGAGCCTTATTTAATTCGGCGATTCCTCACGATGATCCCGAAGCCCGCAGCGTTATCCCAGAAGCGGTCGCGCAAGCGGAAATCATTCGCTTCATCCTTAGCTTTCGACTGAAACATCCCAGAATTTGCTGATGGTTGAGCTACGTCCGCCGTTCCTAGTCCATTAAAAATTTGTTCCCTCGACGGAAATTACGTCGCTCAGAATTAACTTCTATTGCATACATTTCTACGGATGTCATGATAACTCAGAAAAAGCGAGATCGGTGGAGGAAAGTGAAAGTAGCGTCTTCCTTTTTCATTAAATTCAAATACAGCTGCCGAGGCATTTTCTGAATTTGCGCAGTATTTAGTCATCCACCGTGATTTCTTCTTCAATATTAATCGTCAAGACAAAATATACTGGGAGAAGATAGCAAAGTGGGCAACGCGTTCGACTTTGGTGAATGCGGTCCCGGGTTCGATTCCCGGTGGCGGTTCACGTGCGAAATGACCTTAGGTGTCGAAGCACTTTTAACGTTACTACTACTACTATAATGTATACTGCGGAAATGCGTAATTACAGTATCTCTGCAGGTTTTCCATGGGATAATAATTCTCATACTTCACCGAGGGTTACATGAGTCACGCTACCACGCAGTTTTAAAATTCCAACCGTGCAACTTGTCGGTAACTTTAAGGTCAAACGATTTTTTATCTTCAGACTAAACCTCAATCTAAGCCGATTATCTTCTAAATAAATTCTCAAGTGGTGACACAGATTAATATCTTTTATGTTAATTTTGAGATTATTTTCTATAGAGTATTTCGACAGACATTGGGCTATATTTTGCATTAGTTATGAAATATGAACACTGATAGACCTCTACATATAGATTATAGTAGTAGTAATTTTAAAAGCGCTAAGACATCTTAGGTCATTTCGCACGTGAGCTCCCACGGGAAATCGAACCCGGAACGGCTTTCACCGAAGTCGAACACGCTACCAACATGGCTACCCGGAGACCCCTCCATGGGGCTAAGTTCCCCAAATTTCCTATAACATATTTCAAAGTAGAATGAAAGGAGTAGCATTTTTTCTATTAAACTTAAAAGTGATAGCATCAGAGGTTCATTTAATTAAGCTATGACTGCGTTCCAAAGCGGTAAAGCTCATCAACTCATCATTATTTTGCGACGGAAACATTCGCAGAAACGCTCAAATAACTGGATATTATAAGCTTTTTATTGTAATATATATCTATTGTTACCTATATCATCGTAGAGCGTAGAATTACAGCATGAAAAATCAAGCTCAAAATTGGAAATTTCTAATTTCCTGAAAACTGTTGAGTCAAAGCACAAGCCCTCTTTAACATCTTCAAAGCCCTGAATACCAATTAATCAATTTTATTTTATCAGTTACTGTAAATCAGAGGATCTTACTTTAAATTTCATTCGTCTTCTGGAATAGAATTTCGGAAAATCTCTGTTTTGTTTATTTTTGTCTCAGTCTTGTTCATGGGCGCGTTAATGTGACAGTTAATGATGTATGAGTGATGCTGAATAACATTCTGAGTAACTTCTTATTTGGATGATATTTAAGAGCTCCTCATAAGGTCATTGTGTTGCAAATACTTGGACTGTTTCAACTTTCAGCATTCCTTCTCTAATAGAAGGCAATTGCGAATCGCCTCATCATGCTTAGTAAACCCCACTCCTTCAAAAACGTTGGTACCTAATGGTTGAGGGTACGAGGGTCCCAAGCATTCGGGTTAGTGAATTTACTTACAGACATTTTCTCACTACGCATTTTAAGTAATCACAGATTTTTTTCTAATTTCAATTCTGAAATGTGAGGATTGAGGGATATTTCCACTGCTTTCCCCACTAAACCAGGATGCTGTAGAAGGAGCTATTGCAAGTACGTACGACTCCTTAATTCTATGAATTACATTTCATATATGCAGTATGCAATGGAGAGCTATTAAGATGAACGACCTTATTCAATCACACCTCAGTAGCTCTCATAATATCACAGCCATGAGCATGACTGAGAAAATAGTGACAGATGAAGGATCTTCTACCATGTGCCACAAGGCAAGTGAATCAAGATTTGGTTGCAGGAAACATGTATGTCGGTAAGTTATCTTAGATGTCATCGAAAAAACAACTTATTATTTTTTAAACCTACTTTTTTGCACGAATACACTTTGACTCGGTTTATAAATGCGTTACACGAAAATACTAGTCACGAATTTTACCACTAATTGGCATACTTCTTAGCTGGAGTAGTGGGGGAATGGTGAACAGTAAGATTTTTTCCAAACTCAACTGGGAGATAAAATCTATTGACTCAGGCTTCGCTTGGTGGAATTTCATTATATAGGAAATATTTTTATTTTTTCAAATAAAAACAAGTAAACACACCTGTCTCAACCCTTTCATGCTCTTCACCTCCTCCTGCTTGGTATTCATACACTATCCTCCCCACCCTGCTTTATTGACAATAATTAGGATTTTTCTTTCCTGTCGCTCGTCTAAGGATGGTCGAACATGCCGAATCCGTTCGCAGGATGTATCAAAAATTTTTAACTGTGTCTGTGTTTTTAAAAAGCTTTTAATCGTGGTAGTGTGCCTGTTTACTTATTTTTACTTGATAGAATAATATCTTAAAAATCTCTTCATAAATTAAAATCGTTCACAATTAAAATTGTGGAAGTGTATCTGTTTACTTGTTTTTATATGATAAAAAACGTGGGTAGATCATATAGATTTTTCAAATGACACTTCGTGTTCATTAAATAAGAAAGTGTATACAAATTTAACACTAAAGACTCAAATAATCATTCTTATTTTTTGGGTATTGCTTGTATGTTTGTATTTTAAATATTTTATATTATGTAATTTTAGAATATTGATTTTTTACATTTGTATTTATAACCTTCATCGTGTATTGCTCTTTTATCATGTTCATCCTGTTTGCGGTAAATAAATAATATTAAAATTTCCTCTACTGTAAGTTTATAGCTAGATATTTTCAATTATCTGAAGTTCAAAGGTAAAATTGGTGAAGTAGCACCAGGAGTTGACAAGTCTACTGCAGGATTTTCTCGAAAGGTGGCCAAATTAATTGAAGGGGGTCGATGCACTTCTCATCGAGTGTTTAATGCGGAAGGAACCGCCTCTTTGGGAATGAAATTGCCGAGCAGGACTTATGTGGCGGAATTCCAGACAAATGCCAGAGGATTTAAGGCTGCTAAAGATAGCGTGACGTTTATATATTGCAGTAACGCTTCATGGGATCGCATATTGAAACCTCTGCACATCAATCGATCTCTCAGACCACGTTCAATGAAGAATAAAGACTTGAATACAATACCTGAACTTTGAAAGGAGACTAAAAACGCATGAGTGGCAACATAATTTTTTTCCGAACTGTTCAACAAATATTTTTTCCCGGAAGTTAAAAGATACTTAGAGGAAAAGTGAGTCGAATTCAAAGTTCTTATGGTGGTATACAATGCATATGAGCATCCACATTCGGTTGATTCAAATGTATAGTGGTTATTCTTGTTGCCTAATACGGTTACTCTAATGCAACCACTAGGTCAGTGTATAATTTCCACATTCCTAGACCTACTGCATAACGTGAACATTTCCATGCATTTTGGATGAGCTAGATACTGGTAAACATTGACAGTCATTGATGCATGTGAAAGTTTTTCTATTATAGATTGCGTTGCACACACTGTATCAGCGTTATCTGAATAAAGGCCATCAAATTTGAACGCTTTTAGGAAATCAGTTTAACCAGAATGTGCTCCAATTCAAAATAACGAGTCCAAAAATTAGGCTGCATACTTAAATACCATGATTGGAGCACATTAGAGAACATTTATCCTTTTTAAGGCGCGCACCTTTATGTGCAAAGCCTAAAACCTTTTCCTTCATCTTGTTGATTTGGCATTAGAAGATGTCGGTAAACTACTGGTTGACAAAGCGCTAAGCGAAGATGAAGTATAAGAGGTTGCACAGTAGTAGTATCTTTTTCGAATAAAGTAGTCATAAAGAATCCTACTCACGGAAAGTTAGGTTTAGGATGTTCTTCAACTGGTCAATAAACTGGTAAATCATTTTATATGGAACGATCCCAATGTTGATCAGGCTATACAACGAGATCTTATGTCCTATAAGGCGGATACCAAGATATATGGGACGAGTCAGTACAACATCACAATGATTGATAACCGATATAATTGTCAAAACAATTGAAACTCCAAAAATGCAGAAAATAGATTAAACCAATACTCATAATATTCCAACCCAAGATGAAAATAATAAATAAGAACAGGACTTCGTATTTGACACATTATTGTGGAAAATGGCGTCTCACGAAATTAGGTTGAAAGGTAAAATTCACAGATAGAGGCGAGGTCTTGTGGAAATTCGCCAGGTAGAATGGAGAGAGGCGCTGTAATTTTTCCACAACAATTACTTTAATTGAAAAACACCTGTAATTTTCCCTTAACAATTACTTTAATTGAAAAACACGACCAGGTTTCGACGAATGATCGTCATTTCCAGGTCCTGATTTCCCGACGATGACGATCATTTGTAGAAACCTGGTAGTGTTTTTTCATTAAAGAAATTGTTGTGGAAAAAGAACTACGCTTCTCTTCTTTCTGTAGGTGGAATCGTACTGATTACAAAATTGGAAACCCATTCAGATTACCACTCACGGTGAAAGAATACTGCGATTGAATACTTTTGACACTGTTGAGTTGACCGAATATTTCAGGTGATGGAATATACAACAGTCTGACGTAATGAGTAGTAGAAAATCACCCCCTGCCACACGCCGAAAGGTAGCTCGCAGGGTATTTATGTAAATGTAAATGAAATCATACCATACGCTATGCTTCTTATTTCCGATTTGCGAAGTTCTGCGGCCCTTATTCTGGGAATATCTTCATTAAAGATAAATTAATATGTTGCCGTGTATAATGATTTTCTTAATTGAGTGATTTCAATTAATTCTTGGTCTTTTTTTACCGAAGTTCCAAAGTTTACAAATTACCTATTCTCCCATAATCCATGAATATTTTTTACACGCATTTGTTTTGCACGGAATTATCTAGAACCCATCCACCGTGTAAATAAGGAATCAGGTGTATTTTAAACTTACCGTATCCATTGTACTATAGTTCGAATCTACCCGCGCCTGTGTTACTTTTATCGCCAGCTGACGACAGCGGGAATTCTATGAGCGATGACATATGTGGCCTTTTGAACATGAAGATAGCAGGAAAATAAGTTGTAGATGAGCTTTTTATATTTGCTTACGCGCCGCTAAAATGCATCGCACGAGTCCTATGCGAGATGTTTAGATGCCAGTAGGATTGAGGTCACTCGATTAGGTCAGAAACATTATCTTTATTCAGCAAAGCTAGTGATCGGCGCGCAGACTTCTCTTTGGCCATCCTTGAAACGGCCATCCAAGATTCGTCTCGTTCGAAATGGATCTGCAGCACTGGATAAAGGCCCTGCTCCTCTTCTGTTGTCTAGGTAAGTACGGCAATACGGAATATTATCATTCGTTAAGACCATTCTTGCGGATTATTATTAATAGTATAGAGTTATGTTAGAACACATAAAAAGCTCGAAGCCGGTGATAGGTAATAATCGTGAGTGCATATGACTCCATGTGTGCGAGTGTGAAGATTCCGGACAAAACTGCCAGGTTTCAGCTTTCCTAATCCGCTTCAATTATGGAAAAAAACGCCAGGATTCCGTTAAAGTGGTCCTTAATCAAAGCGAAAATTTCCGCTTAAGAAAAGAGGTGAAGAAGCTCTTGAAAACAACGAATTCTGTAGTTTTATTGTTAGTTTTCACTCGGCTTTCGAAAGAATGCACAAAAAAGTAGATTTGAAAGAATATCTTACAATGAATCTTGCTGTAGAATTTACAAAGTATGTGTATTCCTTAAGGTTTGAAGGCATCGTAAATTTGACTGACCATAAATTTTATATATTGTCTCAGAGGATACGTGTAGTTACGAGTGATGTGATAATACCAACATTTTTACATATTCCGATAAAATGCATGTGACTTCTCTATATTTCCGATTATGATACGACTCCCGATTCATGCAATGTATAGAATTCACTAATATTAGTTACTGTTGGTTCGGGAAACAAATAGTCAATGAACAAAGTATATTCAATAATCAAATAATCAGTGGAATAATTTATACGAAAGCTTATAAAATAGAGTAGAATAATGAATCTAATATGTCCAAGCTGTACTTTATGGAACGGCGCCGTGCTAANGAGTACCGGGGTATTTCATGTATGAATACCCCGGATACCCTCCAGTACCCGGGTATTTAAGCCCTGGGTACTTTGGATTTCCTAGATATGACTAAATTCCAAAATTTTAAGACTACTTTGGTCAAATACTCTTTCTTGGCTGTGTATTTACCTCTACTAATTAAATGTGATTCTCATTTTGCAGGAGTTGCTGTCCGTGCCGAGTATGGTAAGTATTGAAAACAGCCCTTCGAAGATCACGCGCATTAACACGCGAATGACTACTAATATGAGGAGACGATTCGAATTAAATATCCAACTGGTTAATTATCACCACAAAATAGTAACTCTGAAGGAAAACTCAGTCTTGGAATCTACACCATGATTGGATTTGTGAATAACTTGCGTATTTACTTTAGAGAAATTGATGGAAATAACACTCCCATTTATAATGCTTACAGAGACTATTTAATAATATAATAAAACGACCCTTTCCGTTGAAAAGGTAACTCGTGAAAATTTGATTTAATGGGCATCGTGCGAGTTCTTTTAGTTCCGTAATATTTTTACATCGAAAATTGTTCAAAATCCTCCGATCCCGATGCTGATTTTGGTAACCAAGAAAGTTCCTATAATTCCGATTAAGATTCCTAAAAATCATCCTATCAGTAAGGGTTACCTATGCATTTATTAGCTCATTAAAGTCGCCAACATTACCCTTACAAAAATATGCTTGGATAGTACCTGTGGATGAAGCACTTCCCGGAATTCGTTATTAAAGCATTTTCTTCAACTTACAGAGTTAATGATGTTTTTTCGCTGAGAGACGATCAATTCCGCCAGATTTAGCGGAGAAATAGCGAGAAAGGCCGCCATTCCTCTGATCTCTATCCGCAGCAATCAGGGAATCCGATAAAAGTCCTCTCACTAAACCATTATTATTAAGTCAGTGTAGGAAAGAAATGACCGAGATTCTTCTCAAGAAAAGTGAAAAAAATAAGCTCAAAGCTACTCTTTTCACCCCCTTACGTACAAGCTATGACAGGTATTCTAATGTTACCACTTGTTAACCTGATATGTAAGACTAAACCAAGAGAGCTAAGTGATCAACTCGTTATCTATACATACCTGTAAGTAATTTGAGACAAATTATTCTTCACAAATTATACAGAAACAAAAACGGATGCATTGCTGTGCTGACTCTCACAAAAGATAGTTATTTACTCAAGTATTAATCCTCATTGGTATATTATAAAAACTATATAATTTTAAACAAACTACTTTCATTAATGACATTTTTTAATAAATAAAAGGAGATTTAATGAGTTTCGATTTAAATTGCTTTCTATCTCACATCAGTAATAAAGCTGGAATAAATTGAAAGTTATATCTCACAACAATTAGTTTCACAAACTTTTCATGACGACACCTTCTAGTACATTATTTCAGTTAGGTTCAGACTCGATACCTTGCGATATACCCGATACTCGGACAAATATCTCGAGTAGTCGGAAAATGAAACTAAATATCCAGCACTCGATACTAGAATTTAGTGTTCTCTAATCACTTCAACTCAGCGATTTCGATCGTAAACCCAGCAAATTCGTATAGGTGCGTGGAAGTTAAGATTTCACCTAATGAAATTCTCAGATTAGGTAAGAGTTCGCGGAAATTCGTCATTTAAAATGATAAAGAACCGCTCATTTACCTTAATTTTGCATTTCAATCAAGTTTTGGAATTTCGTGCACTAAAACTTAAAACTTTTAAGAATTATTTTTTGGAGTCCTTGAGAGTTTCTATGCATAACTTGAAACGAATCGGCTAATTTTTGAGAGCAGGTGCATGTTTCTTCCAGACGACGCCGATAAGAGTTTTCTCGTGGCGGAAATCTCTCGTCTCTTGGACTTACGGACAAGCACGAGAACTATATCTTGGTATCTTTTTGATCTCTGACACTCCATCTCCAAGATAGGGACCTTGTTATTGCCATCAACTTTTCTTCGGATGTAGCCTTTCATTTAGCCATCATTACGCAAAAATTACAAAACTTCGACATTCGCAAATGTTCTTCTCTTTCTAGGAAGTTAACAGATAGGGTTTAATTCCTCTCCTTATTTAATAACGATACTTAACTGAACCTTGTTGTTATTTGATAATCATTTTTGTATTTATTACTGGCACAAATTAGTCATATTTCATTAACATAGTGTATACGTAAAAAGAGAATAAAAAAATGTGTGTGATTACATGTATGTAAAGCATTTGTGTGATTATTCTTTTCCACAAATACTTGAGCAATTTTATATCCTTTTATTATCTGCTATCTTATTATATATAACTCTACTATTGCCGTTATTTTTATTCAATTCCTCTTCTACAAGTTTTCGTTATGCTTTACTCGATTATAAATATTCTTAGGGCGTTGCGTGAATGTTGTCTAATAGTAGGTTTATGAAGGTCTCTTCTTATGGTGAATACCAAGCTTTGGATATATATTATCTCTTTATGCTAAGGATACTGTTATTGCTTCTAATTCGTTGCTTATTGTTCTTTAACTGTTTTATACGGTTTTTAGCTCCTACATCATTGGAAATCGCGAAGATATTAGCACTCGTGCGGCGAATTTTATTACCAAATGTGGAATATGGCTAATGACCTTCCCTGAGGATCTCACGAATTAATTGAATTGCGACTGTATCAGAGTCTGACTTTCAGCCATAGGATATGATAATAAGTGTTTCTGAACTAAGATTCTTCATTTGACCTTTAGAGAAAAGGAAACGAGCGAGAAACTAAAATTGAATTCAAAAAGGCCAGCTGATTATGGCGTTAAGCTTTCGAATCCGTGCCATGCTGCTACTTTAACTGTGAATTAATATAAATAAATTTCCCGCTTGTTTCTGTTGTGGGATACAACCAAGTTAAGAATCAATTTACTATAACTGTATGAGGATTTGTAGAATTTTAAAATAATATCTCTCGGAGAAATCGAGTACCGGGGTATTTCATGTATGAATACCCCGGATACCCTCCAGTACCCGGGTATTTAAGCCCTGGGTACTTTGGATTTCCTAGATATGACTAAATTCCAAAATTTTAAGACTACTTTGGTCAAATACTCTTTCTTGGCTGTGTATTTACCTCTACTAATTAAATGTGATTCTCATTTTGCAGGAGTTGCTGTCCGTGCCGAGTATGGTAAGTATTGAAAACAGCCCTTCGAAGATCACGCGCATTAACACGCGAATGACTACTAATATGAGGAGACGATTCGAATTAAATATCCAACTGGTTAATTATCACCACAAAATAGTAACTCTGAAGGAAAACTCAGTCTTGGAATCTACACCATGATTGGATTTGTGAATAACTTGCGTATTTACTTTAGAGAAATTGATGGAAATAACACTCCCATTTATAATGCTTACAGAGACTATTTAATAATATAATAAAACGACCCTTTCCGTTGAAAAGGTAACTCGTGAAAATTTGATTTAATGGGCATCGTGCGAGTTCTTTTAGTTCCGTATGTGATTAAAGGATTCTCAACCTCAAAAATGAACTCTTTCGCTCCTGAGAATGCTACACAATGATAATATAACCATTTGTATAACTAAATTTCAAAATTTTATGAAATAACCTTATTTGAGTAAAACTCTTATTCATCTTTAAAGAAGACAGACATATGGTAAAGGTAAAAAGACACAGGATGATAACGAAAGAATAAACTCTCTTGATAATAACAATCTGAGTCCCTCTTTCACTTAAGCTAATTAGCAAAATAAATATTGTAGTTTCTGAGATTTAGATCAGACAAAAACAGGCTTGCGGGGGGTAAGTATCTTCACAACTGATGGTCGAGGAAAACCCGAACCCAGCCCGGCGAAAAGCACTCAGAAAAGAAATGCTGTTTAAAACCCACACAATAGTACAATATACCCGCTATAGCATACATCATATCAGCAATTGATATAAAATGAAAAATATAAGATATTAATACGTAACGATAATCAGTAAAATAAGAGGAGAGTAAAATTATTATGGTAGAGTAAGAATACGAAACTACCAAAGGATGAGTCAAAAGAATGATAAGAAATAGATTCAATATCACAAGTTCAGCCTTTCACAATGTCACCAATCATAACGGTCGTAAACAGTTTAATCACATTTGCTGGCGTTCTCATTCTTCGATAAAGGGGAAAGAGAAAATTAATGTCTTTTGCGGAATAAAAGGGAAATTTTGCAAAGAGGGCTATTTAGGAATAAAGACTTATTCTTCGCAAGGGACCACGACCTTTGACAATGCTTTTTATACATTTTGAGCAGTGTCAAGATGTATTATTGGAAGAACAAGGTCGCCGAGATGATCTTGAAATTTCTGTCGGTAAGTTTATCATCCCGAAGGCTCCTAAGATCCTCAACTTCTCCTGCATTAGATACAAACAGCTTTGGAGAGAGGGTAGTAAACGGGAGATTGATTTTACATTTAGAGTAAAATTAGAAGAAAATAAAGATAGTTCCTGCTTTCACTATTTCGCACATTTTCTTTGTTTCTTGTAACGGATAAGGAAAGTATGTATTTCCAATCACTCTATTGTAATGAGTAATTGGCGGTAATACAGCTATTGCAGACTCCAGTTTAATATGAAATATTTGGTAAAATTAATTGCGAATTTAATATAAAATCAGAAGCACATGGATCTCTTAGAAACTGCACGGCAATGAAAGAGTTCCCTCGCGATAAACTAATGTGACATGCTAGCAACATACTAATTACATGAGTTGTGAATCGCTGCCCTAGATGATAGTGTATTTGCACGACTATTTTATGAAAACTCGTTTTCGTCATTCCGATTTTGTATACGAGGTTATCTTTCAGATCTTTCTTACCCATAGCATTCATAGTTAGTTATTCTATTCTATTGTGATCCTTAGCTCCATAATATTAAATTGATCTCTTTGAATGACTTTTAAAGATGCCTCTTTAACAAACTAGGATATGAGTTCTTGATGAGTGATGTCCACAGATTCGGCGAAATATATAAAAAAAATCTTTGTTGGTAATGAATGAATGCCCGTCAGTGCATTTATTCTGACAAAAATAAGAATAAAAACTACCGTGTTCCATGATATGCATTGCAATTGTTTTCACATTCCATAAGTAATTATGAATAAGTTAAACGTAGCTCCGAAAATTGATACAAAAACCTCAGAGTTACACAAGAAAAGGTTTTCCTGCTGAAGAAAACACTCACCGACTCTTGTAAGAGCGGTTTTATAAAAACGTTGCTAACCTTCTGATAGTAAAAGGTTAAAAATATAATATAATGTAATTAATGTATAAATACATAGCCAATGAATACATAAAAATTAATTTTTAGTAATAGCCTGAAAATGCTTGTTTCATAAAGTACACTAAAATAAACACCATCCGCGGTGGCGTAGTGGTTATCGTGCTAGCATTCCACCCTCAAGGTCCTGGGTTTGAGTCCAGGTTATTCGGATTTTTCCGGCTAGGGAATTGTTACTTGTATTTGTAAAAAAAATGGTTAATGAAATGGATGTAATTGGGATTATCTTCCTGTTTCCATCAAAGAAGTTATTATTATTATTACTAAATCAGCAAATTCAAAAAAACATTTCCAGTAGGATAAGTAATCTATATGGTCAATAATACCTAAACCAAAATAAAGGGTGCAATGAAATGTCGAGCATATGTACGCCATATGTCATGCACTATGTTTTCCCTTCAGGGTGGAGACCCAGGTTGGATTACAGGTTTGCCTTGGAAGGCAGAAACTTGGCCGGGATAACAATTCTAAACAACCAGTTCACCGGAATACACTACCGAGGTATCTTGAATATCCAGAGTCAGAGCTCAAACGTGCTTAACGTGGCGGTAAATATGTCCTTAAAAATCTTCATAGCTGGTTTGAGATACGACCTAGAGATCACGGTTTAAAAGTGCACCAAACGCTTATTTTTCAGTTGTACAACATAAGCTACGTTAAGCTGCAAAAGGAGCTCGAGAATGGATGGTGGGATTCCTCCCCGTCGAGCGAAGATAACTATATGGCTCTCCCTATAACTGACAAAGCTTTCACCGTCAGGCTCAATAAAGGAACGGTGAGTGCACGTTAATTTAAAACTTTATTTCCACCTGGATGAAAAACTGTCGACAATTTTTTTAGCCTCCATTTTCTTCCGTTTACTACTTTTCAGATTAAAAAAAATCAGTATGACTTATTGAGGACAAGGCAAAAATGTCGACATTTAGGAACCACTCTAAATATCGACAATTGGCAGATTTACTCAGTCAAGGCGATTTTATTGCTAACTCCAATTAACTTTGGGAAAAGATTTTCTAATTCACGAATATCCGTGACTTCGTAGGTAGTAGACATTTTAATGGAATGATTAGCAAATCGTTAGGTGATTGTAATAACTCTTTCAATGGCAACTTCATCACCACTTATGGCAAAAACATGTAGAAACGAAACCATACAGGTAAATGGAAGGATGTGTAGTTTAGCTATGCCAGCATATCAAATAATTTAAAAGGGCGGAATCTGTCATCTGTTATTTGATACTATGAAATATATAAATTATACAACTCCAGCAGTACTCTAGTAAAAATTTCGCTGAAAACAGCGTAATCCATTTAATGAGATGGAACACTCTCAACTCCCTGGCGGCGAATGATTGGGACAATTTTCATTGAAATTCTATATGGGATCGTTTCTAAAGCTATGATAATAATATAATTATCAAACTTTATCACCATAGTAAGGTAATATTAAAATATATTATATGGCATTTGGAGTACTTAACTCGCTTTGGTTCAATGATAAAGGATATACTCAATTCACTGTTAAATTCGCTGATAATGAATCATTGAAGAGGAATGCTAATTCATCAGACAAATATCGGTCATTTAAATCCCAAGAAAATAAAGAATCAACTTAGATAAACCGTTCCGGGGGGTCAATGACAATGTACACGAAGTATATGATTATCGAATGCATGCCCATGGACCAGTAAACTTAGGCTGCGATTGTCCACCACTGGCTGCTACGAGGCAGTGAATTCTTGGTCGCTACGACTAAAAACGTAACCCCTAAAGAACAAAGTGAGCAAATATTGTCCCCATTCCAGTTATTTTCTGGTGACAAAAGTCAGCACCGGTATCGCCGATCTGTGTAAAGCTGATATCGCGCGGGAGTTCATTTTCGAAATCGAATTCGAATGGACTAACCCCTTTTTATATGGTCTACAATGAGTTACAAGATCTGAAAGCATATTTTTTGGAATTATGGTGGATCTCGAGGCAGTAGTATTGTTTAAAAGTAAACAATAAGGACAATGAGCAAATTACTACCAAACATCCCACCCCACGTCCGTCTTCTGTCTCATTTTCGCTGGCATTCTCAAGTTCTGATCACCTTTATAGACTTCTACGTATTCCTAATCCCTCTTACCGCCGAAGCTGGATTTTGCATGACTTTTCAATACATATTGTATTCCTTTTACTTCGATTCCCTTCTTTTACTCAAATTATCAAGACCTCAACTTAATTCACAACACCGAATAACCCTGAAGATTACCACCGAGTCGGCCGGCGAAACGTCTGAATGTCTGTGTTCGGAATTTACCCGGATGACAATCCGTGAGAATTTTTTTCGTTTAACGACCTCTTTGCATAATTTAAATTCAATTCTCTATTATACTTATAAACGTGGCGTGACCATAAGGAAATATACATTGTTCTGAATTACTGATTTTTAAATGGCGGTCAATAGCTTTTTGACGCTCTTCAAAAGGGGTCAATGAATTTAAATTTGCAATCCCTTGTTATAAACCATAAATATGTATTTTCTCTTATGCAGCAATCGTTTCATTCCTGAATCAATTTCCCTGGAATCTACGCGCAGTTCTTCAACGTGTGTGGTTATTTCCTCCCTATTTCATCTTCCTCTGAGCAAACCACGGCCTTGCTGTGCGGTTGGAAGACAATAGCAAATTTAGTCCGGATTAATGCAGAGGATTAATGTCCCTGGTGGTAATTAACTCCGAAGAGCTTAAGAAATCAACGGAGTGGGGTTTACGTGCCCTTTAACCCTATAGCGTAACACTGCGGGAGCCACAATGGTACTAAAAGTTAGAGAACGTTTCACGAATGGGAAGAGGCAACTGTCGTTACACAAATCCTGGTCTTTAGCCCTGGATCACCTTTAAATCTATTTTCAGCTTCAACTCATCTAATGCAAAATAATTATATAGTTTTCGCATTTTTTAGTATTTCTGTCTGTAACATAAGTAAATGTATGTACTTCCCTTTTAAACCATTCCAACAATTTCCACCAAAACTCGCATATTTCACATTCGTAACAATGGTAAACGCTGCGTAAGTTTCCTAAACTAATATTGCTTTGTTCGTCTCCAAGACTTTCGGAACGGAGTCTTTTATAAATACGGATAAAGTTCGCTTTCATCGCTTACGGGCTTCATTTCTTTCGCAAAGGTTAACTTAGAAGTATTGTACATTCTACGATTATACAATGTCAATTTCCTGGTAAATTTCATATGAGATCCTCTTCTGTAAGCAATTGTGTGACCGTAAGATATGCGCTTTTATGTTATGTAAATATTGTAGCGTAATTCACCCAAAAATGTTTTTAAATACTTCAATATAACGAAGAGAAATATGAGTGAGTTTGTGAACGTTCATTTTTTCTGTTCTAATTTTCGTTTGACAAAATACCAATTCAATACAGATGTTGCTCTGAATACATGAATGTAATCAAGATGAAATCATTTCTATTATTACATTCCTATAAAATCGGATTAGAAACCAAAAGAAGAAAATTGAATAAAGAGTCTCATTTTGGTTATGAATTATCCGTATCTATTCAAAATTGTGATGATTTTGATAGTAAACAAGAAAATTTTGAACCATTTTGCGTTTTTAGCACCCTGCCAATTGACCTCCAACACGAATATTGCTGCTGAGCTGCTGATTGTCGTTTCCCTTTCTATGTGTACTGCTGAAAATAAAAAACCATTAAAGTTTTAGGAATGTTTATTTTATAATTATAATTGATATGATACCTACTGGTGGTGGTTTACCCATTTCATCTCAAATGTTTTTCGAAATTTATCCAGTATTAATCAAAATATCTACGGAGTTTTACATCACCATCTGATAAATAGTATAAATAAGTAATATACTAAATAATTGTAGACTAAAAGTCAAATTAAATTCGGACTTGCTTAATTCGTTCGTTTCGTTAATAATGTATTAATATTCTTTATCCTGTTTCTCTATCTTCCTGCATTAGAATAACATCTGTAAACTGTATTGGAATATATATGTATCTTAATAACATTTTTGCGAATAATGTGAATAAACAAGGTATATAACGCGCTTATTCTAAAAAGGAATTGTGATAGTTATGCGGTTGTCAATTCTACGAATAAAATCAAGAATTCACTATTCGCTATGGGTGCAAGAGGTGCATCGCACCGGGTGGCGGCATTTCAGGGTCGGCAACCGTTATTATTATTACAACAACTTTATTTGTTATTTTCTGTGTAATACACTCGACTTACCTGGGAAAGATTATGATGTGACATTTTCGTGATGATAATTTACTATGTCATCATACGGAATATGCATTATTAATTGTTAATGATGTTTTGTGACCAATGTAAGCTGAGGAACTATGTTATAAAGCACTGTTTTTCAAAGTATTTCAAAATAGTTTATATCTGCAAATCAGGAGATGTATGGTTTTGGTATTTAATTTTAAGGGTTGGCAAATTAAGTTTGCATCCGGGCGGCAGATAGGCCGGATGCGGCTCTGCCTACTGGTATTAAGATTGTGAATGCTCTTCATCGTTCAGAAATTACTGACAATTACTGAGGCCGGTTACTGGTTCTGAGTGAGAAGAACTGTGAAAGAAGGTGTAGGTGGTGTGTAATGTGTTTCCATAGATTCTTAAATTCTTTTATTATAACTAGGTTCAAGACTTGGTGGTGAGCCGTGATTTGCCGGACTGGGAAGTAAACTTCATCCAAGGCATCGTGTCTAAGTTGCAGCTTGACGTTTCAGGATCAAATATTATAAAAGGACACAAGGGAAATGCAATACCTGGACGCTCCAAGACGAATCCCGATGTGTTCTCCGTTATGGAGGTATTAAAAATACATGCAATTGCTCTGAAAGTTCATTTTGTTCACTTTTTCAGCCATATATTCATGTTTTCATTTATAACCTAGCAATGTTATGTCACGGCGTTAACATCCTCCGGTACGTAATTTCTGTCGAAATTAGTTCTTGAAACATAGTTTTGTAAATAACCAATAGTTCAGATCTAAACGTCGCGGCGTTACTGGTTCTAACGTATTTCTTTGTTTTTCATCGTCGATTCCTTTTCTTAGGGAATGAGTTCTAATCGCTAACTTAAATGTTGTTCACTAGGACGGCGTGACCGGTCGCTGTGAAGTTTTGTACGAAATAGCACAGATTCCGCGTCCCAGTGACGAAGTGAGCAAACAACTCTGCGGCAGCCGACCATTCTTGGAAATTACAAAGACACAAAATCACAGCAACTGTGAGGTGAATCCAGAATACCACTTTGGACTTCCACATACTTTGCAGTGCCAGCCGGGTGGAAACCAGTGCGGCGAATTCTGGACGGTATTTACGGAAACCTTTGCCGATTCAAGTACTATGAAATATTAACTCTGAAGTCAATTCTTTCGCAGTTATATTTCTTACCAATACTCGTTAAAATCCGACTACGTGTGACTTAGAGATGTTTATTAAACTGTAACACCGCCTTACTTTTTCAGCGTTCGACAGTTTCCCGGACTATTGGATGCGGAAGTCGCGAGGATATGGTTTTTCTGTCATCAACCACGAGTTCCCGTATTGTGGCAAACTTGAACCTTCACAATGACTCCCAAGCATCGGTCAACTCTTATCTGAATATTACACTGCTGCATACATTGCCATTAAGTAGGAAATTGCCCCTTCCAGAGAGTACCAAGACAATACATAATCTCCTGTATAAATATACGAGCCCAGACATTGAGGTAAGATTTTTAACTTTTTTTATCTATTTCGGATAGCAGAAAATATGAGACCTTAAAAATAAGACGTTTCCAACGTTAAGGAAGAGGAGAATGCAACTTCACTTAACTTCTAAAGGAGGCGAAATCTGAGGAAATTTGTTAAGATTTTTATAGTACAACTGGCAACCTTTGTTGCGACTGAGCTAAAGTTATCATATCAAACATTTTTTTTATAATTCTCTACATGAAAGGTCTTTTCTTGTTAGTTGGCCTTTCGACATGAAAGGTTTGCATTTTTGGAGAAAATAATTTAGTATTCAATCCAACGGCAGTGAGTCCTATACCGTTGACCAGAAAAAGCCATTTCTATTTTGTTATACTTCATTTGTTTCACGTCTGTTATGTTTCTATTTTTTGCTTCAACTGGTAACTCTTTGATGTCATAACTGGGTATGCGGTGAATTTTCAAAGTAACCTAGTGAATCGATAGCATGAAAGGAAGAGTCCTTATGATCGCGAAAGGATAAAAACGCAATAAAAATTCATGTAGAACTACTACAAAAATCACATGAGGCTATTCCCTAAAATCAAGAGAAACCGTTATCCGGATGATTAGAAACAGGAGTGCACTTTTGTAATGAAATTAATAAGACATGACAACCACCTCATTCCAGGAGTCACCCGAGGAGGATCAAATAATTGCCGACAAAAAGCATTTCGACAGCTCAGGCTCCGTGGAAGAGACGACCCCTGAACCCAAACAAAAGAAGAGCTCAAAGAAGACCAAACCTCACATTGCCACAAGTCCGAAGAAACATCACCATCCAACACCTGAAAAAGATTCTTCCGAGAAAGGTTTGTGGAACCTCAGACCTAAGGAACATCTGCTACCACCACCTAGGCCATTCGATGGATTCGCATTAGCTCACAGAAAAGTTGAGGAAAGGACGTGCCTTGGTCAACAGCTAAAGGAAATGGTCACGGATATTGCGAATGATCTGGAAGGCTGGGAGTTGGATATCCAGCAGTCTACCCTGGAAAAGATTCTCCTGGCCATACGAGTGTGCCGAAGCATGACTTATTCTGATCTGGTAAAGACGATTGGAATTCACATGGACGCACAAGTTCGAGATAATAAATTGCTTATGACGGAGAGGTAAGGAAGTATTCCTTCTAGTTTAAACGTTAAGGATTTCGTTTTAGAATTCAAGTATACGTCTAGAAGCGGCTCTTATCACTAATAACAACAATAAAATAGAATTTAGTTTTCTAAGATTATAATCCAGTAGAGCTTAGGTTAATTGTGGTTAAATTATACATAATGGTGTAGTTTTCTTTGCGATTCTATAAAGAATGAAAGAATTTTATTTTCCAATAATTAGGAATATCTGCATGAAATTAATAAATCTGTGATGACAAACTTTCAAAATCTATTTATCCTTGTGCATTTTCAATGATCTCAATCAGTCAATCTTCATGCTTCAACGCGATTAATTTCTTAGCATTCTTCTTTCCATAATAATTATTGTTCATTTAAATGTATTATATATGTGTATAATATCTTATAGATATTTATTTCACTAGTAACCGATATCTCTGCTAATATATCAAGTTGTTAAGAGCTAATGAAAAAATTCTCTTAAGTATTTTAGAAAAAGTTGAAACAACATCTCCCAATAGATCCTACACTTAAGATAAAAATTAAAGAATTCAGCCAAAAACTTTAATCCTTTGTGCATCTCTGTAGATCTCTTCATTCCTCACCATATGCTTTTTTGAAGTTTAATGCGTAAATATTCAAAATTACAAGGGCAAGTCAATAACACAGAGAATGATTTCTCTACTCTTCCTTATGTAAGAAAAGAGTGCTCCGGACAGGGTCTAAGATGGAAAGGTAGTCACCATTGAGTTATTTGCACTTGTTCCAACATATTCGGCAGAAGAGGCGTTGGCCGACTTTCTAGATCGTCTTATGAACTGCCTCAGTCTTTTTCATAACAGCTGCTGGAGAAGCCAAACGTAAGCCCCGTAGCTTAGTTTTGAGACAAGAAAAGAGAAAAATCCATATGGGGTAGGTCCATGCTGTTTGGAGATTGGAGGACACGTGAAATGTTTATTTGAGCCAAATGTGTGTCAAAGATATAAAGGTATGGACTTGCATTGAGGTGATGTAGGCGGCAACCAGGTAGCTCAGTATGTTTTTGTCTGATGAGCTCTGCCAGGACGTTCGATACACTGTGGTCGAACTTCTCATCAACCGTTGAATGGAACAGCATACTATTGGTAAAACATTCCATCGCAGTCGAAGAAGGAAATCACCATTTCTAGCAACTGAATAACCTTGCCTCTCTTTGGCATCGGGAATGCAGGTTATTTCCAGACTGTGCCCTCCTATTTTACTTTCAGTACTGTAATGTGGAAGTCAAGTCTCATCACCCGTGCTGATGGCTTTCAGATTGTCATGATCCGCTACAAGACGTTACAGCTTCTAACACAAGTCCATTCTCAGCATCTTCAACGCAGGCTTTAGAAATCTCGGGATCCATTAGGCACAGAAACCTCTCATGCTTTCAGGATCGTATACTCACTACCATCGAGAATTTGTAGTATATCACCGAATAATGATGATAGCTGCGGCTTCTTCCCTTACGGTGATCGGAGCATGCTACTTTGTTGTGAAAACACGGCCCTCCTTAAACTCTTTGAAGTATCCTAGTAAGGCAGGAGATCGTTCCGGTATCCCAGCACTCTGCTTCCATGCTGGATTTTCTCTGACGGGTACTTTTATCACGTAGCAACTTCTTTTTACGTAGGCTACGAACTAGAGTGATTTCCTGGCGTCCTGTACACAGTCGAGTGCAAATTCTCGCTACCAATATTTTCCATAGGTCGAGTATGGCCTGTTGTTTCCACGAACATTTTTTTCAACGTCTTTTCTTCATTGTGTGATATGAAATATATATTTTCAATCTTTATTGACTTATCACCATTATTAAGTTTAGCCATAGTTTTATTTCTCATCTGAATAAGGAGTTTCCTTAAAAACTGATCAGCAATAGTCATAATATTAATTCTAGGAAGGTGTTCCGGGACATAATCACAGCGTGTGGAACAAATCCAGCTTTCGAGATCGCTAAATCATGGATTGAA
This sequence comes from Ladona fulva, assembly GCA_000376725.2. Taxonomy (NCBI): domain Eukaryota; kingdom Metazoa; phylum Arthropoda; class Insecta; order Odonata; family Libellulidae; genus Ladona; species Ladona fulva. Next base: position 227,578 of record KZ308464.1, on the reverse strand, counting down.
GAAAAGAAGCTGACAACAGATGAAGCAATTTCTATCATAAGTTACTTACCAAGCCATTTAATATCTCCAAACATGTACACGATCGATCAATATTACGTAAGTTCTATCATTACTTATTATTTCCATAAGCAAGCATATTACAATCAATGCCAGTGAGAGAAAATCTAATCAAATCGAATTTCAATATTATAATTAATAATTACGAACATAATAATAATGATTCTGGAGATAAATCTGGAAGTAATAATAAATAATAATGATTCTGGAATATTTGGACCTCTGAATACATTGTGCGAATTCCTGATTTAAATCTTTCAGCGATGACACTAGTCCTGCCTCCATATCTAATGAATGAAATATTATCATTTGTCTTTTGGTACGGGATAGAGAAACATGTATCTGTTATATACTTTACTCTCAATCTCGTTCATGGCTGTGATGATATGAAAGCTACTGAGGTTTTAGTTATGCTGAGTAATCGCATTAATTAAGGCTTCTCCTTACGCAATGTTACGAAAAGTATCACAGTCACTGTGCTTTACTAACGTGGGCTTGCTCTGCTTATTGCATTCTGGCTCAGCGAGGAAAGCAATGGCAAACTACCTCACTCCTCATCTTGGTATTAAGCTTCATTTCCCTCTCCCAGCTCTTCATAGGTGATGGTAGAGGGGATGAGGTCCCAACCTTCCTTCGGGCTGAATACTTTACAGACAGACTGATGAGTCTTTCTTTTTATAGGAGTTACTCCGTAGCTCTGCAGTCAAGGACGACATCAATCTGAAGTCAGCAGCCCTTCTTGCCTTCTCCAACCTTGTAAGAGTCGCCTGCATCAGCCGTACCGAGCGTCAAATGAGGTACCCCTATCACGTTGAGGGAGAACCTTGTAATGCCCTAGCAGCAGCAAACTATGTCTCATATCTAACCAGCCAACTTCGCGGCGACCCAACTCTCCGACCTGTGGTGTATGTCGCTCTGGGAAACACTGCTTCACTTCTGGCACTACCATCCCTGAAATCTGCCGCCAACGACCCTACATCTACCCCTTACCTTCGATCCAGGGCCATCGTAGCTATGAAGCACCTTGTGCTAAGAGAACCACGCACCCTAATGCCTGTACTTTTGTCCATCTTTGATAATAAGCAAAACCCAGAGCTCGTACGGCTCTCCGCCATTTCTATGCTATTCTTCACTAAACCTCCTCTAACCGTGTGGCAGAGGATAGCTACTGGAACTTGGTATGAGCCGAGTGGAAGCATACAGACCTTTATCTACATGACAATTAAGACTTTCTCCGAGTCTACGGATCCAAACATGGTGGAAATGTAAGTAAAATTTTGTCATCGAGAAAACTTCTGATACTAGATATACTAATAGATGCATATGGTAAAATTGGGCTATCAGAGACACAAGAAACGTAAAATGTATTACCAAACAATTACTGCTGATATATTTCTGAAATGTGACGCATCCGAAAGTGAATTATCAAGTAGTTATTCCGTGCAAACGTCCTATTTAGATGGCTAACTAATATTTGCGATAAATTTCGTCAACGGATGGATCGAAAATTTTAAGTAGACTTTAAATCACCAGATAATGCTCAAAGTATTTAAAGAAAAAAGAAGCATGTAATAAAATAAATAGTTTCCAATTCATGTAACATTTCAACAAGTTAGATTCGTAAGTACTGAAATATTAGCTACAACTTTTGATATTGAGTGTTTGGATGCATTCATTTAGTTATTGCATTAACAACTACATATAATTATTAGCTTTGCTTCGATATGATCTGGAACCCTTCAGCAGCTAAAATATTTCATAATCATTTAAGACCTTTGCTTTGACATTGTAAAATGCTAATTACATAAGAAATATATAACCATTCATCAGTCATGGTTTTTACCGTTTCCAGAATACAATATTCAAATAATGGCTAAATTTGGTACATTTTTTGGGTTATTGCACGTTTATGTTTCACCACGTGGGCTTGAATAATTTGATTTATGTTATACTTTGTAATTGTAATTCATGCTTATCCATTACTTGATTGATTTAATTACTTTGGCTCCTGGCGTTCATAGGGACATTAATATGCTTTCCAAATTCAAATTCTGTTTTTAACATTATATAGACCGGAAAACTGTAATTTCCTCTAAAAGAATATTTCTTATACCGTCTATGAGTAATAGCAGGGCATCGAACAGGAACCGAAAGAGATTATATTTGCTGGAAAACCGAATGAAATGTATTAAAACTGAACCCTGACCAAAATATAAACATCGTTTATCTTGAGCAGAAACCGGACACTCATTTCTTTCGCTTCAATTAACGGTTCCCATTCTCACCAAGTGTAATAGTAGTGTTATTTAAAAAGCATTTACAACGATGTCTTACAACTCACCAGTTGACAAATAATTTCTAATAACAACGTATTATTTGAATATTTCTTTTACATTAATAGTTCAATCTCTAATTTAGCACCGGCGCGCCGGTGCTAAACTATAACCGAACCGAAATTCGGAGTTTTCGTTGTACTGGAGCGAAAACTGGAACGGAAATAATTAAATTCGGAGTGATATTGAGACTGATTGAAGTTTTATCCACTTCTGTAGAGCAAGAAATGCAGCTGCAGTCCTAAAGTTGGTGAAGACCTCTCAAGCCCCTTTGCTTCACCATGCGCGCAACATAGGCACATCATCCTTGGATGAAATGCAGAAACTGCTGAGCAGACAATTTTCCCTAAGCACTTCAATTTATGGAACCAACATATACCAACGGCACATCAGTCGAATAGCAGGATTCTCCCGAGTTGGTGTAGAGGTATGCTTTGGTATTATTGTTAAAAATGCTTCGACGGCTAAGGCTAATTCACACACGAGCTCCCACCGGGAATTGAACCCGGACCAAAGGTGAATGCGTTACCCTTATGGCTATCCTGAGGTCTCAGAGGTATGCTCCGCAGCCACCAATTATTATCTACAAATTCCAAATGATCTTACATAACTGTGTGAAACATCTTTAAACAAGAACTAAAGAGTGCTTAATAGTTTCCACCTTTCAACATTTTGAAATCATTAAGGAGAAGGAACACGGCAGTGTTAATAATGTAACCAGTGGGGTTTAGGGTTCTACGTGGTCACGCTTATCAAAGTATTATTCTCAATGCGTATTCCGGGAACTACGTTACCATCTTCATGGGAGAAGATAACTGAACGTTGTTTGGTTGGTTGTAATTTCCTATCGGTTGGTTTTCTTGGAAACTTCGGCTTTTTGGAGCTTATATCAAAATTTGAATCTAATTTCAAAACTTATTTTGAGCAACCGATTTCAACCAAGACGACCGACTTACACGTATGGTTCAGGAAATTGGAAATGTGACGGCATTTAGATGCTTGCCTCGAGTTTAGCTGATAGGTTCTCTAAATAAATTTTGGATTGGTGGGAACTACGAATAACTGGTTCAGTGGCGACTCGTCTCCATTCAGATTGGGTGTGCTGTTATAAGAAAAGTGCTGTTGTAAGAAAAGAAAGCACTGTGCAACCAGTTATGAAACGGCTAGTTCAGGACTTAAAACTGAAAATCTTGTTGGATTTTATGNAGTTCGACTTTATGAGAATTTTGAATTGAAATGAGTTTTAAAAGTAAACTTCCTCTTTGATTAGAGAATGTTATTCTTCAGACGTTTTCACAAAAGCATAATATTAGCTATAACAGATTTCTCTGTAATTCGATTTTATTTTTCAGATTTAATTTATCACCAAGTGACGAAAGTGGTCTGGGGCCCCACCTACAGATTTAACGGATACATACATACATACACACGTCTTTATTTGGCGAAATTGGGACATCTTCCATTTAATTCTTGTTATAGACTATTACGAAAAATGTGAAATGTATTTACATAAAGAGTGAAAACAATAGTAAGCTATAAAATATGTACATGCATTAAAAAAATGTTTTGATCACAGACAACAAAATTTCATCACAAAAAAGAAAGAGAGATAGTTTAAAACGTAGAGAATAGTAATAAATTACAATAGATAAAAAGCAATCAGAGAAGTACAGACATAGCAATTAAATTAACCTTAAAATCACAAAGTTGCAAAGAAGGTCGTCAAGGCGTATGAATCTCGTACGTGAAGTTGGTATAAGATATGTTTATATGTATGTACAAGAAGGCTAACAAGAAAAACGTAAGAAAATTTAAAGGGAAAAGAAATTATCTATAAAAAAGATGAGAGAAAAAAGTGATAAGGAGAAATGTTACCATCAGATTCTTTCCATTCATCATTCAGCATTATCAGTGATACTATCAATTCCTTCCGGACTGACTTCGTGGTAGGTTTCTATGAAGATGAGAGTAATAAGACATAGTTTTTTTCCTTTTTTGCTTTTATGGGCCGATGATGACGCTATGCGTCAAAACCATGGTCGCAAAATAAACTCTTAGCGGTACGGGTAAAAGCTGTGTCTTATTATTCTCATCGTCATTGTCAGTGATCTAATCAAATTTCGGAGATCTTTGTTTGTAAATACCTCAGTAGCTACATAAAATTGAAATTTCTAGCTTACGTGTATAAAATTATAATTCCCTTTTCAGACAATGGCAATTTTCACCGCAATATGAGTGATCTAGCAGAACCTTTCCGCTCGAAAGCATGGGCTCATCAAAGTATCCTAGTATCCAAAAACAACAATAATAATAAAATCTAGTCATTATTAATAATAAAATTGAATGATAATTATTGTTGTTGCTATAAACTTTATTGTGGGTGTAATGCGCTCTTAAATTTTATTAGCAATAGTTAAAAGGAGAAAAAACGAGAGTTTAAAGGAAGGAATAAAGTAAGTAAAAGTAAAATAAAAATTTCACAATATTATGTACGTTTGTTGTTATTATTATGTATTTAATGACCAAAGATTGGAAATAGGCCAGGTTGTAGAGTTAATTGAGGGTAAAACAAGAGTAAAACACCCAGCCTGGTATTCAACCAAGTAGGAAGGAAAAACCCTCAAAACCACCAGAAGGCACTGCTTCGATTTGTTTGATATAGATTCTTTTCTTTATAAGTTTATAAGTTTAGAGAGACATTATTTGTTTGTCATGTTTTCATTACAGAGCGACTTATGGCTGGCAAACAAAAATGGATTTTACCAAGGGCTGATTGAGCTCTTCTACCCGAAGGAAAACCCCATGATTGCTCGCCCTCCTCTTGAAAATCTTGCACATAGCACAAGATGGATTAGAGAGACCCTGAAGATTGTCCCAAGAACCGGTCCTAAGATTGAAGGAGACTTTAACATTCGTTTCAACCGTCTTATAGAGAGAATGATCCTGTTCAACAAAGGAACTTTTGCGGAACTTAGCAAGTGTTAGTAATATTTATAAAAAGTTTAATATGAGACTCAAAGAGGGATTATTTTAGCGTAGAAGGGAAAGGATACAAAAGGAAATAACCTTAATGACAAGCAATAAGTTACAATCGAGCTGTATTAGAAAACGGCTAAAGTCGTAATCCTATCATCAATGACTCGATTAATTTGATTGGCATAAGTATTCAATCAAACTTATACACATAATGTTGGTCGAGCTTCAATTAACGAGCGTTGATAATTATTCAAAGGAGATTTCGGTTGTTCAGGTTAATCTTCTGATGATTGACTGTAAAATTTTTCTCATAAATTTCGACAGATGGAAAGCGATTCATGGAGGATATAAAGAGAGGAAAATCTATACATAAGCAGAGCATCGACAACATTGAATTCGAAATGGCAGTCATTACAGACACTGGATTCCCTGTTACATTCCGAGTGGACAACCCAACGCTGTTAACTGTCGTTGGAGCGCTCTCTTGGACCAACAACAAGACCCGGCAGTTTAATGCGGACATTTCAGTCACGTACGTTGGGAGTAAAGACAAGCGGGTTTTAATTTATTATTTTTAGTTTTGATAATTTTTAAATTTCACGATTATATTTTTCATTTCTATAATATTTTCTATAATGTTTCTATGCCAGCCGCGGTGGCTGAGTGATTTGCGTGTTAGCGCTCGGGATCAAGTCACGGCTATCTTAACATTTCCTGATTGAAAATGGTTGCTCATGTTTGTAAATAATAATAATAATCAAACAAATGGTTGTAATTTGAATCTTCCTTTCTTCATTGAAGTCATCATTATCATTATTATAAAGCATATATATTTCAATTCAAAGTGCCAATGTTGCACGATAGCACGCCTACATATCTTAATAACATAAAAGTAGAAAAGTAAAAACAACTGATGGAATATTTTTATTAAACTCATAATTTGAATACCTATGCATGTAAATAATACCTCCGTATTTGCAAAAAGTCTCATACGTAAATTGCTAATTTTGTATCGCCAATACAAGGTGAATGCAAATCACTTGGTGTTAAAAGTTTTCGTTCGTTTTTAATAGTTTATTAATTTTTTGCTCGTGTTTAAATACTGACTAATATTCAAGCGCTCTTAAGCTAGTTAAGCATGTGTTAATGTGATAAGTCTCTGTGTATCAAAAGCATATTCATTATCTTTGTTTTGAATATTATCAATGAAGTTCCTGTAAAACAGAATTACATAAATATCCTACTGTGCTTCCGCCGACAAACCTTGCATATTTTGGCAGCACCCAATTGGGTTACGGTACTTTTCCTTAAAAATGCCATTCTTTTGAAAGTTACTAAGAACATTAGTATACAATTATAAGCTTTTATATAATTTTAATTTACGATATGATTTTTACCGCAGGTACGCCAGCAACTTGCAAGCCGAATTGAGTTTTTACACGCCATTCGACAGTACACAGCATGTAGCCGCACATTATAGCCAAAGGATCGTCAAGCCTCCTGCAACACGGCTCCATGCAGGACTGAATAGCCAAGGTGATGGACTTGTAATCTCATTGTGGCCACTGAAGGCGATAGACAAACCATTGAGTATCTACAAGGAAATCAACAAACCCTTCACCGCACAAAGGGATGTTAACCACTACAGCACCTCTGGCCTATCTAAAAACTCCCACGATGTCCACGGAACGTACGTTATTGACGTAAGTACACGTAAATATACGGGTCACATGACCGACGCCCCAGTCCCAACACTGAGGATCTCGTTTGCCTGAAGCCTTCACTGATATTTCTTTTCAAATTATTTATAAATTACACTTCATATTTATTCGTTAAACACCCCACGATTTTTTAAATTTTGATTCCGTGAAATGTATTTGCATATCATTCGTATAATATATAAACACTAACTTAAAAATTTTCCGTGACTTTTAATTCTAATCTATTCAAAAATATTTTCGAATACTGATTTCTGAACGTTTGTTCGATACTATTCTACGATACGTAATTTTCTAGCTTACCTGATATTAACGGGAAAGAGAGAAGTAATAACTAATACTACTGTCCAATATTAACATAACGTCAAACGGAAGAAATAGAGCGTTTTAAAACAAAATCATGAAAGAAAAGATGGTTGCAACACGGCTGTTAATGAATTATAGGTTTAAAAACATTCAGTAAGCCTTCTGGCCTTCCCAGAAATCGGCAATACAGAATTTCCCGTTTGTCTCTAAACGCGAGTTCCGCCTGCCGAAATACGGCTTACGGAGTGTTCTTAAACCTGTAATGTAAAATCATGGAAAAACATGGAGCATGAAATGAAATATTCCTCTTGATAATCTGGAATCAATCGTATCTGACAATAAACGCGTCCGGTCTAAGGCACGCGGATTTACACGAAACGTTCGGAACACGTTCCCTGCACAAAAATAACAGACACGTGTCCGGCCGTTCGACTCAATGCGCCTTTGTTTATACAGAATTTTCGACCGAAAATCCAAGTTAGGCAACCACCCAACGCACGTGCATTGCCATACATAAAGCGAAATTTTCCATCTAGAAATATAATTACCACGTTTTTTTTCACAAACAATTTTTTTCCGCTATAGTTTTGCAGAAAGTCTTTCGAACAACACACGTGACTGACATTTAGATATGTCGATCTATTCAGTGACAACCTACACGAATAACACGCGAAACATAACATTTTCTCGAATATTGGAGCTGACAGTTGATGACGAATCAATGCGTGAATGCGAATAGCATCTTCACGTTTATTGAGTTCTCTATTTGATATCACCAACACAGGGGCGTTCTGGATCCTTTTTATAAAATTCTTAACTTGACGGAAGAAGTACACATCACACGGTTGGCACAATGGTGTAAATTTTGGGGGAATAACGTTTAATGAATAAGTTTACACCTGAATCGTTTACAAAAATTTCATCATAAATCGCCATGTTTGTTTGGCCCTTCTAGGAATCGACAGTCAATAGAAACTTTTTTTCCTTAACTTTCACATTACGTGCTCTCTTTCTTACTCTCTCTTTACGTTACGTAAGTAACCTTTGTAAATTTCTGTGGTAAATTTTCCTGATTTAGAGGATCTAACAAATACATTTAATAATTCTTTCGTGGGTTCTTTTACCTCCTTTTGAAGACCGAAAGTACCACTGGGCTCTTGTAGACAAAGGAAAATGTTAGGAAGTAGTTAACCGGACAAACTTAACTAATACTGCACCGTATATGCATGGGTAATTCTACTTAAGCTGCCTAAAATTACCTCCGTTCTTTTTTCTCGCCGTATTCTTAATGTTCGCCCAATAATCACAACTAGTCTGGTCAGCATTAATCATGTAATCCGAGTGAAATTCAATAATTAAAGCAATGCTATTTCGTTGAAACCTTTCTGCTGCGGAGAGGACTACTGGCTTCAAAATTTCTAATTTTACTTTGCTTTATAGAGTGTGTTCTTTTAAATATATCGGCCCAAGATTGCGAAACGCTGAATTTTAATTCTTTTGATAAGAGTAAAAGGGCCAAGTCAAAGACAATTGTAGTTAAGGCTGAGACTCCATAACCTATGTGTAGAAATACAATAGATTCTGGAGTACCTACGTAACGCATATTTGAATAAATGTTGACGAGGAAGGTAAAGAATGTCTAAAAGGTGAGAAGATGAAATTTAATAGCGGAAAAATAAGTTGTTTGTGAAAAAACGGGATAATTATATCTCTAGCTGGAAAATTTCGCTATATATATGGCAATGCACGTGCGATGCGTGGTTGCCTAACTTCTATTTTCCGTGGAAAATTTTGCATAAACAAAGGCGCATTGAGTCGAACGACCGGACACTTATCTGTTATGTTTGTACAAGGAACGTATCCTGAAAGTTTCGTGTAAGTTCGCGTGCTACAAACCTGACTTGTGAGTTAAAGTTAAGTTAATTGGAGTTAAAATTATCTTTCTATCGAAGTGGCAAATGTGAATAGGAGTGTATCACTATTCGAATCTCTTAACAATAAATCCGCCTAAAAAATATGGACGTAATGTTATATCTATTTATGCAACTTCGAGTAAAATTTTGTTAAATAACTCGAAATATTTCTTTGAAACTTTTCCATCATTATATTCTTGAAGTCCGATTCTTACATAAATATCCTAATCACAAACTTTACTCATTTTACACAAAAGCCTACTTCAGACAAGTATTTTTCTTCGTTCTTATGACTCAATGCTACTCCGTTCTTTTAACAGGAAAAATAAGGCCATCGTTTGTGTATTCTCTCCTCAAAATTGGTACTCTCAATAGGGCAGGTTCATGAGTACACGTTTCACCAATCTTACAACTTTTAGCCGTTTTAACACTTCTCATTAAGAGTCCGATTCAAACTTTATTCTTATGTAACTTTTAGTGAAACTTATTACTGAACTTAGCTCTTATTTTGAGGCATTTTACTTCCGTTTGGTACCCCTCCCCCTCACTTCCACTCTATAAACTCCTTGATTATGGAACCTCTTCCAAAAGCTGATTACAAAACTTCTTCAATCGGTAAAGGAAATTTTCCAGAAAGGATTTCTCATCTGATGAAAACGAATCCCTGAAACTGAATCACTGGGAAACATATCTGTAACCTAGTGGCAGCTTTTAATTTTCAATAAATTGTGTCCCTGGGTATTTAATCATTTTTCACGGTTTAAACTAAAACAGTCACTCAAATGAATAGTGTTTTATATGAACTGTGACTTACTCCTGGAAATTCAGCCCTGATTTCAACCCTTAATCTTTCGCAGAAAGAAGATACATCGATGCCGTTGAAGCTTACAGTGCACCGGGATATATATGATAGTACTAAAATGAGACTGGATTCCACACGCCCATTCTCCATTTTCGCTCTCCCTTCAGTGTGGCCAGATCTAGCTGCAAGCACAATTGAGTATACATTGGGCAACTACTATCCAACCACTCTGGAAATCGGAATGGGTAAGCATGCATCACAAGTATATACATAATTAACTAAAACTCTTTTAGGCAGTCGATTTCCCTACGATTATATTATGTATTAATTTAGATGCCAGTACTCAGAAGATATAATAATGTTTTTCCCCAGTAAATATTTTTCCAGACGCCTAAGACTGCTAAAATTCAAAACGTTGGTTTGGCTCTTGTTGTTGCCGAAAATTCTGTTTATTTTCCGGTGTCGCAAATTGCCGCTACATTTTATTTCAGCTCCTTCTTCAGAGAGCTTCGAAGAATTTCATAATGGAAGCAATCCCGTGTAGATCGATGTCAATTCCTACTTTTATACCCGCTGTAAAATTGTTCTAAAAGTATGCAACAATTTAAACACTATTATTAAAATCGAGTACTACGAAGGATAAAGACATTTATAACTTGAGAAAATTACATTTTACCTATTTTTTTCCTCGTATGGGTCATATGGGGCATTGGCATTGGTTCCTTCAGCATTGGCTTGAAGAAGAAGAATTTCGGGAAAAACAGAATTTTTGCAGACCGGCATATTTCGCAGAATTTGGTCAACTTTGACCCTCTGCGTAACTTAAAAGAGCAGAAACTAACGTAAATGAGTTATATAGAGAATTTTTTCGAGAGTGGCCAGGCAAAGTTTCAAGTTCCGCGCTCAAAAAGCCCATTTATTATTATTATTATTATTTCTATATTGGAAACAGGATAATCCCAATCACATCCATTTTAATATTCATTACGAACACAAACGACCATTCCCTAACCGGGAAAATCCGATTAGCCGCGACCTTGGTGATGGAGCGCCAGCACGCTAACCACTCCGCCACCGTGGCGTGTGGCTTAATTTCGTATTTTTCGCCAGCTTTTATCGATTCTAGCCCACTGTACGATGGTTCTCTCTCTCAAAGATGAAATGCCGATTATCTATCGATTCATAGGACTGTAATCGCAGAATCTCCTCTTCTTGTGGAGAGTTCTGCAGGATCGGTACATACGAACGTATTCATTATTAATTCTCATTATGTTCAATTAGCAAAGATAAAAGACAAGAACCAAGAGTTTCTAAAAGCTATACTGATCTATTCCTTTTCCAGGCAGGAGCTACACCAGAGGAGGCGAGGTGCGGATGGTGAAACCACAGCAAATGAATGGATTTAGGAATCTAACAAATGATCCAAACTCATCGATTGACACGACCACATCTTCTACAACTGAATCTAGCACGGTTACGTATACTTCACCCTCGGATACCACAACTACTGAAACGACGCCCTATAACGAAAATATTACAAGCACCTATACACCGACCCCTTCGTCTACGATGTCAACCACGATGTCGACTCCGACGTCAGCCACTTTCCCAACCACTATGCCAACCACAATGCACAATGCCCCGACGCCTGCCACGATATCAACTCCGGAAGAAGCTTACAACGCCATGATTGCACCAGGAAGTGAGGAGGTCATCAGGTTTTGCAAGTGGGCACAACAGCCTCAAAACGGCAACTTCAACGCCACTACGATGAACTTAGCGGAAATTAACGACAACCATGAACGCATTCATTATCTCCTGAGAAGCATTTTGGATGGGATCGAATGTAAGAAAATATTCTTTAGTACTTTTCCTCCTATCCGTTAGTATTTATATCATTTCAAGCTTTGTAAGTCTTCTTAATCGTCAATTTTCGACACTCGCATCATGGACTCTAATCCCTTCAACTTTCTCAATCGTTTTTAGACGATTTTTGGCCTTTTTCCTCTTTGAAATAGATCTTCTCTATAGGCATTCACAAGGAAAATATAGATATATAAGAAATATAGAATATGAAAAAATAGAACTCACCAAATATGAAATCTATGAAAAAGAACTAGGTCCAAGGAACTAAAAACACTGCTAATCTAACGAAGGTTCTTTACCTATGACAAGAAAATTTACGAAATATTTGCGTGGCTTAAAAAAATATAGCTCATGTTTTATCGTGTGGTGAAATTTAATGATCTGCATTAATGGTGGAAGTGCAACATAATTTTTTACCGATTCCAATGCAATTCCCGATACTTCTCGAAACTTCCGATTCTGATATGATTCCCGATTCCGATGACTGAAACGATTAACGTTCATCATTTTTGTTACTGTTGTTTCATGGCAACAAATATAAATACAGATAACAAATACATTTGTGAGTAAACTATATTAATTCATAAAGCATTTGGTAGGATAATTGATGCAAAATTTTATGAGATACGGTAGGATACGGGAGGCGAACATATGCCTCGCATTCCTAAAGTAGCACGCGAGAGAATATTTTTGGCATGCGGAAATCTTAACTGTACTAACAATTTTATGTAATCTTCATTGAAATATCGGAGCCCAAGTGTAAAAAATATAGATTCTGATAATTAATAATGATACTTAACGATTTTTTACGTCAATTACGCTATTTTAACCCCATCGTTGACGTAATAGATAATATCAGCATCTCCTTCTACGCTTTAGCACCACATCGACGCCCAACTAATTTACATTTGTCAAATATGACACTCTTGCTACAATTATTTCACCATTCTTTGAGTAGGATATCAACTTCTATCAAAAATCTTGGGCAAAATTGTAAAAAAAACAAGAGAACATTTTTAATTCAAATAATCTAAATATGCAGATATTCATATCTAATTCTTAAAATTCCTAAATTATCATGTGACAACACAATCATTAAACTTAAATGCCATATTTAGGCTTTATTTAAATCTATAGATTTTATCCCAAGGAAGAATGGACTTGAAAAAAGTCTGACGGGAATGGGAATCGAACCCGGGTCTCCTAACTGCCGATACGGGAATTTTCCCGTATTTATAACATGAAAGGGGTTTCCTTTCCATCACTTTGTGTGGCCGGTGCTTCCAGGAAGCCATGACTGCGAACGATGCCACCATGTGGACGAACTCGCAACGTCCTTGCCCACAAAGTCTCCCGAATGGCTTGGAAAAATGTTCGGCCGGGATAGCTCAACGGACAGAGCATCCGGCAATTGGATAGTTCGATTCCCGGTCCCGCCAGACCTTGGGATTTTTCCTGCACAATCCTGCGCTAGATCACCCTTACCCGTTTCCCCTATAGATTTTAGTTTTGCTCAAAGTTATCTGTTACCTCAGAAGGAAGAATGAGTATAAACAGAGAATTCCAAATAATCGTTTTTGGAATCGGAAATCAGGTTTAAAATTCTTCGATTCCAATGACGATATCGTTACCCAAAAATCCGATTCCGATCAACCTTCCCATCGCTAATTTTCACATTCGAAAATTGTGGAAACAGTTTTCCAGTTTTAGGCAATTTGATGACATAAAAAATGTATAGAAATGTCGTGCTTGAGATTAATAAGATTCGGATTGATGCAGAATAGTCACTCTCTAGCCCTTTCCTACAATCTAAAGCAATTTCTCAACCTTTGTTCTACGGAGCACTAGTGGCACGTGAATATGAATTAAGTCCTCCACGGTCTATTGTAATTAGTTGTGATTCTTGAAGTTAAAAGATGAGATAATATCGCATTGACAATCCTTCAACAAAAAGCTATAATCATGGTTACTGCAGCTGTTATTTATGTAAACAGCGAATGAGTAAGATGAAGGAGACACGGCTGATTCTAAAGCGAGAGCAAGATCAAACTCCTATAGCAGTAACTCTAAGTTACAATTACGAGAGAGGGAGTTTGATCTTACCTCAGTAAAAGCGATTGTTTTAGCGAATAATCCCTCTAGGTGACTCCCCTGAAGTAGTTAATCCCTTTCGCTATCCCGAGCTCACTCAAAAGTTGAGCAACACTGATCTGAAGTACTCGATGAAACTGCATCAACCCGAAACTATTAAGCTATCATTACTAAGCTTATATTTTAGTACATGGAACTTGAATACTTGGAACTGATCTCCACGATATTTTCCAAGGGCGCCTTAAAGGCCGTTTTTGTTTCTCTCACTCTGTTTTTGCGTATTATTGAGGCTGTCTTTTTGTATTTAAGGTGGAAATGCATTCGCTGGTGGTATGATGGCGACGTTTGATACCCCCGAGCCGAAGAAATATGGAGTTTACTGGGGAATAGGTAACGAGATTTCCAAACGTGTACACCGCGTCGGACTATTCCTCATAACTCCTGATGAAGAGAAGGTGAGATTGTGATATTCCAGAGAATGAAATATTGGAAAATTATAGTTGATATATGGAGGTGTAAGTTCAGTCCTGAAATATAATACCGCGAAGAATATAATGGTAATGGATTACTATTTTTTGCGAGCGTCACCTTTAATTGTATGCAAGTCTGCCAATATGATTTTTTTTCACTCTTTTCACTAATGCTAGTCGGGAAAGTTTTCATATGGCGTATTCTGGAAAGTCACGCAGGAAACTCAATAATTTACATTTTAAGCAATAATCTCGATATCCTATGTGACGTTCTTTCTAAAATTGCTGCACTGCAAGCACATTTCTGAATATTGAAAGACACATTGGTCTTATAACTGTATGAGTTAAAAAAAATATTTTATGAAATCCTCTAAATCTTGTATATTCAAGGGTTTTTTTGGAATCGTATAGCAAATAAGAATAACATTTAGCCCCCTCTAAGGCAAATTAGGTACGAGTACGCCTTTGATAATAACGGTCCAGGGTTCAACCGCGTGGGGGCCCACCTTTAAAACACAAAGGTACTAAATTACTTAAGCATACCTTCATAATCATTACTGCCAAATTATAATGTAATGAGGAGATTTTACAAGAGACTAGTGCCGTGTGTTTTACTTTAACATGTACACGAAATATAATTCTCAGTGTGAAATCAATGGTTTATATCCTATTTTGAATCTTGAATACGGAGTTTTGGCTCTATTTAATGGCAGTTTTTGCGTATTTTGCTAGTTTTGGTCTGATGTAAGCGTATTGTCAAATTAAAATTTAAAAACTTGATCATTTTTAAGTCACCCAAACAGAATAAAATTGTCGGTCTATCAGTTAATCGATCACATTTTGCATCCTGAATTATTTTATGCCTGCAAAGATTAGATAATATTCAAGAGAGTGACTGTCGGATTTACTTTAAATTAACAATAAATTAAAATGTCCATCTTTTTCAGTCAAACTACGGAATGACGGCAACGTTATCTTCGTCTCCGATGCCAGTGCTTTATCTGAGCGATATATTGAGAAGCAATATCAACTCCAATCTGTACGCAGACGTTGTGATCCCAGGAAAGGATGCTTTTACAATTAAGGTGAGGATACACATTGAAATGTTTTTATGGGCGTGAAAGATGGCCAGTTAAGTTATAGTATGTTAAGTAGTTAATTATTCAGAAAGATCATCCACAAATGAAGACGAATAATGAGCGCCATTGGAATTTATTTATTATGAATTTAATGACCATAGATTGGCAATAGGACGATTGGTAGTTATTATTGTGGGAAAACAAAAATAAAATACCTTGCCTGATATTCACCCTAGTTGGGAGGAACCCCCCCGCGAGGGGCAGTATGCAACACAATTTCATTATAATATCTAAACAAACTTCAATTCACAATTTAAAACTATTTAAAAATTTACATGATAAACTAATTAATATTAACATATTTTACTTAATAATTTAGTGATGAGGTTAATTACATAATTGTTAATAAACTCAATATACTGTATACAATATGATGTTACAAAATTCTCTTAGCTCTGTTTATAAAAACATTGCAAGAAGTAGAAAAAGGCTCCAAATGTCTTAAGATTAATTGCTTTATTCTGTTACTCCCGATTCAGAAATGAATACTAGTATATATCCGTGCTCTATTAAAGTGTGGAAACTTTATGTTTATGGTTGTTTCTCTCAAGGTAGTCGTGATCTTTCAGTCGACATTTAAATTCTTTCACGAGAGGCTTTTCTGTTACACTTTCAAATATATTCCGTAGCCATTTGTTTTACATCCTGACTGTAATTCTTCCCAACCCAGTTCTTTCATTATGGCAGTGACGCTATCTGTTTTTCCTTATTCGCCTTAAACGAACGAAACGAATGAATTACTCTCATAGGCAAAAATCTCAATTTTTATCTTTGGAGATATTTCCTCTATTATGTCTGCAATTCTTCAACTCAAATTTCGCGGAACACTAAACCACACGATCGTAATTTTCCGTCTAAATTTAAATTTAAAAAGAAGGCAAAACGACAGCGAGTAAAGTATTATCGTGTTTGTCGGTAAAGTGTTCATTCCGAAGGTTTGTTTCAATCCTCATCCCCAGTCCATAGCTACCAAAAGCTTTGGAAAGGAGATGAGTCGAATAACCAAGAAGGGGAGTGTGGCACTTTGTCCTCGCTTTCCCCACTGATTCAGAATTCCAAGAATAGAAAAATATACCTAAGAACAGTACAACGACCCTATGATACACGCTTTCCTTAGCATTCAGCAAGAAGGAAATGAAAGTCTTTTTTCACCACTTATGCCGCAGTATCTTTCAGTTATAATTGATGAAGATACGAAAAACTAATGAGATTCAGTTTTCTGTATCTTCATCAGTAATTATTTTGATATTATTTCAGAAGTAATTAATTTTTATACCCTGCTCATCTGTGGCAAGCAAACAGCTGTAACTCCACGCGTATTGAAAATTGCACACTTGTTAATATGAAATTTTTACTCAAATTTGTCAATACTACAAAGTCCTGAAATATATATTGTTCCTCCTAAAACACCCTATCAAAGTAAATTGAATTGAAGCAGCAGACACCATGGCCGTTAACAAAAGTCACACAAATAGACTCATATTGTTTATTATAAATATTCTTCATTTCTACAGGGTTATATGCTCCGTTCAGCTCCTAAGCCATCTTTTTACGACACTGAACCAGTAAGAGGCCTCCTGGAAAATCATTACAGCTTAATTCCTGAAAGCAGACAAATCGCTCGAGACTACACCACGCTAGATGTCTACAACTTTACCTTCTTTACAAATGAGGTAAGCACCTTCCAAATGCGTTTAAATATTTGGGTATACTGCTATCATCGTAGCCGTTGGCAACACATATATCCTACACATATAAATGCTCTCAAATTAATCCTATCTAAGAAGCTCACAGGAAATGCATGTAAATTAGCGATTATCTTTTAATGAAAGAGATAAAACCCTTTTAATACGCCATTCTAAATTTCACCATTTCATCTTTATGAGTCACAAGTTAACGTTTTATTTTATTTTGGGACAGCCATTGTAGAACTGAGCAACTTGTGCCCATGGTTGTAACAGAGTTTATTAAATACAAATATTTCTGTCGAGCATTCCTATACTTTCAAAAATTGATTGTTTCCCTATTAATAATACGACTATCGAAAAAGATTTTGCTGATCAGCAGCTTGTACTTTCGTCTTTTTTATACATTAGAATCACCAGGTTGGCAACTCGTACCCTGTCAGGATGCTTAAACGACTCTATTACCCACTTATCACCGAAGAGCCTGCGACTGGCGTAAACATCGGAGGTCGTGCTAACATTGCCGTGACAGTTTGTCCTGAGAGAGACTGCATGGACGCTTTGATGAGACTTCCAGGGATTAACGTTCGCTTTGATCAGATACCTGTCAATCCTACTCTTTTCTCCCTGTTCCAAGTCAATCCAGCATTCGGCCCTATGTCATCCCTGGTCGATCCATGTAAGTATAAGAATTCTAACCATTCTATTATCTCTTTTCCTGAAAATAATTTTTCCACGTCTGTTAAAAAGTGCATGACGTTAACGATGTTACTAATATTTTTACGATTTTTCGGATCTTAAGTGTTAATTTCATACAAAATGACGTTCTTCTTACAAAATAGAGAATCGTTATTGCTATTTCAAAATAACGTGGAGTTATAATTTTACGAAATAACAAATATCAGCAATATTTTGTTATTATTATTTACTATTACGGTGAAGTTAGGCCAAAATGGCCTATCTTCCACTTAACCTCAGGAGTTGTTACATGATAATAATATTACACTATTAACCAAAAATAATTTATTACAACTAACTTCAATCTAGGAAAGTAAATCAATCCGGCAAACATAGGTCCAAGGAAATTGACACAAACAGTATATACAAAATAATAGGTATACAAGTTGATTAACAAAAATTAAATCATACATTTAGATATAGATACATACAAAAAAACACAAATATTTGGGTTGTGGAGAAAACTCCTTAACTGAAGGTTTATAGAGAAAAATCCACGATGCGGGAAAACAACCACACAATATTTTGTCTAACGACAACGAATTTTTACAACAATATTCTACGAAACTGCCTTTTTCCGGAAACTACGGTGTTTACGAAATTACGTTATATACGATGAATAATGTACTTCGGGAAAATACGAATATCCTCGAGAGCAGGTATGATAACAGTCTGTAAAGCGGTTATTTTTTGTTCTGACGAGTTAACTTGTCCGAGTCAGGTATGATACTTGATAAAGTATGTAAATACTTGTTAGTGCAGGGAAATTGTTGAACAAGTAGGATTTCTTTCGTGTTAATTAATACCTCTGTATTATTCATCTTTTCCAAGACTATAGAAAATTGCCGTTTAAAATAGGTGCACTCGCTAAGAAAAGGTTAATGTCCGTATTCTGTTAACTATAACTTCTATTAACTATAACTGTATAACTTAGATGTTTCAGAAAGATGAAATCCCCCGTCTTGGAAACGGCTCTGACCACATAGTTCGCGATCAATACTAAACACAAGAATAACAAGCGACCAACTTTCTCGGTAACATTTAAATTCGATATCCATTGGAAATCGTAATATTAGTCATAGCAGATATTAAATTTAACTTTTAATCCGACTACATTTGCGACGACCATCTTTTCTTGGATTATTCTTGAAAGTAAACGATAAACAGAAAATATGTCATGGAAACATTGACGTTGAATAGATTTTCATTTTCATAAAGAGCTCCCAGATAGTCAAGTGGATTGGGCGTTTGCCGTTGGTGAAAAAGATCCCGGGTTAAACTCCCGGGAGGAGCACATACGTGAGAAATAATCTCAAATGTCGAAGTACTTTTTAACAAAGAAAAATAACCAAGTGCGCAACGCGTTCGACTTCGGTGAAAGCGGTCCCGGGTTTGATACCCGGTGGGTGCCGTTCAAAATGAACTCAGCTGTCCAAGCACTTTTAACGATACTACTGCTATTACTTTCATAATAGTAATAATGTTCTCAGTTCGCTTTATTTTATTTCTAAATAAATAATCAAAGATGTGGTAAGTTTAATGGAATCAATCACTAAAGAATTTGATTACATCAATAAAATTTCACAAAAAATGTTCAAAATAGTAATATAAATGTAATTTAGTAAAATTAGTCTACAATAATGCTTTTTTTCACTTTCTTCCTTTCAGCTTTTTGCAGTCTGGAGCTTGGTAACATCGTAACATTCGACGGCAAAAAGTTTGGTTGGAATGATTACGACTCCAGACAATGTTGGCATGTTCTCGCGAAGGATTGCTCAGGAGCGTCTAGAATAGCAATATTGGCGCGAATTTACAACAATTATACGGTAATATTTTCAAGGAATTTTTACATGTAGTCGCTGCCCTGTTCATCTTATCTCGCGCGAATGACTCTTGGCGTTTCGTTTCAGCAAACCTCCATCGCTGAGGAGATTTTTATAACTTATTAACAATAAATCAATATAATCAGAATTCCATTTTACCAAAATTACGCAAGTACACTCGGGTTATATACATGAATACATATATATATGTCGATACGGGTATGTTTGCTTGTATTAAACTGAAGAAAGCGTGGTTAAATAGACTTAAAATTTTGCGTATCATTAAATACCAACGCAGTTAATAAAACCGGCTGCCTCTCATCTTTTAAATTGTCCTGGATTTTATATCAGGCATTTCAGATTTCCAATAATAAGGATTGCGCGTAAAATTCGTATTTAAGCTGTTGAGTTTTCCTTTTCATTCGGTAAAATAAATGAAATATTATCTCCCCCCGAGAGTATACCAATATAACATAAGACCAATGTCAATTAGTCACATATTNTTCAGGAAAGCAGGAGGTGACGTGGTCGCCTCTTCCAACGAGTTCTCTCTCTCCTAATATATAAATTACCATATCTTATTAGAAACTAATATAAAGAAATATTAGCTTTTTGTCTTCAGGCATTTAAGTTAATCTTCCCATCTCTAAACATCATATAAAAACTTTGAAACTGATTGTTATATAATGTTTTTGAAATCATGGCTATATTCAATGAATGAATAAGAATGCACAAGAAAATATACGTCTGTTAAAAAAAATAACTCCCGCAGTTGCATGCATAGCCGACAAAGCAGCATTTTCCTCGGTAATTTCAATTGCTAACGCAGCCAAAGCCGTGTTATTTAAGCTGGCTACGAATAGAGAGAATATTTCTTTTAGGCCTCTGAAAGTCACTTTTAAAACATTCCGGCTGAAAAACCACAACCGTCTGTATCAGAAGAATGGTTCTACCTAACAAAATCTAAACCAGCCTCATCAACTTTTTCAGGAGGTAGAAGTAAATCTGGATAATTACCGAGTGCTTCGCCTGAAGAATGGACCTACGGCTGAGGTCAATGGAGAGACTATCGCCATGAGCGAGGACCTAGTAGCCGAGGTGAGCGACCTTAAGAACGCGACTCTCATGGTGATTAGCAAGAGCAAAGATCAAGCCATCGAGGTCAGCATGCCAGCACACGGATTTTACCTGATCTATGGAGATGACAGGGTTATGGTCGAGGTAGGTGACAAATCAATCCAAATGCGCGTTTCCTTTTCCACATTTTCCATTATCGTTCATCGTATTCCACGTACGAATGCTGCTCAACAACAATTTTCACTTGCCTTTACAATTATCTGCCTCTATATTTCTACCAGAAAATCAGAGACATAATGGGAACCAGAGAGAAGAAACCATTCTTCAAATTTCATACGCCGTCAATTTTTTCGAGTCTCCGTTTCCATAACTCATTAATGACAGAAACAGTAAACTACGGGTAGTACTTTTCCACAAAATTTATTTTCTTCCCTAGGATAGAATAAATTTTGTGGAAAAGTGCTAACCGTAGCTTTATTCTTTCTGTGATGGATTTACACAGCACCTCGCCTGATACTGTGATGTTTACTCATGATTTAATTTTCCGTTTTCCTTTTTAGGCCGTAGACTATTTCAGTAATTGAAATACTTCCTAGAGATATTTTCTTTGCTTTATTTTAGGTTTTTAGTTTAATTTACTACTTTATTTTTACATAAACGTGTAATATTGTTGCCAATTCTCACTGTAGTAAAGAAGAGTCCGTCTCGTTCCTAGTATAAGCAAATTCCCTCGGTTAATATTTTGTGACCGTGTATATATAAATCGTTGTATCTCTTCAACAAATCGATTTCCATCTTGCGGTTACTTGTAAGTAATTACTTATAAAATGTACCGTGTAATAGTTTATTGTTACTCTAGCTTTTTTTCTTGTTTTGGTCCCACAAACCTCTTTCTTTAAATCTCTCTATGACATAGGATTAAATTATTATTATACACTTCCGCCGCAGGATGACAATAGATCAGGTGACGACGTTACATTCTACAACTAAAATACATTACATTACTGCATTCTACTATTTTCTAACTTTTGTCCGCTAACTACAATAAAAACAACAAGGCTTACTTGATCTTTTAATCAAACAGATACAATTCCATAATACAAATGAACATTCATTTTTTACAATAAAAAAACAACTGTCTTACATATTAAAATTACATTATATTACAAGTTCACAATTTAAGTAGCTATGATAAACTATTATATTATTCTACAACAGATAAATCACATCTACATGTAAGAAGAGACCAACTATTCTCAATTTCGCCTGAAATAAAGTCGTTTTATTAGTATTTTTATAAAGTACTATATTTTGAGAAAATTTCATTTGTAACGAATAAAATTTTCATCGAGTAATTTATCGTAAATAGTAATCTAACGTAAAATTTTATACTTTCTAAGGGTTTGAATTATATTATGCAAGAGTATAAAAGAAATAATTTAAATTAATTAGATTAGCTACATCCTTTAAATTTTTATTGATAGGCAGAATTTTGAGGAACGTTGATTTCTTCATCAAAGCCATTATTGGTCTATAGATTTCTTTGAACCAGTAATCATACCACGTGACGCAGGGAGTCCAAATATTTCTTTTATTGTTCAGAACTTTCCCCAGTTACGCTACTCCGACTGACACGAATTCGGCGTTACGCGGTTCTTAATCTTCCTCTCCCGTTTCGTCCCTCACTTGTCAATTGACTGCTTGACAGAAGCTATTGGCTCAATTGAAAAGGGCTTACAAATATGAGAAAGCAGACACCGACTAAGAATGCTTTATATCAAAAAGGCAAGGATTTAAAAAACTATTAGGTTGCTACGAGGAAATTCTGCGTAGAGGAGAAATCACATCGAGCCGCTGGACGACTTTGTTAGAGTTAATTAAACCATCGACATCAAAATATCTTCGTTTCACCTGACTTATTTATTATTATTTTTTAAATTTTTATTAACACGTATAAAGAATTATAACTTTCATTAAATATTTCTCTGGTTTTTTGTTAGTCCTTGGTCTCAGTTTAACAGAATTGGATGTATTTGAATGCAATGGTGTACCCGACTTACGCATATTAGACGCACGCGGTCAGGGCCGTACCGAGACATGGGTGTACTGGGGCGCTGAGGTTTGAGGGGCACAAGTCGGTTTTTATGAGTCGCAAAGACGTCCGTGTATTTTTTCCATAGAAAAATTGGTTTTAAACGATTTTGGGAGTTGCTTACTGCATCAACGAATCCCAGTTTTCTTAAGAAGGGATATTTGGTTGTTAATGGTAATAAGTTTTCTGGTAAATGTTTTTAGAATTAAACTCCAGTAAACAGTTTCATGAATAAATCGATCAAAATCAATAATGAATAACGATCCTTACAGGGAATTTGCTCCTGTTGTTAGTTCTATTTGCTTAGTTTAGATATTAAATTGATAATAAGTGGAGCACACAATGATAATGCCATTTTAAAAATATTACGGCCGAAATTAATTTTATTGGATACCAAAAAATTATCTCTTGAAAAATTATCATATATTATAAAAATTATATTATACCAACCCGGGGTGACAATACTCCTCGGTCAGGCCCTGCACACGTTTTCTCGTCGATCCCGCCTATCGCGTAACTTCGGGGTATCTCTGTATCATCACATTTCACTCATAAACGATGTCCGTAGGGGTACAAAGGTATCCCCCAAGACGGCTTCGGAGTACGCCACTGCTTTCATACACGACTGTTTTCGCTCCTTCAGACCATTCGTCACGTTTTGTCACTGCATGATGGATGTTGTCGATAAATCTTCCATTTTCCCCTCATTCTCTAACCAAACTTGTCGCCTACATTTCCTGAGAACAGTACCATACGTGCAACCCACTGACGCAGGCTTTCTTTGGTCTTTTCAGGCCTCGAGGATTCACCAGGGAAGACTTTGTGGCCTTTGCGGAGACTATGACGGTGAAAAAGTGAACGATTTCAGGAAAGCAGGAGGTGACGTGGTCGCCTCTTCCAACGAGTTCTCTCTCTCCTACGCATTTCTCAGAACATGTGAACGCAACAATCATACTCAGTAAATGAATCCTCAACGATATACTTTTAAAAGGACGCTTACGCTACAATAGCGTAGAAATTGAATCCATTTCCATGTGGACTGGATTGTCGTCCTAGAGATGTTAACTTTACCATCTAAAGATATGGAACTCGAAATGTAACGGATGATATATTTGATGTGAAGAAGTAATAAGATTAGCAAAATGTATCACTGCCTTTTTTCTTGCATTCAATCATTCTCTCTTCTTCAACTAGGAAGTTTTCCTCTCTGAGCTTCCCATAGAAATTTTTCCTTTCGTCTAATCCATCCTTTAATTTTATTTAATAATCCATTTACATTATTCTTCTCTTTTATAACCTCTCAACATCTTACTTCCCCAAAAGATGTGTCATTGATCTTTCCTCAGGATACTTCGCTTAGTTTATATGCCAATGTTTAAGTGTTTTCTGTCCGTCCCATTCGAAGCTAGCCGTCCTTTTTCTCTGAGCAGTACTTCGGCATTTTAATTTCAGTCACAAACCTTACCGTCGCAGCTATTTTACAAATGAAACTTTAATTTGCGCGAAGTGGGAAGATCTTTCAAATAGAGGGAAACACAGGGGTATGGAATACGCTCGGGAGAAAACTTCGTTTAATTCATACATTAAAATTCTTCATCTCTGAGTATATTTCGAGAGCCGCAGTTACTTGAAAAGGCACAAGCTTTAAATATTCCTTACTACGTAATTGTATGGTATTAAATTAAAAGTGGATTGGAATCGATCATGAATGAAAAAATTTCCCCCATTAAAGTCTTTTTATTAAACATTCCTCTTTCAAGATGCTTAATGCACCGTGAGAGTTCGAAATATATAACAAATTAGACCGAAACGTAGATAGAGTCAGGTGCAACTGGGGATGAAATTGATTGGATCAAAGATTTTTCCCTACAATAAAGAGTGGAGCTGGAAGGGCTCCAGAGATCTCTTTCAAGAGTTTACTCCTTGACTTAAATTTGAATCCTAGTTTAAGATAATATCTATGAGGGATATGTAGTGTTTTTGTTAAATTTTGAATATAAAAACACGGAAAAGAGTAAGTAAATTAAAGTGGCAGGATTATAATAAATACAA
Organism: Ladona fulva; assembly: GCA_000376725.2. NCBI lineage: Eukaryota > Metazoa > Arthropoda > Insecta > Odonata > Libellulidae > Ladona > Ladona fulva. The sequence continues at coordinate 202,440 of KZ308464.1, read as the reverse complement.
CCTGAAAGATCAGTTTCTACAAGGAAAGAGATTTTGTTTTCTATGTTTTTTATAAATCCGTCGAATGTTATTTGATTAGACTTTTCCTTTTATTTTGAAAACAGAATAAATAGTGTTTGGTAAATTCTAAGAAAAACTTATTAAAAAGTTTGCGCTTAAACTTAACGTGAAAAAAAAAAATTTTGGCAATTAAGTTTTAGAGAGAAATGTAGAACGTGTTATTGTTTGAAATTGGTTGATTTTTAGGGAGGTATATTTCGTTGATGGTTTGCCACAGAGGTGGACAGTGGTCACAATAGAAAGGTGGTATACGCAAAAAAATCACGTGTTATTCATATTACTTCCGCTGAGATTAAAAATACTGGTAGTATTAAGCAAATCGTTGCTTTAGGAAGGTGATCATATTTACAGACTACTGAAGTTACATGATTGATAGATATTACATTACATCCTTCTCTATAGCAAGTATGGTAGCAGTAATATCAAGACATCCGATCCGTTTCGGAAACATGCTTTGATAGTTTATCGGAGTAAGGAGCCGATGTCAAATTAAAGTTACTAGGACCCTCATTTTAAATAGAGTGGTCTCTAGACTTACGAACCGCTCAACATACAAAATTTTCGACATACGAACTTTTTCCGTACTCCATTACGACCACGAGTTACGAACTTATTTTTGACATACGAATCTTTGCGAACGCGAGCCTTTCATGCAAATTCCCTTCATAGGTTTTCCTCATCCTTTGATCTTGCCAGCTTGAACATCTGGTTGAAAATGTATTAATTCAAGTTGAATATGGGTAAGTCAAAATGTATTCTAGTAACACCATCACCACTAAAACAGAAAATTATATTAGATAACAAAAGCGAACTTTTCATCCAGATTGATGGTTTTGCACACGATTTTGCGCTTAAAATAAAATGTCTAGCGATAATAATTGACTCTCATTTGTATTTCAAGGAGTATATACATTTTGGTCTTTAAAACTGATAAAATATGCTACTTACCAAGAATGGTCAAATATTTGAGTCCATGAACGAAGATCCTAATTTACAGGAAAGTTAATGGCTAAATATTTCCCCACCACCCATCTCCTCAACAAGTCGATTTAATTAACTTACTATTGTGCATATGAAAATTTGTCGACTATCATTAATAACAACTTCGCACCAATAACTAATAACAAGCCATCGAAGATAACTGGTACGATACAAACAATATTTGACTACGCCTACAGAAATCCTATTTGAAAAATACTTTTTTCAATTATAATTTCTTGAGGCTTTGTTAAATTTTGTTTTATTGTGCATACCAATTACGAACAAGTTTCACCAGATATTTTCATAAATAATCAGTTACGCCATAGTTATTGCGTAAAATTTACTTATTATGTGAATTTAATTTATTTTATTTTCCGTTAAAAAAAGTAATCCCGTTAGCAGAGGTAACCCTTCATGGAAAAAATAGGTTGCTATACATTTAGACACCAAGACTTTAAGGGTCTAAGAAAAATGGGTCAATGGCGAATTTGAAAAAACTAAGATGGCTATAAAGTGTGCATTCGCTTCGATTTAGGTCCTGGGTTCGATCCCCAGTGTCCAAGAGGCATACTAAGCATTGGTTACTAGTAAGAAGCTACCTGCCAAGGACTATTGTGCGATGGATTTAAATAAAAAATTACAGTTCTAGAGGAGCGGAGAATTCTGTTCATTTCCACAAAACGAGGACGAAACACTTTAAGAATCAAGATTTTTTTCCATATCTTCAAGATGACTCACTCGACTTTCAGATGGAATCACACGAGAGGTACAGACATGCACTCCGCTCATAAAGTTTTCGAACTAAAAACCGTGGCAAATAAGTTTACAATTGGTGAGCTCTTGGTGAGAAGCGGATTATTCAAGGTAACTTCTTTCTTGAACTTCATACTGTACAAACATGCACATTACTTTGCGAGAGATTTTGTCCCGGACGTTGGCAACATTAAAATATTTTGTCACATATTTAGTCTTGCTAAAAAGTAAAAACATACTTATGATATTACATTATCTCTGAAAACATTGCACGCATGTGGAACTATCGCAAAATAACGAAGTATCTTTGTTGACATATTTCAGCTCCTGAAGTTCTGTAAAAGTGCTGTAAAAATGCAGAAATTAAAAAGATAAATCAGTCATTAAAACTAAGCTGATGTATATGCTTACCAAATGCGACTTCTTTTTCAATCTTCCAAAGCAAATTTATCGAAACTAATATTTGTGCTTCTTAGCTTGCGACAAAGTTTAATCGAATACGTATGTGTGCCGCTTGATACAAGACTGGGGAGCACTGTTCTAACCGAATTCATAGCCTCATGTCATCGGCCTATATCCCTCACATTTTTTGTTCCCTTCATTTTTACCCTCACTCAAGGATTGAAACTCCCGTAAAACGGTCCGGTATGAAAATACCAATGGTAAATCAACTTACCGCTCGATACCGAAAAGATCCCTCAAAAATGTTCATAATGGAGCTATTTATGTTCCCAGCCAAAGTTTACGATTTACGGCAGTCGTAAACTTTTTAATGGGCCAATCGGGACAAAAATGTAGGGTTTAATTGCTCCAGACGTCTGTGATTCACGGATCAGACGGGGAAAACAGTTGGATGGGAAAAATAACAAAGAAAAGAAGTCGAGGAAAGAACAGGAAGGAGGGATTCCGAGAAATAACGAGTGGACGTCAAAGTGGAGAGGTAATTGTGATTTTATCATTCGTTGACCCAAAGGAACCAAATTGATTTCCGAGAAAACGGACTTTGGGATAATAGTTCGGGATGGCGGATGAAAATTATTTTGAGAGTGTCTGTACCCTTCACCAACGATCGAAATAAACCACTTTAATATGCTACGGCGTAAATTGGTGGACTCCTCAATAAATACAGTATACAGCCATGTATGTGTCTGCAAATACATGGTTTATACATATACAAAGCTGTGAGACAGCATGCTAGACTGTCATGTTTTGGAAGAATAGTCCCGGCCATTTTTTTATCTCGTCCCGGTTTGAATATAAAACTCGGAGACGTCAAAACTTACCAATTATTTTGGAGCTTTCTGCATACGTTTACCTTTGTCCACTCTCCATAAGCATCAGCTGATTCATTTTATAATTCAACTTGTGCTGGTAACTCAATTCCTCATGAAAATGAGGGATTTGAGCATGAAAATTATCAAGCCAAAGATTTTCTTGTGGTTTCGCGTAAAACATGTCGCTTTTAAATATGTTGAAACAACTTACAGTGGCAGTAATGGGAGCATTAATTTGTTCAAGTCAAGTCGCGGCTTTTTAATGCTCGGCGGAGAAAATGTTTCGATTTCGAACCATCAGTCTGTGGACATTTTGTAACAAAACTACTCGTATATATGAAATTATTGGTAGGACAAAGAATGCGAGGTCGTTTTGTGTCATTCACAGCTAAAAATCCTGTCGATCATCCGAAATGGATATTCCTTGGAGCAGATTCATTAGGGGTTAGACATTTACATTTGGGTGACGAACACTTCTGGAGAACATTGCACAATATCCGACCTGCAGGCGATGTAAATGAGTTTCGCATTTACTTTCGCATCACTAAAAATGTAGTACGTATTTTTAAACTTCATTATATATTAAAGTATAACTAAAGGACACCGTCAGAAAAACATATAGGACACTGTTAGAAAAATTTGGCCTTCTAGTCTTAGGCCTCAGATTATTTATAGAAAAGTTAAATAAAATATTTAGACGTGGGTCCCAACAACTCATCATTTTAAAGTAATGAAAAGGCTGATACAAATCTGAATAATACTTCTATGATTCAACACCCTTATCTAGGTCTTATGAATGAAATATTAGTTTCGACGTCAAACGTACATGTATAAAGGTATATGTATGTACCTTTGTCTGACAAAGTATCGCAAAGAAAAAATTTCCAAATTTAAAGTCAATGTCTCGTGAGATTTATACAAGGAATTACTGGCAGTAAAATATCTCCTTCCCTTTGCATAATTTGAACAAATTAAAAGTACTTCCGAACTGGGGATATTTCAAATAGAGATTATAGTCTCTAACTCCCTTACTCTAACCCCCTTACCAGTTCTTCTCAAATTTGTATTAACTCTCATACATTAGTAAATATTGGCTATTTTAGAAATCAGTGTCTCAAGGTGAGGTCAGCCCTGAAAGCTGGGAAATTTCGTTCAACCCTCTAATTTGTGTTAATCTCGGATTAACATCAGCATCGAAGTCATCACTTAGTGTTACATAGCTGCGTAAGAAAGGGTAGCTTATTTATTTTTTAAGTATGACCAAAATTATTCTTCAATATCAATAGTTTACCTATCATCTTAAGGGAAATATTAGGACTCTGTTCGTGAGAATCCTTTGTAAGGGTCAAAAATGCTCCAATTTTTTGGATATGGTGGTGTGCCCGACACCTAATGGTTATAATATTCCTCATATGATACGTGAGGAGATTATTTCTCTAAGTGGCTGCTTTCCTTCTTTCACAAAAATCAGAAATATTGACCTTAGACTCAAAGTAGTATCATACAAGAAACGATTAAGTCAAATTTATTACTTGCGCCATAGAGCATTGATAACGCCCTGAAATCACGCAAATTCTGAAAAAAATATTACGGAATTTCGTTCAAATTTGCAGCTGTTAACCGCTGCCGTCTGGGTGGTATTGATGAAGTCAGTACGTTATGTTAATTTTTTTAAAGTTTCTTATAAGGTTTATAGAGGAAATATCATAGAATTTATGTACAGAATTTATGTATAATATGATGCATTAGTTATTATATTATATATAAGATCGAGTGGAAATCGTCCAGGTAAATGAAGCACGGTGACCCTAGGAATATCACTTTTATGTTATTGACAGACGTGAATCATATTCAGCATCGTCAATACCTGAGGAGCATTCATATCATAATTTCCATGTGATGTCCTCGTATAAATATACTTGTTTATTGTCTCTGATCCTGACGATGAGTCCATAAGTCGAAACCACGGTCGTCTTCTAATGAATATTGTGGTTTGTAAAAGTACGACTCTTGCATATTCTTCTATAACTGTCATGCACTGGAGTGAGACAAAAGTGCATGAAAGATAAATTACCGTATGTGATCGTGAATCGGTCGACCTTTAAATACAAAACTTCAATGAAAAAACCTAGGGTCGACCAATACAACAGACAATTACGAAGGTCATCCAGAAAGTTCTAGCCGTTTCCATTTCAAACTTCGCAAACATCTTTAGATTATGTTTTTTGTGTAACACCTATATTTTTATCAATTCAGTAAATAATACTTAATTACATTGTAATTAAAAAATGAATTCGGTCTGAACATCAGGATAGTGCGGGAAAATTAATAATCATGTACATTTTACCAAATATCAATGTCACTTTAAGATTACTTGCGTAGTTTTTATTTCGAAACTGCTTGATCTTTCTGGATGGCCGTCACATTTACAGCAAGTATAAAAACAGATTTTTATTTGAGGTGTGAGTTAGACTTCCACAAAATCTTCGATTCCATTTAATTCTATTTATTTGTATCTCTTTAAGTCCTTCTCACCTAAAAAGATACTTGTTTTAAAAGTTTTTAATTAAAATTAATCCACTAGAAGTAGCTTTGCAGTGTTTGATATTTACGAAAAAACTTGGGTCGACTTATACACGAGATATGAAAAAAAAGGAAATTTAAAGTAAAAATTCGAGGAGTCGACCTATACACGAGATTGACCTATACACGAGATCGACCTATACACGAGATCGACCTATACTCGAGATCAACCTATACTCGAGATCGACCTATACTCGAGTGTATAAGTTATTCTTAATCCAGTTAGCACAAACAATTGAAAAGGATTCCATACATCAAGAGATGGCAGCAGAACGGGCAGTATATAAATAAAGTGTATAAATAGAGAAACCGTCAAGTGGGTTACGAGGGGTTAATTTAACGCCACCCTCGGATAAAACACGGCACACCAAGAGCAAAGTCGCAGCTCACCCTCGCGCTGCGGCACACCGGTGGTGAAGCACCGCCGCAAGGAATCAACGGTGGCAGACGGACGAATTTTTATTTCCAAGCAGTCGGCATTCCGCGAGATGTTGTAGTTTACACCCGCAGAGGGCACCTTCCGCTGGTATAAACACATCAGAGGCGTGTGTTAGAGGCGTGTACGCACAAACGAGCGTGAACAAAAAAATGCTTCAAAAAGAACAGCAGGAAGCAAGAGGAGTAGAATAGCTCGTCCAATAAATCGACATAATGATCCGGGGAATCATGTATTTCTTGTGGAACGCCTGTCAAAGATGACTTCTTACGGGTACCGTGTATTCTTCCTATCCAACCGTCCGCTTCTCGTCGCTGCCGGAAGAGGATGGTCGATGGATTATAATGTGGTTTCAAGAGAATGTGACCCCGTTCGTCTAACCTGCCTTACAACTTCTGTAGCCCCCACCTCTACACCCCTGCCTACGCCCTCATCCCGCCACGACATTTTCCTCAACATCCACGCCACTTCGCGATATTACAACAATTTCGATTCCGAATATCACGGCGGACAACAAATAAGCCCCATTCTTTTTTTCCCCTTCCGCGAACGCGCAAAATTCCACGGATTTCCACGAGTATGCCATATCATACATACCGTTCCCTCATAAAAGCAGTTTCCGTTACTGTTTCGAGAGATTTAAAGGCGTGGGGTGGGGACGTCGAAGGTGTTATGGCGGATTTTGGGGCGGGCTGGGTCCCCTTAACGCGCCCGTGATGGAAATAAACCCGCGCTTTAGACATAGAGTGGTAATTTGTTTCCGTTTGGAGAAATTTTCGTCGTTGAATAACGGCGTGGTAGTATTAAGCGTTTGTGGTTCGTTTCTCCGTGCTTCGGAGTGATGCTTACGGCTGGGTGAACGGCGAGGATAGGATTTCTTGCTCCGTCCACGCGACTAAATCCCGAAAAGGTTTTATTTGCTGTTTATCGAAGCCTTTCAGACTAAATGCGGCCATTCATGCATTCAGTTTCATTTTTTCGAATGTATATGGTCACTTTATCGTATCCTGATGAGAGGAATATTTTTCTCATTTGAATAAAAGGTTTACTGAAATGGAGCGTTTATTTGACGAGGGATGAAAGAGAAAATACCGGTTTGAGGTTCTTCCTCTTACTTTGCGTGCTAGATATTCTTATTTAAATCTCACCGTCATTTAATGAAAGTAAATTGTCCAAGCTCTACTTCGTGGAACGGCGCCATACTAAACAAGTAGGTACGAACACTTGGTGATTTACACATAAAACCTTTTTTATTGGCGACTAGTTTCGCCTACATGCAAACATCATCAGGCATGATGTTGGTACTCACCATCATTTATTTAAAGGGGGAACAGTTTCATAAGATTTCGGCCGATAAGGATGGTTATGGTAGGAATATCCTTTTGGTGTGGGATGTACGAATATGCACTATTAATTTCCAATGTTTCAGTGACTCATACAGCTACTGAGATATAAAAAATGTACATGTATACAAAAGTTGTTCAAATAATAGTTTTCTGGCTCATTGAAAAGACTAAAACCAAATTACCTCACTTAACATCTTAACTTAACTATCTTGCCTCATCCCCTCTCCATAGTTAAAGGTGCTGGTATTGTCAAACAGTCTTTTTTCACCCACAATCCACTCAACAGAGGCAAATTATTTGACCCAACGAGGTGTAATTCATTAGCAATAAGGTTAATGGGCCGATATCCATCCCAGTGTGCAAATCCGTCACCTCAGGTTTCTGACTCATCATGCGGTACACCCCGATATCAAACAATGGAACCTGTGATGAAATATAAGAAAAGAACTTGTCACGCTGTGAGTCGGCTACTATAAGTACGTGTGAAATTATTGCGTTTATAAATATTTTACTAGTGGCAATAAAATTATCAAGAACCTCCTGGAGCTGTATCATCATTTGAGGTAAGTTTCATAACGTCAATTTTCATTTACACGTTGCAAGGATTGTCAGATTTTATAATAGTTAATTTGTTACCCGTATATTAGCGCGATCGGTTAGGAGACAAATGTCGCCACGTCAGGTCATGTCGTTGGTCCTATATTCGTCCCTCACCAGCGCTCCAAATATTCGTCCCGGGGACGAAATATGACACGCATATTTCCCTATCTCTTGACCCGATAAATGAGATCTCCCTTGCGGTGTAGTGGCTGGCATGCTTATGAATAAGTCTTTGATGTACGGAGTTCGGTTCCTGGCCTGTTTTTTGGGGAATGAGTTGGAACTGTGTCCACCCTAACCGTGAGAACAACTTGCTGAGTTACTTAAGTTTTCTTCTATTATTCTGACCTAATGGTTTAGTTCTAGCATTATAATGATTTACGTTTCTATCGGGGCCTGATCCATGATTGATTTTACTGTAGTGCGCATGTATTTATCAACTGAATTTGGGAACAGTTTAATAAAAAACAAGAAAAACTACGCGTTTTAAATTTTAGACGGCAACTTAGATATGAATTATATTTTTAAAGTGACAATCATTCCAGTACTCCATCACAGGAGAAAACTTAATTTTTTCCACACTTTTTTATTTCGTATTCTTATCTCTCGTCAGTTTTACATTCAATGCGAAAAACGTTAGGGGGACGATTATTGGGCACTTAACTTAATCTTTAGGGATGTGATCTCGAATTCGTTAAATAATAATTTTTATTAATAATAATAACAATAACAATTTAATAATTAGAGAGAGAGATTACTTAAATAGTATCACCCTATCACGTTTTTATACATACTCGTATATGTCTCGAACTTGCCTCAACAAAACGCCCATACCTTAACACATACTAATGTGTATCTAACCATATTGAAATTGATTATATTAACTGAACATCAAATTTCATTGTATTGATTATTAGCTTGTCCTAAATATACTTAAGAGTGTTTATGGACCAAGAGGTTCTTATAATTTTGTAAGAAACTCCTTCGAAGCACATTTCATTTTCAATTAATAGTTATGTGGAACATGCAGGTAATGTGATTGGAGACCAATAAATATCTGACCGAATGTGGTGAATGATATTCTAAAGATAAGGTGAAAATGAGGCATACGTAAGTTAGAGAATAAATGGAAATTCGTGAAAAGTTGAGATATTGCCCGAAGCGGAAGATTAACACAAGGATGCAAAAGTATGGTATAAACGAGGCAAATATTTAACCTTCCTTGAAAGAGAAAAGTACAACTAATACAATTAAATATTTTTTTACTTTGAATGCTAGGCATTAAAGATGTTCAAATCGATTTACATGACTTGAGGTGGTATAATTATTCCCAGAAAAATTATAAAAAATGTATGCTCTGAATTATAACACATCCNTTCTATTAATTTCGGAATGAATCATAAAAACTGCTAGGGGTGATTTAATTTCATGACGAAGCTTTTACGTTATGTATTGAATTAGATCATTCTCTACTAGTGATCTACAGAAATATTATCCGATAAGGAATGGAAAATTCAATAAGCTTCATAAAATATGTCGGGAGAGGTATTATTCTGATTTTTTTGATCGTTTAATATTGGTTTCCGAGAAATGTTCAGTTTCTAATAGAATATGAAATAATTTGGAGTTGAAATCCAGGAATTGCTCTCATATCACATCACTAATATCTCATTCCATTGGAAAAGTATCGCCGTTTTATTGTAGAATGAGGATGAGACACCAATGATTTCGCTTTAAAATATTGCAGTGTAACTTTTCAACGTGCATTATTTAACCCTCTCCTCGTTTAAATCTCTATCTGTTGAATTAAATTAATTATTATTACTAAAATCAAACTTGTATTTCATCGAGATCGATTCAACTCTAATCAGGTAAAATTTAGATTTTATATATTGACTTTTACCAAAGGGAGATTTTTATAATTTCTCATACGTAAAGGAACATTTTACTAAAACACTTAATTTGAAATATTAATCACTTTACTTGACAGGAACATTTTCAGCCTGAGATCGCATATATTTCTTATTATGAATGCTATAAATTCGCAAGCTATGGCAAAAATTACTTAAAAAAACGATATGGAAGACTATCGTAATATTTCACTCGTGAATAAATGGATTTCTTATTCTACCCATAGGTCGTAAAATCGACTGTTTCTTCGAATTCCTTAACAGTTCACCTTGTTTACCGCGCAACCTTCCGAGCTTTCGCAAAAATCTCGAAAGGATCCCATTTCTTCCATCCAGCGCCGTACAAATCATCGAGATTATATCACGGCTCCATACCTGCGCTCTTTGATGCTGTACGTTTCACGAGCGACTTCATCGATTCCATTGTCTCCGCTTTCCGTTTGGAAAGGCGTGCATCAAAGGCACTTCTGCGAAGGACGGTGCATCGAATAACCGCATCAGGGCCTCGTCGCGTTTGTTTCGTCGGAAAGTAATGATTCTCTTATTCGAGACAGGATTCGAAAGGATCTCGCAGCGCATTCATAACAAGCATTCATACGTTCCACGATGACATGAAAGGCTCGCGTCTAAAATTGAGAACATACTGCTACAGAGCTACAAATGATTGGTTAAGGCCGTTACTCGATTTATCAGCCGCCCAAACATCTTCAATTTGGCTCACTGAGGCGTGTATTTGTTTTTCCTTGCCGTGGTGACCTTACTTGAATTTATCGAATTATTTATTTTCTTTGTGCACGTGTAACGAAGATATGATCATGCGAATCTGGGGTCGAACTAATGCGATACCCTGCTGGGACCCCTCGCTGAACCCGACATGGAGTCAGTATGGAAGCTCCTTTGGGGAGGATATCCCTACAAAGGTTGGATTGATGTCCAGAATTTCCCAGCTTTAAAGGATTGGTGTTATTAGTATAGGTTAACTATAGATCCTCTGTGAAGGATTCCATTTCTGCCTACTCTAGAACCTTAGTACTGGAATAAGAGTAACGGAAGGGGGTATGTACGATCATTTTGGTCGATGATAAAGAGTGTGGGAGTTCGCACAGCTATTTTTCGTTCGAAATAGGGGAATATGTTTAAACTTAACTTAGATATCAATTTTGAAAATTTTAATCATAATCAAGAATTAACACAGTTTCTCTCGATCGGTACTATATGTCATAACAACTGAAAATGCTTCACATAAAATTCTGATACTGATAACTAACTCCCCCTTTTATTTCATCTAACACCTTTTGCCTTGCCTTCCCCTATGTCTCTTCCCCTGCATTCTACCCTCAATCACGCTCTTCAGCTATCCATCTCCTCTCAATATTTGGCCCACCGATTTCTTCTGCCGGCGCTTAATTACTTCAATTAAAACCCTTTCCTCCCCAACCATTCCTAGCACCTCTATGTTTGTTTTTCTATCCACCCAGCTCACCTTTTACATTCTACGCCACACTCACATCTCAAATGCCTCCAATCTTTTGAAGTCCCCTTTTGTAAGGTCCATGTTTCACACTCATACAACTAAACACTCCATATCAAGGATTTTACCAATTTTTTCCTGATTCATTTATCGAGACCGTTTGTCATTAATTCCCTTCGCTTCATAAAATCTTCCTTGACCAATGCTACTCTTTTTCGAACCTCATCCCCACACCTCCCATCCCAAGATAGAACATTACCCTAGTACATGAATTTGTCCACCTGTTCTAGTTCTTCCCCATCTACCCTGACCGTTAACTTAGCCTCCTTTCCCTTAGTGAATCTCATTACTTTAGTTTTACTTACGTTTATTTTCATTCCATTATCCCTTGCTTTGTCATTTAGTGCATTTACTTAGTCACATACAAAGAAACAAAATAATCCATTACGGAAACCCATCATTCTCATTGCCTTATGTACGATTAAGGACCTGCCACTGTTTTTGCGTGGGTGGAAATTCAATCAATAAATACCATTTCATAAATTCTCCTGAAAGAAATTCAATTCATCTTATTTTTAATTACACTATTTCAAGTGACCGTGACTCCAATCTCTGATCTTGACATTTTTGATGTGGCTGAACGCACATTTTCTAGCGCTACAGCACGTTCCGTTGGCTTTTTCGCCCATTCAGCTTTTTAGCCCTTTGATCATCGTGTATGCCCACTCAATGGTATCTGGCATTCAAACAGATGAGAATCGCAAATGCAGTCCTCAAACATATCTTCCTCGTGTCCTTGATGTCGTATTCTTCTGAGTCTTTGATCTCTCTGATATTATTTTTGCATTGCAAATTACTCGAGCTCAGGATTCGACATCTCATTTTCTGCGATGAAATTCATCTCAATGTGAACATTTCGAAGGTATTTGCGTAGTTCCGAACGTGAGTTACATATACAATGTTACTTAAATTCGATGTAATCAAAATAACTAGCAAACTTGCAGAAAAAAGGTCCTCCATCTTTCAGAATAATTTTAACTATCGTTGTTATACATACAAACCTGCGTTTGATCTATTGTCAAAATATTTTTATGCTTTATGTTATTCTTATAACTTACTTTACAACGATAAAGTCACAGTTTGGACCCCCGAATAAGCAAGTGGGTAACGCGTTAGACTTCGGTGAAAGCGGTCCTGCGTTCGATTCCCGGTGGGGGCCTACGTGCGAAATGACCTAAGATGTCGAAGCACTTTAACAATGCTTTAACAACTATTAGTTTAACTACCACTAGTTTAAGTACTACTAGTTTAACTACTGCTACTAGTTAACTACTACTTTTAACTACTTTTAGTACTATTACTTACTATCAATTTTAACTATTTTATCACTTTTACCTACTACCAGTTACTATCAATACTACTTTAAAGCGAAACTTTGTGAACCCTTTAAACTTTGTGAAAATCAACTTTTATTCTTTACCCCAAATAATGGCTCCCGGCGAATTGTATTGATTTCTTGTCCTATTCATGCAACGGCCATCGATGTACAAATATCGAATATTTCCATTATATTAATAGAAACCTTTTCCGTTCGATTTATTTAACTGCTTTTTCATTTATCGATTCATAATCTTCGCTAGCTTCAATATATTACCAAAATCTATACTCAATTTATTAACAAAAGAAGATCATTGTAATTCTTTAATGCTTCGATGCACATATTTCTCATGTCACGCCTTTGTCTAAATTTCAACCAATGTTTTAATCAAGTATATATTTAGGCGTATGATTGATATCTTTCCGTTGCTAATAATCAGCATTTCTTGAAATTTCCTCTTCTTTGAACTATATTTTCTGTCTTTTATTATCAATCAAAACTCTTTAAATTCAACTCTCATTTGAACCATCTTTCATGCATTTGACTGTTTTTATCACAATCAGCCTGTGATCATATGCACATTTTTCCTTCCAAATGTATTATTCTTTCTGACTACTTTCATGTAAAATATGTCTTAGTTTATTCTCCCAATATTTATATTCCTTCCCATCCTCCCAATGATGATGCATGTCTTACGTTATCTTTTTATATTCTGTTTTTTTATCAATCCATTATACACGATGAAAGATGATACTTATTTGTAAAAATTCTTTCACAAAACACAATATTTCTTCTCGTTATAACGCAATCAGTTCATTTCCATAATATTTTCCTACCTAAAAGTTATGATTTTATATATTTCTTGATTTAATATCCGAATGACTCATCAGCTTTAAAGTCAATATCATAGCGAAATGTTTTGATTATGCTACAGAAGATAAAATCAAAGCAAGCCTTCTAAGGTAGCGAATTAAAACCATTTTGGACTTTTATCTAGAAAATGGTAAGTTCAAAGATCGAACTTTTAAAGAGCCTCAAAATTGCCTGATGCCCCGTTGAATTTCGAAGAAATAAATATAAAATAAGAAAGCGTGACAATCGTTCAGCTCCTCCATTCCAATCTTTTTATTTTGAATGCTAATAGGTCGTCCAATTAGTTGGGGATCTCGGTGTTTGTACACCATCTGGCAGAGACCATCGGAGAATGTCAAGCTATAAAGAATTTAAACGTCAAAGGAACCCCTAATGATTGCGAAACGATGAAATATTTCAAGCTATAACTCTTTAGGAACAGACTGTACGTTTTGGATTCATTTTTCATGTTTTTATCTTGAGGAAAGGAATACATCTTGTATTTCTTCTACATATGAATGAGCATTTTTCATTTATTAATTCGTCCGTTTCTGAATTGAAGGTACTCCATCATATCATCGTTTGGTCTGTAATACTACATTGAACAAAATCCACTACTTCGGCCTCGACTTTGTAGTAGCTATTCATGATGAAATGTGTGACGCGTGTGACGTGATGCCATGTGTGACGCTACGCGTTGAAACCTATGTCATTTTATAAAATATGGTATACGGTGGTATCGAGTATAAGTGTTGTCTTGTTCTTTTCAAACTGCATTGTGTTCCTATGCTGCTGAAACCCCGAGGAAAACTATTCTCATCTCCGTAAAGGCCCGGGTTCGCACCCAGGAGCCTATAATACGTTTCCATAAGAGATGCAAGTAAATTACCTTTCATGACTTGCAGAAGTTGTTCCTTTTACAAAATGAAATTACAAACTATCAATCATGTCCTAAGAAATTGAGACAAGTGTCACAGGAAAGGAAAATGGTCATATTTTTTTATTTTAGACGTGAAATACTGATATAGATCCGAACTTTGGAGGATTTTGATAAAACACATGGAAATTTCATAAAATATTTGGGAAATAAACAACCCATCCCTTTGACGACCAAGGTCATTGATTGAATGTTGATTTCATGAATTATCCCATATAAGTACACGGGGATAACCAGTTCTTATATTTTTCTTTAAGAAATGCACGTTAGGTATGCTATCATTACGTGAAAACAGTAGAATAAATATTATAAATAATGGTAAGAAATACATTGAGTTATTATGATCTTACGACGGACTGTTTCTGGCTTAAGAGGACCAGATATATACGATAATAGACATAGTTTAAAACTAAATTAAGTTCCGTCATGCTTGACGGGGGCGTTTACCAGAAAACTATAAAACCAAATCGAATAGGGTAGAAATGCTATATAAAGAAGTTTCTAAGTACGATAAAAATACAAAAGGAAAAAGGTAAAATTTGAAAAATAAAAATTGCTATATCAAAAGACTGATAGATAGGTTAATCTTTGCCGTAGTAATAAAGCAGCATTACATATTTTACTCCATCTAAAGCAGGAGTGAGGGACCTTTTTTATCGAAGAGTCGCAGGTTCCACTCAGTCTCGTAAGAAAACTGCTGCAAATGAGAACATCAGATAGCACTGTCGTAGCGTACTGCCTATTTTCAAATAGTTATAATTTGTAAATGTAAATGATAAAAGTTTAATCACTTAAGTAGATCAAAGAAGCATATTTTCTAGTTTATTTTCACTTGAATTAATAAACTATTCCGAGAAAGTAAATAATTTAAATACGTAACCTTCAAGAAGTGAGGAAAATGCCGCAGTGCCCTACCGTGATTTAAGGTACGACCAAAGTTATCATGTTGACTTACACGTTCACATCTGTTTTACGCGCGTTAAGCTCCACTAGAAAAGAAAATGTATGTTCATTATTGTAAGAGATTTTATAGCTGCCAGACTTACGCACAGTGAAATGGAAAACGAGTTGTTGAAGTTGCAGGATTTTTCCGCTTCCGGACTACTGAAGAAAAATAGATATTTACGTTTATCAATTTTCATTATTTACTAGTAATTATTTTACCATACAAATAAAGGCATATAGCGAAACATTTACTTTAAAAATTATTGTTTTATTCTTTTAATCTTTCCACAGCTTTACGGCTAAATGAAGCAACAAGTTCGCATTTACTGCTTTTTCAGTTTTTCTATACATGTGCAAAAATGTTTATTAACCGATTTATTTATAACACAACATATTTATAAACCGGTTGTTTATAAATCCTTGGTATTCTGTTTCCATTGTCATCCTCGACTACTGTTAAAAATTAATTTATTCCCGTTCTGAAGCTACAAAGAAAGTCAATTAGAAATGCTTTGTAAAACAAAGCATTAAAGCATTTGATTTGAATAAAAACAGTCGTTAAGTCAAGAAATGTTATTACAATCTTGATGACGTAACACCACTGGTGCATATCATAGAATCTATGCAACCTCCATTAATCAGCTCAACAGATAGAAGAGTAATGAAATATATGGCCTTGCCTTGTAAAATCCTGCAAGTCATTAATCAAGCAATGACAACGGAGCCCAGTTTAATGAGAAATGCCGCAGAAATATTTCAAAAAGGAATAGCTCGAACTTCATACAAAAAGAAAATCAGTAATTCGATTTCCCATTAATTCCACTGAAAGTTTATCAATTACTCAAAATAAGGTAATTATACGGAAAAACTACTGTTGTGAGATAAAGTTGCGAGTTTGTAGGACTCGGCTAACGAATGTTTCAGTGGATGTACTGGTAACAAGGTGTAAGGAAAGGTTAGAATACTTCGCAGGATAAAGTCCTGCGGCTGATTCCAAAGGAGTAACGAGTGTGAAAAATAGGGACATGACTGGGACTCGAACCCAGGTCTCCCATTTTCCGGGCAGGTATTCTAATCGCTGAACTACAATGCTAAAACCCTTTTCCTTGTTTAATATGATACCGGAACAAAGGGTCATTATCAGCCCTTATACAACATTGGAAAACATACTTTCGGAACAAAACAGGAAATATATTTCGCTACAGAAAATTTTAATTAAGCTCCAAGGTGTGCAAAACTAACGAGAGAAACATTAAACGCCATAACCTAGGAACGTAAAGGTATATTATACATATGGGCCATTACACGGAAACTGAATAAAAGTGACTTGGTATTTTTTAATTCTGAAATCGTTAAACATGTGTATATTCTCGAGATACCTTTATTGGCAAAATTGAAGCCCAATAAGATTTTTGCTGCAAAGTTATTCATTTTTAAAACCGCAATTTTCGCAAAATTCGGCCAACATGGAACATTTTGAAGGGTCAGTACTTTTGAACAAATCATGTTAGAGATGTTCTTTTCATTTATTAATATGAATTACGTAATTATTTATGCACTAGTTCGAAATATATGTCATAATTATTTACATTATTATTTGGAGACTGAGAATATGATACATCATCCATCCATTGTAACGACAGTTTTAATTCAGAGAAGTTTTATATTTTTCTACCGATAACGCTTTATATAGGACATTTACAACATGCTATGACACACTCTCATAACCTTTTCATTGATAAAGAACGGCAATAAAGTAAATCTGTTGCGTATTTCAAAAAGTGTAGATTATAAATGCAAAGATTTGAGAATTAAATTTTCACACTTTCTCTCACTCACATTCTGCATACACAGATTTTAAGTTTCATTTATCAGTTCGATTGCCGATTTTATGTCCTTAAGACCCTTTCTTTCAGTTTAATCATTTCTTGAGCTCCCATAAGAAAGACATAAAATTTTGTTTCAAAAATCCTAATTCCACTGCTAATTCTCGAGTCTTTCTGACGTTGGATTTAAAATGTGGTAGGATTAAATTTACCTCGAAAATTTTGCATCTACATTCATCTGTAGGCAATTCTCTTTTTCTACAAGTGATGTGTTTAGCATATTGGATGGAATTCGATGTAAAGAGTCAGTCAGATAAATAATAATCTTTATAATATGTAGGTTTGAAAGATAAGGATAAACAAACCTGGTAAACAAATGTAACAGTTCAGATGTTAATGTTATTAAATCAACAGATACGTTTGAGAACATCAGAAAGAAAGTGTTACATCAGTTATACTGTAAACAATTTTTTTTTATATAGAATAAATGTGAAAATTTAGCCGTATATATTGCGGCGACTTTGAAAATATTACGACTGAGCATATCGCCATTTTTTCTGCATGTTTTTGTGTATCAGTATTGATGTATATTAAAGAATTTAAAATTAAGAAACCTGAAACTAAAACAGTAGGTAGTCCTAATACCGCATTCGCGTTATTTAAGCAAACCAAAAGCGTTTAAATCAAATTTATTTAAATTTGACATCAGTCGTGTATTTCATTGCCAAAGGAAGTAACACAAGTCCTAGCTCGAATCTCGAGTTCAAAATGTGGGAGGACTTAAGCGCGTACCTCGAAAAGTCATTTACTAGATCCATCCGTAGGTCGAGGAGCCAATATACGAGTATAATGTAAACGTCCTACAAAGAAGGACTAAATTTTGAGGAATTTCCCAAAGCTAGATCTATTTTACGGATGAGAAACTGGAACCATGGAGAAAGTAGCTATCGTTTAAGACAGCGAGGGAGTAAATGACGGAAAGCTGGTAAATGATCGGTAGTTAGCAGTGGAATTAAAGCCAGAACTGACAAACCTACTTATTATGCATACATATATCTGCCCAGTGGTGATTGTAGTGATGAAGGGTTTGAGGAATTCTATGATGAGCAACCGGAAATGATAGACAAGAGAGCAACGAACACGTAATTATGGACGATTTTAATGAGAGGGAGAGCGGAGATGGGCCGAAGATATGGAAATGCGGGGATTGGACAAATAATAAGAACGGACGATAGCGAGGTAAATTTCTCGAAAGAATTACCGGGTGTTTACGAAGCCATTGTGTGAGCATGCGAATAAATTTGGATGTACGAAAAATTTTCGATCATAAGAGTAAGAGAGCACATATTGAAATTGTTTTATTTTATTTATTAATCGTACAATATCGCCGCAGTTAGACGTAAAGTCAGGTGGCGACGATAACTTACTCTACAATACACAACTAACGCAAACAATGTTACAAATTTTTACGCATATAAACACAGAACCTTGGTGTTTAACCACCTCCTCCACTAACTACAATAGTTGCAAACTACGCTAATTTACGATTTAAACAGCTATAATTTACAAAATATTCTAAAACCACCACAAACACCATATTCATTTAACAATCAACAGGAACTTTTTTCGTGGACTTTCGTGGAAGTGGTTATAGAGGACTTATAATATTGCATCCTTAGAGGGTGTACGAGGAAGAATAACGCATTGACATCGAGGGTAACGCAAGAAAGGCATTAAAACTAATCGATTTCACAAATTTCTCATGAAATTTATACAACTTATAATGTGTAGGAGGACTAATCAATGAAAACTTTTCCGACTTCAGAGTTAGCGTGCTAGCGCTCGGACTCTAAGGTACCGGGCTCGATTCCCGGCTGACGGATTTTCCAGTTAGGGACTGGCTGTTTGTGTTCGTTAATAAATGTTCAAATGAGTGTATTGGGAGCTTCTTGTTTCCATTAGAAGTATAAGAGCAGGTCTCACGTGATCGGTGGAGAAAATTTGAAGGATGGATGCGCACTTCCGAGTAAAAGACGTCTACAAAGCGCCCTAATTCACCAGTCGCCTATGTAAAATTGAATCGGGTTGTGATGATCAGTTGAAGTTATAGAAATACATAGAGTTTCTCTGTATTTCCATGTGTTTACCTGATTATGGCTGTAAGGCCGAAACCGGTCGAATAATAAAATCGTGCGGAAAATACGAAGTGCGATTTTCTCATTCATTAAATGACGTTCAAAGAAGTAAGGTCTAATAATATTGATTACATACAGAGTGGTTATTTGTGTAATCTCATAGCTACAAGGAAAGTGTTAAGGACTTTATCTAAAGATTTTCCAAAACATACTAGTTGTTCATAGAAGGTCATTTTAATGTTGTAATTCCTTTTTTATACGCTTCGAAAGGAACTGTCAAACTGGAATACAGAAAATCTCTCTGTAATTCCATGGGTTGTATATACTTGATGATGGCTGTAAGGTCTAAAGCGGTTAAATAATAAAATAATTTTGTAGAAAATTCCAAGAGCAATACTCTAATTTATTTAATAACAACTGTGTAATCGATTCGCTCGGGTATCGATGATCAATAAAAACTACTCAATCCACATAGTCGATGTGCTTTCACGAAATTTTTATCTTCCTTGACAATAACGATATCTATTAATTATTCATGATATTTTGATGTGATATATTATTAATAATGATTTGATGATCATTCCTTGAGCAATTTCCCAAAAACCGTAGGAGTTTTATTAAAATCATAAATGAAATCAGTTATTAGAACAAGTGAAACTGCCGTTGACGATATGTGAGGGGAGCAGAGGGACACCTAATGTATGTTGGGGATATATTTGATCCTGGGACCGCTATCGTAGCCATGAAGACATATCAGGAACCTTGACAAATCTTACATCCTAATTATCAGTGAATAATGAAATAGATGTTAATATTATTCTATATCAAACCATTGTATATGATTAAGTTTTATCCTTTTGTTAAAATTATATTTGTAAAATGTTATAATCAGTTGTCTTGTTACAATTTGCGTAGTTATTCGATTTGACTAATTATATAATCAACTGGTAGGCTAGATCACTATCTAGTCTACCAGTTGATTTGGGTAATCCGCAGATTCATAATATTGGGAACAATAGAACAATGCAAAGTATAATGTTACCTCGGCTATTGAGTGAAAAATATCTGACGAAGCTTTGTTGTTTATTTACCAACAAAATTGTTGTTTTCTGGACTAAGATAACGAATGCGGAATCGACTGACTAACTTTTCAGAATATTTAGGTATGAACAGAATGGTTGCTGGTCCTTGCATACCAGATAAGAAAATAGCAGTCTTGGCAGTGTTTACGTGCATTGCTGGATCGATATACTCTCAGAAAACAGTATCTTGGCTAATATGTATAGTTCAGAAACGTCTTATCCTCATTAGCAAGTATCAATGTACATCTCAAAGCAATATATCTGCAGGCAACTGAATAAATCCATCCAGGTTATTTTGTAAAATTACATGCAACGTTAAAGGTTTTAGAGTTATCGTGAGGGATTTGATACTCCTATTTTCCCGGTGCCCATTCATCCGCAGTCCATTTTCTTTCCTTTGACATCTGTTTTGTTTATATCTTAGCGTTGGGCATTTGTTTTGAGTGTATTTCCATCATTCTTCGTCGACAACAGAAGCCACACCTTCACTCCTGGCCTCGCATTCCATTCGCTTCCGCCCTCTACGTTATTCCACTTCGTTTAGTTAACAAATAAATTATCGGATAGCAGATACGGCTAGCGTTACGTTCGTGTTGGTGCTTAGCTCTTAAGGATTGAATATCCCGTAAATAGCTCGAGAAATCGTCTTTTTAGTCACGGTAAGATTTTGACTTACATTCCGCGTGGAAATTCTAAACTAGTTTATCTTACTTCCTGTATTACAGAAATATGTAGAGAATAATAATAATAATAGTTTAATAATTATAATGAGGTAGGTAGAGTCGGACAAGAGCAAAAATGGTACGTAATATATGTCTGATTTTCTAAAAAATATTATCATAACAAAAATAATAAAAAATGATAGTGTGTACTATATATAAATATCAGCAGCGTCCCGTCTCCATTAAAACTGGCTGTGCTCTTAATAACGCACTATGCAACCAGCTATGCAACTGCATGAGTTATAATTAGAAATTTCGTTGGATTTCGTGGAATTATAAAGCTGCATCATTGAGATTTACTAATGAAAATTTCATCTCCTCTCGCCAATGAAAATTGCGGCTTAGTTTTATCATCAGTTCTTCGAGTGATTTCGCGGTAAAATTTAATGGAAAGATACCGGAATATAAACTACGTCCTTTGATATGTACTGCAAGGTTCATGAAATTGAAGTTAATTTTTTTGTAGATTTCTCTGCAAGAAAATTAAAGAGAAAGTACGATGAATAACATCTACTTAGAAATTGTGTCGGCAATCTTATTACAAATTATCAGGTATTATCCGTTATATTCGCACAAAATATTTGGTCCTTTAGCTGGATATATTTGGAAAGGGATGGATAAATTTGTGTCTCAACTGAGATTTTAATGCTTATTTGACTATTTCGTTGCCTCTTCTCCCTCTCTCATCAAATAAGAATTTATATTCTTCGATTCAAATTCAATCTTGCCCTCGTCTAGGCCATTAAATATCACGTTTCTAATATTTTTTCGATGCAATCCGCGGTTTTTTAACTCTCAATCACGTAGATTAGCACGTACGAGCTTGTCGCAGTCTTTTTAAAAGTTTCTTGTTGAAGGAATCTCTGGAGATTTTCATCTAAAATTCCTCACGGAATCTATTAGGATACATGTTTCATGCCTCCATTACCTCTTTCAAAATGCCATCCATAGGAATATATCTATCTTCCAAAATTACTGGACTCTGACTTAGCACTTAGTGCTCTGTCGAAGGCACAGAGTTCCGAGAATAAAGACACATACAGTAATAAAATCTGAGCTATAATTAAACCTTGTCTTCCCGGTGGAGACCTCTTGCCGGAACACTCACCATATTGCCGATTCTCTTGAAAAGGTATTTATCACCTCCAAAGAGATAAACTAATACGAGGTTCTATTTACGCCATAAATAATGTTAATTGGAGGAATACGTATAGTAAATCTTGCTAAAATTAATCTGTTTCTTTAGATAAAGGTATATATTACTCAGTTTATCGAGAAAGACTTCAGTAAAGTTGGAGGATTTATGTTAATAGGTCTAAAGCGGTTAAATAATAAAATAATTTTGTAGAAAATTCCAAGAGCAATACTCTAATTTACTTAATAACAACTGTGTAATCGATTCGCTCGGGTATCGATGATCAATAAAAACTACTCAATCCACATAGTCGATGTGCTTTCACGAAATTTTTATCTTCCTTGACAATAACGATATCTATTAATTATTCATGATATTTTGATGTGATATATTATTAATAATGATTTGATGATCATTCCTTGAGCAATTTCCCAAAAACCGTAGGAGTTTTATTAAAATCATAAATGAAATNAAATACTTTTTTGTACAATTTATTACAACAAATTCGATGTTACTTTATTTTTTAGAAGAGTCACTCTTTAGTTCTATCGTTATTTAAAATGCAGCACTTATCGTGGCGTCGCGTATAGTCGCGTTCTCCGAGACAAACCGTTCGCTACTTACGGAATGTTACCGCAAAACCTATAATCCGCTGGCACAGAAAGGAACATAAGGCCGTGTATTATAATATATACTTAAAATGGACTTTAACTAATGTTCACTTTAGAGCCTGGTATTATAAGGGTTTGTTAGAGGCAAAGTGAAGATTATAACGAACTTCCCTCTTATATTATGAATAAGCTTGGATATTACCTATATATAATGTTCGCTTTAACTCTAGAAAACCATTACGATACTAGACCCTAAAGTTAAAATTAGGTAAAGTCCATTTTAAGTACAAATTATAATACCGCACTAAAGATTTTCATTATTATATTCTGGAATTCCTTGCAAAAAGGGCTATCAGATAGCCAAGTGGACAACGCGTTCGAATTTGATGAAAGCGGTCCCGAGCTCGATTCCCGGTGGGGGCCTACGTGCGAAATGATCTAAGCTGTCGAAGCACTTCCAAGCCAACGTCGAACCAGTTCGAACCGATTTTTCCGCACCGGCTATTAAAATATTAATATGCATAGCTTTTCTTTATGAAATAAAACTATATTTCGAATAAAAAAAAAATGTGCGATGTTAAAGAAATATTTAACAATTTATGTATCTGACAAATTAGCATAGAATGGAACAGATCAGATAAATCCAAATGTCAGGATTTCATTTTAGCTTGTTTCAATTCACTGCTGAACATTAAGTATCGCTTCTTCCATTTATACATACGTAAAGTGGAATTGGTTGGAATTGAAAATCGAATGGAAATAAATGTATAAGAATTTGAATTTCGGTTTCAGTTATCTCTCCGGCAAAAATTACGTCTTTTCGGTATCAGTTTTCGGTTCGTTTCCGGTTTGATGCCTTTTATTTCTATTCACGGTTTAGTACAACTTCTGATTATCTGTTGTACTCGAAATACTTCGCATCATTGTAGCCCAAAACCAATTTAACTAGCTTTCCTCGGCAGCAATAATTTAGTTTGATTAGACTAAATTCTAGGGAAAAGCGTGACCCTTACCTTTATTGCGGGAGTTTCAAATCTTTAGAGTATTAGTTAGTTTCGCGCCATTCTATTTCGGTCGCAAAATCATTGGAAATAACTCAATCACGACACTTCGCAAAAGCGCTAATAGGTGACAAAGATCTATCATAAACTTAGCTGCGCAGTGCATGCAAAATCTAAGTCATACCAAGATATGCATGACAATACACAATTAATTATTCGCTTAAATCCAAGCGTTACATGAACTTACCGCGTTGTTTGGTGTCGAAATTCATATGTATGGACGCATTGACGGATTGAATAACACTCCACTCTCACGCGAATGCTTCAAACCAATAAAGTTATGTAAAAGATGAGATGATAAAATCATATCTCCGCGGAGAAGTAATTAATGGTGATAAATCTAGAAACTCTGCATGTGGATGGTATTTATTCTTTAATTATGACAGGAAACATTAATTAATCTTCCTTAACTCGTAACTCTTTGAGTTTTCGACAGCGGCAGAAGACTGAAAGACGTTGCAAAAACTCTTTCACGAGCAAAGGACGTAGGTCTGTTCTCGTCTAACCTAGATGGTGAGTAACGATCGAATATCTCCTTGGAAATGACATGCAAACAACGAACCTTTGTCTGCGGTATTCTTGACGGGAGCAGCGGTCACACGGGCAGAATCTGAAGTATTCCAGCGCTTTTAATTGCAGAACACATATCAGCAGGGAAGAGTTTCAGGAATCCTAAGAATTATTTGAAAAAGGGGTGGAAAGGGGAAGACTGCATTTATCTACACGTTGCTCAAATACGATTCTCAGTTATGGTTTCACCCTCTTCACGTGCAATCCCACTGTTATAAATTTGGCAGCGAGAGCAAGTTAAAAATGGCCACTATCAGATACATGTAGACAATACGAAGACAACATATGAATACATATATTTATAAACACGAATTGCAATGACTTCGGGGAAATCCACGAAAGAGTTTGAATAAAGTTTGTAGCTCCCGAAAATCAAATTGTTCTTCTGTGTTGAATTCTTCAATTGAGCTTCTGTAATAGCTTCCGCGAATTAGACATCGGATACGGCAATTGAACGAATCTGTGATGAATCCAATTTTATGACGATCCCCTGCCTTTGGAATTCCACCGAGGAAAGAAATTAATATCGAATAATATGTACATCTAAACAAATACCCTGGAACCATGGGAATAAAACTTTTGATGGCGAAATGCGATCTTCGTCGCTCTATATTTCTCTATGTATTTCCGAGTCATCCGCAAATACCCACACTGCTGCTTATCTCGTCACCCAGGTTGTTGATATGTTGTATCAGAAAGAGAAGAGGTGCGAATACGATGCCTTGCGGTATGTCTAAGGTAACTTAGGCCTTTTTCGAATTAACGCCATCAAGTAGTACTTGTTGCTCCCTCTCGTAAAGGAAATCCTTTATCCAGCCATTTACTTCCTTATTAATACTCACTAATTTTCATTTTTATATTATATTGTAGTGAGAAACTTTAAATTAATTACAGTTATAAAAATAAATACAAATTTAGTTAATTAATTTGTTACACATAAAAATTATTTAAAATGATTAAAATGTATTCGATATTTGTTTCAAGATCGGAAGGCAACAGTAAGATCCACAATTTTAGGTTAAAACGAAGAAATGTCAATGAAAGTAAATTCGCTATATGACAGCATTTATGGGCTCAACGTAATTTAATATATAAATATGAAAAGCTGATAAAGGTAAAGATCAAGATTATGCGATGAAATTTAAGTCAATTATTTTCATTACGTTTCTGATTTAACCCAATTACCTTTGGAAGAGAAAAACCATTGTCTCACATGGGTAGTTTCGTGCATTTGCCTCTCTGAGTTTAATTAAACATGCCAGAATGATAGTTCTCAAAACACCTTCCATGCATCACCTCTCTATTGGATTTAGAAAGTTCGTAGTTTAAGAATAAATACCAATCTCGGTAACGGAAAGTTCAGCATGCTAACCTTCCAATGCCAAGGTCCCGGGCTCGAGTCCTGGCTGACCGGAATTTTCTGCATAAAGAATGGATGTCTGTGTTCGTCTACTTCTGGGACCTTCGCTGAGATTGTCCTATACGGGGATTTTTGCGGGTAATTTAATAAATAAA
>KZ308464.1:157309-169276 GCA_000376725.2 Ladona fulva | reverse complement strand
TTTTCTTTACTTTACAATTTAACTATGACTATCAGTAGCTTTCGCAGGTTTTTCACATTCTCTTTCTTGTGGGTGTTTTCCTGCTGTGGAATTTTTTTTCTAAGGTCTTGAGTTTAGTTTTTTAATCCACACATAGCTTCCTCCTTCTTTTCTCCTTTTTTACTGCTCTATCCATTCCTTTTATTAAAACTAAATGGGTTAAATGTAAGAGGAGACTTGATAGACCCAATATCGCCTGTAATAAAGACCTTTCTAATCATAATATCGGCTATATCTTCCAAGAACGTACATCCTCTGACTTTATTAAGTGAATAAGTTATGAATTCGTCCCACGAAAAATCCGCAAAATTTCTCATTCCCCAAAAACCGGCGTTGAATTTCAAGATGAGGTTATTTCCTTCTGAATTCGCTAAACAGATAAAACACGATGAATTATCATTCGAGGAGAATAACCACCAGACCGCATTTCCTTCCAGAGGAGTAATAAAAGATGAAAGGGAGCGAGCGGTACGAAAAGGAAATTCAATTACTGAGATGCAATGATACGGAAGCGATGCGTACATTTTCACGATTTACTGTGATAATGAGTTTTGAGAAAGAACACAAGAATAAAAAATCCTTCAATCATTCGAGAATATCGCCAAGGAAACTTCACTTAAAATGAATGCGTCATGACGCTAATTAAAGGCGTACTATATTGGGAAACCAGTACACGATCAAACGCGTCCTCGGATGATAATGTACGTAAATGGCTTCGGCTTAATTGAATTTATTACGTTACAAAGCCATTTATTGAACGGCCACCTTTCGTGGATGTTGTGTCCACAAACAAGACACGCGCAGAAAATTTCTCCGAGGCCGAAATCGTTGAGGGTTCGAGTTATTTTTATGGGTTCTCGGATCGGAATTTGCATCCGTGACTCATGCGGAAAATTCGGGAATTATGATTACGGGAAAGGTAGCTTCTCGATCTTATTAAACCGTTACTGCTCAACATATTAATCGCGTCCGTCACAAAGGAGGTTACCTGGGTCACACAACAAAAAAGCAAGTCTCAAAAAGGAAAGTATCAAAACAGCTGCAACAAAACAGGAAATGAGAGAAAATAGCAGCAAACTTCTCAGGAGCAAGTTGCAAAAATAAATAAATAAATATATATATTTTTCTTTCTCAATATTTAAGCCAACTCTATACTAGTGCTTCCCTAACATGTTTTCCTCGGCAGACTTACGCATCACCTCAAACTTTGCGGCACACTAAGCCACATGTTTGTTACTTTCAGTTTTAAGTCATATGGGAAATAATACATTAAGGCCTGGTATTATAAGGTACAGTTAAAATGGGCTTAAAATAATGCTCGCTTTAGGGCCTGGTGCTGTAACATTTTGTTAGATTTTAAGTGAAGATTATAATAAATCACCACGCTAATCCATCACACATATAAGAGATTGACTATAATATTTAACTATAACCTTTAAATTTAACAGTAAATTATAATACCAGGCCCTAAAGTTATTATTAGTTTAAGTCCACTACAACTATGTATAATAATAGTAGGCCTAAGCGGATCTAGTTCCGCATCTACAACTTCATATTTCGTATTATTTCCTTATTTAGCTCCTCATTATACCCTTTATAAGTTTATATCTATTTATTTAAATTTCACTCTTTTCTTCGATGATATATTACCTGTTTTGTGAAATTCATTAATTTACGCTATGAAGATCAACAGCTGATTATAATTTATAACAGTAAATATTTGAAATTTCGAGGTATAACTATTACCAAAACGACAAAACTTCTATCAAAATAAAGCCTTCCTTAAATGAAAAACAGTAAAAACGTTGTTATACTTAGATACTCCGTAGTATGCAAAGTGCTAGGAACAAGCAGCTGTGCTGTTGCACACCGATTGGGAAGCATCGCTGTATACAACTGCCCTCACCAGTAGCGCCTCTAGAGTCAGTATTTAACTATTCGGCTGATGACCCGTGTTTTTTATGAGTTGATGTAGCCCTTGACCTTTTATATTAAGACCTCGCCTTCGGTATATATAATATTTTCTATGGGTCCTCGCTTTCAGTCCAGCTCAACCTGACCACACGATCTAAACAATAAATTAACCCGCAGTTAAAATTCTAAGCCAAAGTGGCACTTCTGGTTCTGGCCGTAGTACAAGGATTCTAACCAAAATTAATTTTACCACCTCGGAATTCCATTGAAAATCTCATTCATCTCATCAAAATCTACCTTTAATTTTTTTTATTTGAGCCTTCAATTGTATTATTCTTGCTACCTTGAGACCGATACTAGTGGTTTAAAGACTTGCTGTTCTGATACGCCTATCTGCTACCTAATAACACTAACGTTTGTACATCCAATACTTGAGAGAGTTGGTGATAATGGACATACAGCTCGAATATGGCGCCAATATTCTAAACTATTGATAGCTTTATAGCACTTAACAGAACTCTGATAAGTTTCCAAAAACTATTCTGATTCCCATTGAAAGGTTCGAATGAAAAAAAAATTAAGATATTCGACCTATGGTAAATGAATCCGAGGAATATTTAGACGGCTATTAATATCCCTCTATTAAATACATAGGGCTATATGCATGACTTAATTAACCATAAAAACTGATGCCTAAGTGAGGGGTCTGTGAGAAGATAGCGAAAGTCGCGGGATCGATTACTGGCTTGCGCAATGAATATTTGTGTTCGTCCGTCTTTAGAATTTAATGTGTTCTGCTACCGTTATTGTGTTATTATTTATTTATTTATATTCTAGGCACCAGGACTTACCACCAGGTGGTAGTCATTGTTTTATATACATAATGCAATGAATTCCCAAAGTAGTTGATAAAGTATCTACAACTTTCAAGTTATCGATAATTCTTTGTAAAGTAGGCCGGATTACCGTCTTACTAAACCAATCATATTTAAATTAACCCCGATTAACACTGCTTCAGTATTTCACGGTTTTGCTGCATGATTTTGTTAATTCAAATTCATTATCATTTCTGAAGATGTGGAACAAAAAGAACTTTCAACGGCATTTCTAAAAAAAGAGTTAACCTCTATAACGGAAATTATAGTTCTGTTTATAAAAAATGATTTAAATTTTGATAGAAGTTCAAAGGCAAGACGAGGTGTAATTGATGCGATGTCTATAAACAGTTGCTAGCTGAACGAAGCAGGAAAATACAAACGACGTTAGATAATTTCTTTACAACAAACAAAAGATGTCAAACAAGGAAGAACCTTCCTCGTATAAATCGATATCATAAATAAATAAGTATTTAACTGATGTAATAAGGAACTATTGAACAATAAATGTTACAAAAAAAAACAAAAAATGATAAATTTACTCATTCTCTATTATATTTCACCCATCCCCATTATTTACATACTACGATTGCCTCGTTTAACGCTATTTCGTTTAGCGTTCGAACTTTCTGGAACATATCCCCCGCGTTAAGCGGGGTCTTAGTGTACGTATATATTGTGGAACAATATGGTTCCTACAAATTACAATCAGCAGCTACATATCCTTCAGAATCGTATAAACAATAACTCAAGTAGTAAATGGAACTGACACCGATGAAAAATTCACCCCTGGGAATGTGAAAGTGTTTGAGAGCGCTCTACCGTTTCGGATGCATACGCTTTAACGAGCGCGATCTTCATGCTGCGACGTACCGAGTTACCAAAAACACCTTCAATAGCACCACTTCAAAATAAGCTCTCTTGTGGCGCTTTAGCGACGATCTATACGTTACCTACGCGATCTTTCGCATCGACGGATCTTCATATCGCTGCTGAATCTCCTCTTTTTTTTGGATCGCCTCGTGCGTCACTTAAGGCCGCTCGATCATCTTTACGACCGCCGATTTGAGACGTAAAATGGGAAGTTTTACCGCAGTCCGCTTAATTCCGGACACTCTCCTTATCAGTCGCATCTCGTCGAACCGATTGGCGACACGTTTATCATCGTGCACGAGCTCTTTCGAATCACGGAAGGCCATCCGTGGCCGCGCGTTAAAAACAGGAATCGATTAGCTCTGTCACTATTTCACTCGGGAGCCGAAAAATTCCGGCGCGGAACTAGTCAATTTTATGGAATGCCGCACTATAAAATTCAAAAAAATGGACGCTTCGGTGAGAGGGAAGATTTCCTGCGACCCAGAGGAAGGAATTGGGTTGAACTCGTGCGGGGAACCAGAGGCTGGCCAAACGTCCTGACCCCAGCCTTCATTTAAATGCAAATATTCGGATATCAATGGCGTAGGGAGCGAGGCGGAGTGCGGGGCGGCAATTATCCGAGACGGAGACGATAAAAAGCTATAGGCTCGTGTACAACCTGAAATCGGTTTCACGTGGAAAATTCTTCGCAGAGGTCAAGTAATTAATGGCAATAGCCTCTGAGGCGAATCCCATGGCCGACGCCTATCCCTGGCAACGGAATGTCTTCGGTGTTCATTGGGGAAAACAGGAAACCGTGCTCTATTATTAGACTAGAAAACGGGCTAAATTTAAGGATTGATATTGAGGAAGTGAAGCTCTTGGTGATGAGATGCAAGAGAACGATGAACCGAGGTGAAACCGGGAATTTTCTACTACCCTTGACGCTCGCCAAAGTTTTTCTTTCCTTTTTCTCTTCTGCCGATTTCTGCTGTAAAGCTAATCTCGTGCTGTGATGTATAGATTTGCGAAGGGCGTCCACGTGCACGTGTGTTTATAAATGTATACATATTAATCTCGAAGTTCCCATATGGGTCAAACACGTTGATGGGCTCGTTTATTCACAAAACCCTTCCATACTTCCTACCTTGACATACATCTTCCGTTACAGACACGCTTACATACACTCTCCCTACAATTTTTAACTACGTGCGCCTCTTTTCTTCTGGATCACGCTCACAACATCGGTCAGATTTTTATCTGTGCTCATCACTTTTCTGCATCCCTCGTACATCACCTTTGATTTTCTGCTTCAATTCATCTATTAATACAGTTTACCAAACGAAATAATTCTAAGTTAACGATCAGGGTTGATGCGGAAAAGCTAGAACAGGTGGATCAATTCTCTTACTTGAGAAACGTTCTATCTTGAGAAGAAAGGTGCATCTATGATGTTTGAAAAAGCATAGCAGTAGCCACGAAAGATTTCATAAAGTAAGTTCTGACGAAAGGCATTGATAAGGAAAACAGGAAAAGATTAGATTTACTTATTGCTAGTTACTTGGTGAGTAGGTTTTTTCCTCAAGGGTGTGAAACATGAACCTTAAGAGAGATGGACATGAAAAGGATGGAGGCTTTCGAGATATGGGCGTGGCGTAGTATTGAGAAAGTAAGTTGGGTTGATGGAAAATAAAAATGGAGATGCTACAGACAGGGAGGAAGATAGGGTTCTTAAGGAAGTAATTAGTGGCGGCAGAAGTAATGGATGGGTCATATATTGATGGTTTTTGCCGCAAATACTCCTTATATACTTTATACCAAGCTCTTTCAGAGTACCCATACGCTTCCAAGACACCCAAAATCTGCCACTATACAACAAACTGAGTAAAAGCGAGCTTATAACTTCATCAATCTCGATAACTTCTCATGTTAAATCAATGGCAACAGGTAACCCGCCACTTTTTTTACCTGCATCCATGAGCCTTCTTTCTATCTCTCCATAGAAGACTTACTTCTCTTTTCCTCAAATTTACCTTCTATTTTAATACTTTCGCCATTTGAACTCAATTGATAGATTTTTTCAGTCATTAGAAATGATATCGCGGAGAATGCTCGTTAATACTGCAAATGTGGGCCCCCACAGAGGTAAATATCTAGATATCATATCAACAGGGCAGTACAAAGTCACTAAGAAAATTAGACTTAAAAAATTAGAATAGTAAAAATTTGTTGGACGTGAGAAAGATTTTCTTTCAAACAAATTTCCATTAATTATAATTAGAACTGGACTTCTTACTAAATCCGCTAATCGACTCCATTGCAACCATAGTTCCGATATGGATGATCCTCATCGAGTTAAAATGAGGAAAGAAAGAGGCACATTAAGGAATAACGAAGCTTCGAAATTCGATTCGATTCCAAATCGGAGCTAATGACTCGGATATGATTCGGATTCAAGAGGACCGATTTCGGTATCGGCGCCAAGCATATATCTTTTAAAAGCGACTTTAATATGACTTTGAGTGACCAAAGATTTACTTTTATCGTTGAAAAAACTCGCTTTTGTTCAACCCTGTTAAAACGTAATTTCCGCGACTTTCCTATTTTGAGTGTATAAGAAAACAACAACAATCTTTGATCAGTTACTATTATTTTTAATTATCTATCATATCGTTCCAGTTTTTGCTATTTGCTTGTTTTGCTGGATATAGATTAAAACTTCAATCGTGAGAACCGATTTCATTTGAGAATTGTATCGGAAGATAACCCGTGATATGAAGAAACCTCAGGCGCGTACAACAGAAAAGAGAAATGATCTAATGAAGATCGTTTATAGATCATTTTTCAGTTAATTGGTAGTTAGTACTTAAGGGGTAATTTTCCCTCTATCTCTAATGAATGCATCTCTAATCGATTTACTTCTAATCGATACATCGCTAATCGATTTATCTCTAATCGATATATCTCTAATTGATAAATCTCTAATCGATATACCTCTGCTTGATTCTCTCTTTTTCTTCCAACGAAACATATTTCCTATATCCTCGGGAAATATTGTGACTATTCGTAAACTAAGGAAAAAAATGTCCTTAACTTTAGTAGCACTTGTTATCCACTACTGGACTTAGCTATAGCTTGTGACTGTATTCGCCGGTGTATTCTGAATTCTGAATGAAACTGTCGTAAAAAATAGTGAATAAATCTGCAAAATCAGTTGAAGAGTTTCACTAAATTGCACCTATACATATAACAGAAGAAATTTCGACACAATTAAACGATAAAGACGTTATTTTGTTAGTATATATATAAAAGAATTGTTTAAAATCATTGCCAAGTTTATAGATCCACCCAGTACCAATTAAATTGTGGTGTATGTAATACAGTGCGTTATGAATTATGTGGGCGCTAATTTTATTTGATATTTTTACTATCAGGCTTAGTTTATTACTGTCACATGGTATAAATGTTTCCATCGAGAGTAAGAATGTAGCCACCTGGCTTTGGCTTCCTCCATACTTCGCATCGTAAAAATAATTAAAGGAATCGGAATTATTTCAAAGTTATATAAAGGTGGTTGTCCTAAGGTAGTGTTTTCTGTTTCGCACGTAGTCTGGTGGGAAAGCAAAACTTTGTAACATGTATAGTGTGTGATATATCCTTTAAGGAAAAGGGCCAGCCGGGAGGGACAGAACGAATGTCTGTTTTTCAGGTTTATACCAGACGTTAAGGAGCCTCAGGAGGCAAAGGAGATGAGGAAGCTGTGCGAAAACCCGAGATTTATCCTCACCGTGTGAGAAGGCTCACGTCGGTGCTTGCAACTCCTCTCTATGCAGTTCAAAGTTGTAAGACTCTGTACCTCCATGTTCCTCGATCGTGCGGTTCTCGGGAATTAAAGAAACATCCATACGTCACCTAAGTGTTTTATTCATGTTTTAACAGAAATGGGAATGAATAATATTACGTGAGAAATATTTTGTGACTTCGTGAACGACTTTTAGTCGCTGAACATTCCAGAAAAGTAAGAGCGTCTCAAGTGGAGCCGTGTAGCCGCAAATATTGGGGTGAAAGTGCCAACTTCAGAAGTTATTCTTAGGAATGGAAGTATTCAAACTGTCAGAGATAATTTTTTTCGGTTTTCCTGTGATCGCCATTCTTCCTCTATTGGCCTTAAACTTTGCTCTTTAATTACATTTAATTGTCGAAATATCTTACACTTAACTGTCTTCTCTAAGGAGTTTCTTTTCTTTAAAACGGTGTTAAGAGGTTGATGCATCGCTAAAATCTTAGATTAATCTTTAATATTATAATATCAACGAATCCGTTACTGGCATTCGCTTCTAATGTCTAAATATTATCATATTGCAGGGTTTTTGATTGTGTGCAGTTTAGCGCCACCATTTGCATCTCTGTCAACAGTGGAAAGGGTACATTTGTTCCCCGGTCGTGCAATTTGGAAAGATTTCGTTATCTACAAGAAACTTACGTGAAGCATTGTCATCCGGCAAAATACCGCCACTGGTCACTGTGTGGCGGAAATATACTTTTGTGAGAAATTAGACATTACTACTGATGTACTTTTCAATCGCGATTTTAATTAGTTTAAGTTATAGTATTTGTCATCGACGACTGTATTTCTGAAACCGAATTGGTCATTTCATTAGTGCTACAATTGTGGGATTTTAAATTAGCATGGTTATGCATTTCTGCACGGCCGTCGCACTGATTACTATAATAATATCACAAAGGAGGTTCTGCAGCTGTTAAGAAATAACCAGTAAGACTAAGGAATTCATTTCACGTTTTAGCGATAGCGGAGAATATCTCGTTATCTACGTATAGAAATTAGAAATTGACTGAAAATGAAGGAAAATATCAATGCATTAAAAAGACTAACTTCTCTTTATCTAACACTCTTTATCTATTGAGACTATTTTCACATACCAGAATGGAACATATGTGCCTGCAAGATTGGAAATTGTCAAACCTTTACTTCTCAACATTAAGTTGCCATATTTTTATATAGTATGATACAAGTCCCGTCATATATAATTTAAGATTGTATTCTTTCCTAACATCATCAGATATGAGGATAGTAAGCTAAGTATCCACATCTATTTATGTTGAAATTCTGTGGCAGCGTCGCTTGGTCAGATAGGAGATTTAACTCTCACAATGTTTAACAATTAACTCAAATAATATTCGTAATCAGCTACGGAAGAATCATGTATTATTACAAAGTATTTGTTTATACACAACGTCACTAAACGCCATGAACAATGTGATACTACCTAAAGCGCATTTCGCCATCTATGAATGCATCATAAGGGGTGAAGATAGAATGAAAATTCTCATTAGGAATACCTTTAAGAATATTAAATATTAAGAAAACCTTTACTAAAATATAAAATAAATATACCTGAATGTAAGATTGAATGTCACACAAAGATCTAATTGAATTCATACTCCAAGCAAAATTAGCGATCCACAGATAATTAGCGGATTCTCTGATTAGAGAGAGAGAGAGAATTGCTATTGTATGTACTACATACACTCCCGAATTACACATTTATTTTCTTGAGGAATTAACCGTTAAGTTTTTTCATGAGTCAGGCATCGCGACCGATACCACCTTTTTCCATCCTCCCGTCTTGGATGAGTAACGCAACAGCCTACGTGTTTCTATCGGAATTTTAAGTCAACCCTTTTCCAGAATATTACCCACTCAATTCTCCTCCGGCTAGTTTTAGTAATTCAAAGTCCGCCTCACTTCCTGCTATTTAAATTCGTTCGTTGCTTCTGAATAACTCTTGCATACATTATCGATGCATTTCTTGCGGGATAGTGGGCGGGATGCTCCGGGGAACATAGTTTTCTTCGAAATACGTGGAATTCTCGTTAGAAAACAACAAACATTCGCGAATTCACACCCGATTGTCTAATGTTCTCCTATTCTGACTTCTATTTCGTTTCAAATAATGAATCTAAAATATTTTAAGTACCTGAGTAGTGAAGGGATCAGAATCCAATTCTCTATGAAATAATTTTTCAAATTCAATAACTTTTTATAGAATCTTCATAGTAATATACATCATAAAAGCAATAATATGTAATTTTATTTATATTTCATTCTTTTACGGTTACTTAATTTATTTCCTTTTATTGACAAAACAATATTATCATTAATAAAATCAATCGAAGAAGCCTTAACCTTGTAGAATTCCATAACAGGAAGCATGGTAAATAACTGCAAATTCTACAGAAACATGCTTCCTAATATTATCATTTATAGAAATAATAACGATAATATATTGATAACTGCATTATGTTTCATACTGAAGTAGTGATTTTACAACCATGTCTATATGTTTAACCATTATCTTGTTATGATGTAATAAATATTCTATGTCGTGAGAGAGACTTTTACTACTTCGATGTGAGCAATTCTGTCGTCGCTGTATATCGTGAATATTTTTTTTTACTTTGACGATATATAGTATATTTATATTTTTTACGTAAAGCATACCTACTACATGCTTCACCATTCATTTAGTGTAATTTTGCAATAATCTTATGCTATATGTAATTTCCTGTTGGTATAATTGGAACAAAGAAGACTTGCTAAGGAAATTCGGATATAATGAATCGAAGATTACCAGCAATTTCCGTATCCCTGTTTCCTCTACCACACGTCGAGAGGCGACCAGCAGGATATTAATGTAGACGTTGCTGAAGAAAAGTATATTCATCACCACCGTAAAGTTATAAAAGGTTGTTAATCCTATCCGTTGTCTATTAATATTCCGACTTCAATAAAGCCTGTATAGAAACACTAAAAAAATGATTTCATAATTCTCATACTAACCTGTAATAAATATCCTGTTTATCAGAAGTATCAGTATCTCCTTAATCTCCTCCTTCGTTAACTTCCATATCTCCGTACTGTAGATCGAAGTTCTTCGTTTAAAGGAATACGGGCTGTCATTAAAAAAATATTCAATCAGTTACGATGGCAATAAACTAATCGTGAGTTTGGATTTTTCCTTTTGGAGGGCAAAATCAATCTCTGAGTGTATCATTCATTCAGAATTAGACTGAGAATCAGAATTTCATTCCGTTATAATTCATTTTTGGTGGTATTTTCCTAAGAAGAAAGTCAGACTTCCTGAAACCCTTTCTTGACCTGAGTTTAGAAGTGAATGGCCGTGTATTTCCACCCCACGGCGATTGGCCTTCGAATAGTCATCAGCCACTCAATTACAGTGCACTAAGGGAGGACCAGCTAGCGGAACCTAGGATTTTGACAAAATTAGTCTCCGCTGCCCCTCCCTCTTTGGAACATCTTTAACTATTTCTTCATCGCGGACAGAAGTTTTCGAAAAGTAGTCTTCAAATCATGTGATTCGTCTAGGTTCGGTGGGGCGTTCCGTATACATTTTGCCTCATTCTGGAAAGATCGTTTCATCGTAATTTGTGCGAAATCGGGCAACATTTCCTCTCCATCCTCTGCCATTACAAACGCTCATTCACATCGCAAAAGATGGAATTTCAGCGGAGGGTTTCAATTTGATTTTGACGACGTTTTCATTACAGCACCTGTACTGTACTGATTGCGTTATTTAGGGTTTTTACTGTAGTTAAAGACTTCGGGATGTGAGTATGACGTAGAAAAGAAAACAATAAGTTGGATCGGTAGAAAAACAAACACAGAGGTACTAGACAAGATCGGGAAGGGAAGGGTTTTAACTGGAGTAATTTAGCGTCGACAAAGAAAATGGGTGGGTTAAATATTGAAAGAAGCGGGATTGCTCAGGAATGTAATTGAAGGAAGAATATCAGGCAAAGACAGAGATAAACGCAAAAGTCATTACATGGCATAAAGTGTGGGATAAGTGTAACAAATAAAGGAAAGATATGTATTTGAATAGAGAATATTGAGACATGCGAACCTTTCGAAAGGTAAAGCACTTACGTATTTATTGTACAATTATGACTGGTGAATGACGGACGTAACTAAGACTATGCATGCGGTTTCCACCTGGAACAAGTTCCTAATAGCAGCCTTTACAATAATAAACAAAACTTTTCATCGACTGAAGTAAAATTCATCGATATTTTTGTGTTTATGTGATTGAAATAAACAAAATTTTACGATGACCAGAGTATACCTTCCAAAATATTTCCAAATCGAATGCAAACTGAATTTCATCTACGCCATTTGTAGTTGAGCGGAAACTTGTCTCATTTATAAAGAAATACAAAAATTATTCAAAAAGATGCACGGCAA
>KZ308464.1:133187-152463 GCA_000376725.2 Ladona fulva | reverse complement strand
CCGACAAAAGAAATGGGTGGGTCAGATATTGAGAGGAGAGGGATTGCTGAAGAATGTAATAGAGGGTAGAATGCAAGGGAAAAGACAGAGGGGAAGGCAAAGGCAAAAAATGTTAGATGACATAAAGGGTGGGGTAAGTTACCAGGTAGCGAAGGAAAGGGCTATCAATAGGGAATATTAGGGCACATGGACCTACCGAAAGGTAGAACACTTATGTATGTATGTATAGTAAAATACTAAGGGATACGTCTAATATCAATTAGCAGATAATGAATAATATAATAACAAAAGGTATATTCTGTTCAGTAACAGTTGAAGGTATTAAGGCGTCTCAAGTGAGGAGTGTCTGTGGAACCCCCGTAAATATAAAAAAAAAATACAATCATTTTAATAAGTGAAGGAGCAATATTGTTCGATAAAATTAAAAACAATAAAAGTTTCTGGTAACACAATTCAGTAGAACCTGTCAATGTACCCCCCTCCAAATAGTGATCAGCTTCTTAATGTGACCAGTTTTATATGTCTCCCGGGCTCCCAGATAGCCAAGTGGACAACGCGTTCGACTTCGGTGAAAGCGATCCCAGGTTCGACCCCCGGTGGGAGCCTTCGTGCGAAAAGACCTAAGCTGCCGAAGTACTTTTATCAACACTACTATTACTTTATCGGTCTCCGCTGAAGTACAATGAACTACATGTACAATTTTACAATGAAATGACCATCTCCCTACTGTGATCAGTGACCGCTTAGATGAGGAACCATCAACGAAACATACCGCATGTAAAGTGACCAGTTAAAAAAATACCCTAACACTTCATATATATTTTAAAAATCGATTTCCAAAAATTTGCACTTCATGTTTAGTTTATAAGGAAAAATCAAAATGGGGTTTTCTTAAAATTTACTTATAATGTCTGGCTCTATTAGTAAAGAATGCTAAAATCAAATAGCATTAGACGGATTTATGAAAATAAAAATGAAATCTCCTTCTTTTTGAAACATGATCAGATTGTATTTTTGTTGACAGCATATTTCTAACTTCTTTCTCTGTTTTCTTGACTTTATATGCTAAAACACAAATTAAATATTTTTGCAGACAAATTATCTTTACAGTTTTATAATTCCCTTAAATAAGGAAAAATATCATCACTTACAAGCCAATATTGCTGTAGTGACCATCTGTCTAAGGTGACCACTTTTTGATTGTCCCGTGAGCGGTCATTTTAGACAGGCTTCACTGTATATATAAGGAGGGTTTAGTGTAAAAAAATACAGAACTGGAAAAAATCTTCTTTTTGTGCATAGCTACACTTCGACCAATGGTCGTTGTGAATTGATTGCGAAGATTCCAAGACGAAAGAAGAATTTTCCCATCTCCCTTATTTTACAATAAAAACAATACNTTAATATATATGCAGAGGAAATGGTGAATGAAGCTTGGGAAGAAATAAGCAAGGGAGTGATAGTTGGAGGGAAAGTGGTAAAGTCGGTAAGATATGCAGACGATAAAGCTATTGTGTGCGATTCCGAAAGGGGGTTACAAATACTAGTAAATGCACTAAACGATAAGTCAAGGGAATATGGAATGAAAATAAACGTAAGTAATACTTCAAAAAGATGCACGGCAAAGAATACGGCAGAATCACGCAGTTTATCCCAGAATAACTTCCAAATATTACACGAAAACTTAAAAGTATTTCAAAAACAGCAAATTCGGTGGAGGAGAACGATAAATTAAAATATTTGCGCATGAAATTTATAATAAAGTTGAGCAACTGCGGACTTCCCTTGGATTTCGTATTCCATTATGAATATTCAACATTATTGCATCACTTTTACATTCTATCAGACGTGAAAATTATATTAAATTCAAAGAACGATTGAAAGTTCTAAGAATGATAGAAAATTCAAAGATTGATTTAACTGATTAGTGTGCCAGGCACGAGGTAGGGAAAATTTCCTCCCTTAATCTGCGACTTCTTTGCTTCGTCGTCGCGGGCCATTTTGATGGATAGTTCGTTTCTGAATAAACATTTTGGAATCCATTTATGCAGACCGATGCGCTCGCACAGGAATCCAAAGTTACGTGTTTGGCTGTTTACCGCAGGACGTATGCATCTACATTAGTACTCCTCAAGCTGCCCACAGGCATGATGCAAGGAGGACGGATAATGTGCCAGAATCGGTTTCCAAATCTCCGCCAATAACGCATTACTTAAAATCAGTCGACAAACTGAACTTGAAACAGGTGAATATTCGTGAGGTTTTGGGCTAGGTTAGGGGTTCAATTAAAAGAATGAAGATTTACGGACCCTGTTTCACAGCTGAGGTGGTAGGATCAGGGATAGGTAGCACTATATTTTCAAAAACTTTCATTTTGATTATAGTAAAATAAATATCGTAAGTGGCGTAAGCGGGACTCAACCCTCTACGCATTCTTTTACGGTTACTTAATTTATTTCCTTTTATTGACAAAACAATATTATCATTAATAAAATCAATCGAAGAAGCCTTAACCTTGTAGAATTCCATAACAGGAAGCATGGTAAATAACTGCAAATTCTACAGAAACATGCTTCCTAATATTATCATTTATAGAAATAATAACGATAATATATTGATAACTGCATTATGTTTCATACTGAAGTAGTGATTTTACAACCATGTCTATATGTTTAACCATTATCTTGTTATGATGTAATAAATATTCTATGTCGTGAGAGAGACTTTTACTACTTCGATGTGAGCAATTCTGTCGTCGCTGTATATCGTGAATATTTTTTTTTACTTTGACGATATATAGTATATTTATATTTTTTACGTAAAGCATACCTACTACATGCTTCACCATTCATTTAGTGTAATTTTGCAATAATCTTATGCTATATGTAATTTCCTGTTGGTATAATTGGAACAAAGAAGACTTGCTAAGGAAATTCGGATATAATGAATCGAAGATTACCAGCAATTTCCGTATCCCTGTTTCCTCTACCACACGTCGAGAGGCGACCAGCAGGATATTAATGTAGACGTTGCTGAAGAAAAGTATATTCATCACCACCGTAAAGTTATAAAAGGTTGTTAATCCTATCCGTTGTCTATTAATATTCCGACTTCAATAAAGCCTGTATAGAAACACTAAAAAAATGATTTCATAATTCTCATACTAACCTGTAATAAATATCCTGTTTATCAGAAGTATCAGTATCTCCTTAATCTCCTCCTTCGTTAACTTCCATATCTCCGTACTGTAGATCGAAGTTCTTCGTTTAAAGGAATACGGGCTGTCATTAAAAAAATATTCAATCAGTTACGATGGCAATAAACTAATCGTGAGTTTGGATTTTTCCTTTTGGAGGGCAAAATCAATCTCTGAGTGTATCATTCATTCAGAATTAGACTGAGAATCAGAATTTCATTCCGTTATAATTCATTTTTGGTGGTATTTTCCTAAGAAGAAAGTCAGACTTCCTGAAACCCTTTCTTGACCTGAGTTTAGAAGTGAATGGCCGTGTATTTCCACCCCACGGCGATTGGCCTTCGAATAGTCATCAGCCACTCAATTACAGTGCACTAAGGGAGGACCAGCTAGCGGAACCTAGGATTTTGACAAAATTAGTCTCCGCTGCCCCTCCCTCTTTGGAACATCTTTAACTATTTCTTCATCGCGGACAGAAGTTTTCGAAAAGTAGTCTTCAAATCATGTGATTCGTCTAGGTTCGGTGGGGCGTTCCGTATACATTTTGCCTCATTCTGGAAAGATCGTTTCATCGTAATTTGTGCGAAATCGGGCAACATTTCCTCTCCATCCTCTGCCATTACAAACGCTCATTCACATCGCAAAAGATGGAATTTCAGCGGAGGGTTTCAATTTGATTTTGACGACGTTTTCATTACAGCACCTGTACTGTACTGATTGCGTTATTTAGGGTTTTTACTGTAGTTAAAGACTTCGGGATGTGAGTATGACGTAGAAAAGAAAACAATAAGTTGGATCGGTAGAAAAACAAACACAGAGGTACTAGACAAGATCGGGAAGGGAAGGGTTTTAACTGGAGTAATTTAGCGTCGACAAAGAAAATGGGTGGGTTAAATATTGAAAGAAGCGGGATTGCTCAGGAATGTAATTGAAGGAAGAATATCAGGCAAAGACAGAGATAAACGCAAAAGTCATTACATGGCATAAAGTGTGGGATAAGTGTAACAAATAAAGGAAAGATATGTATTTGAATAGAGAATATTGAGACATGCGAACCTTTCGAAAGGTAAAGCACTTACGTATTTATTGTACAATTATGACTGGTGAATGACGGACGTAACTAAGACTATGCATGCGGTTTCCACCTGGAACAAGTTCCTAATAGCAGCCTTTACAATAATAAACAAAACTTTTCATCGACTGAAGTAAAATTCATCGATATTTTTGTGTTTATGTGATTGAAATAAACAAAATTTTACGATGACCAGAGTATACCTTCCAAAATATTTCCAAATCGAATGCAAACTGAATTTCATCTACGCCATTTGTAGTTGAGCGGAAACTTGTCTCATTTATAAAGAAATACAAAAATTATTCAAAAAGATGCACGGCAAAGAATACGGCAGAATCACGCAGTTTATCCCAGAATAACTTCCAAATATTACACGAAAACTTAAAAGTATTTCAAAAACAGCAAATTCGGTGGAGGAGAACGATAAATTAAAATATTTGCGCATGAAATTTATAATAAAGTTGAGCAACTGCGGACTTCCCTTGGATTTCGTATTCCATTATGAATATTCAACATTATTGCATCACTTTTACATTCTATCAGACGTGAAAATTATATTAAATTCAAAGAACGATTGAAAGTTCTAAGAATGATAGAAAATTCAAAGATTGATTTAACTGATTAGTGTGCCAGGCACGAGGTAGGGAAAATTTCCTCCCTTAATCTGCGACTTCTTTGCTTCGTCGTCGCGGGCCATTTTGATGGATAGTTCGTTTCTGAATAAACATTTTGGAATCCATTTATGCAGACCGATGCGCTCGCACAGGAATCCAAAGTTACGTGTTTGGCTGTTTACCGCAGGACGTATGCATCTACATTAGTACTCCTCAAGCTGCCCACAGGCATGATGCAAGGAGGACGGATAATGTGCCAGAATCGGTTTCCAAATCTCCGCCAATAACGCATTACTTAAAATCAGTCGACAAACTGAACTTGAAACAGGTGAATATTCGTGAGGTTTTGGGCTAGGTTAGGGGTTCAATTAAAAGAATGAAGATTTACGGACCCTGTTTCACAGCTGAGGTGGTAGGATCAGGGATAGGTAGCACTATATTTTCAAAAACTTTCATTTTGATTATAGTAAAATAAATATCGTAAGTGGCGTAAGCGGGACTCAACCCTCTACGGGGAGTGTCGTGCCCGGCAGTGATAGGAGTAAGGCTATCTCGGTCGTCATTCCACGAAACCCTTACCCAGGAAACGACAAGAAAAGAAGAGAGAAGATGGCCAAGGAAACAAGGGTGGGAACCTGGAATGTTAGGACAATGCTTAGGAAAGGAAAGTTGGAAAATGTAAAGGTAGAAATGAAGAGGTCCAACATTAACATACTAGGGCTATGTGAAGTGCGATGGAAGGATGGGGGTGATTTCTGGAGTGATGATGTCAGAGTAATTTTCAGTGGGGGAAATTCTAGCCAGAGGGGAGTTGCGGTAGTGCTAGACAAGAAAGCGGGAAAAGCCGTGATAGCTACAGAGCTAATAAGCGACCGGGTTATGTCAGTAGAAATAAAGGCTGAGCCAGTAAACACGGTGATAGTTCAGGTGTACTTGCCCACTAGCGAACATAGTGATGATGAAGTAGAACTTGTTTATGAACAAATAGAAGAAGTAATGGGAAGGGTTAGAGGCAATAAAAACCTAATTGTAATGGGGGACTGGAATGCAGTAGTTGGGCAAGGCAAAGATGGAGAAGAAGTGGGAGGGTTCGGACTAGGAAATAGAAACGAAAGGGGACAGAAATTAGTAGACTTTTGTAAGAGGAATAACCTCTGTATCACAAACACACTTTTTCAGCACCATAATAGAAGGAGGTACACATGGAAAAAGCCAGGAGATACGGATAGGTACCAAATTGATTACATTTTGGTAAGAAAAAGGTTTAGAAATAGTGTTAAAAATTCAAAGAGTTACCCTGGTGCTGATGTTGACTCAGACCATAACCTGGTCATGATGAAAACCGAGCTAAAGTTTAAAAAGATATTTCGAGCAAAAATTACACCAAAATGGAACCTTGAAGCCCTTAAAAATGGGAAAGCGAGAGA
Source organism: Ladona fulva (assembly GCA_000376725.2). NCBI lineage: Eukaryota > Metazoa > Arthropoda > Insecta > Odonata > Libellulidae > Ladona > Ladona fulva. The sequence continues at coordinate 146,154 of KZ308464.1, read as the reverse complement.
GTTCCAAGAGTCAGTCAGTAAGGCCTTAGAGGATAATGGGAGGGAACTTACTATAGACGGAGAATGGGAAAAGATTAAAAACAGTATCAAGGATAGTGCGCAAGTAACTATTGGAAGGGTCAAACAAAACAAAATTAGGAAACCATGGGTGACGGTAGAAATGATAAATAAAATGGAGGAAAGAAGGAAATGGAAAAGGGTTAACACAGAACAAGGACGTAGAATGTATAGGGCTCTCAACAACGAACTGAGAAGGGAAACAAATAGGGCGAGGGAACAGTGGTGGAAGGGACAATGTAACGAAATAGAAAAGCTGGACGAAAGTGGGAGGGTCGATTTAATGTATAGAAAGGTGAAACAGTTAACGGGAAATAAAACACGAAACAGAACAACCACAATAAAAGATAATAATGGTAAAGTTATACGAGATCCAGCCAGCATAAGGGAAAGGTGGAAAGAATATGTCGAGGAACTATATGGGAAGGACATGAAGCCAACAAACATAATGTTAGAAAGTGAACAAGAAGTGGAGGATGATGATGTTGGACCTGGGATATTAGATAGTGAAATTGATAGGGCCTTGCGTGATATGAAAGGAAACAAAGCAACGGGCATTGACGAGATACCAGTTGAGCTACTTAAAAACCTGAGGGGAAAGGGTAAGAGGAAATTCTATAATTTATGTAGAAAAATTTATGATGAAGGGGAATGGCCAGAGGATTTTACTAAGACAATCCTGATTCCTTTGCAGAAAAAGAATAATGCTTCTGAGTGTAGGGATTATCGTACAATCAGTTTAATATCTCACGCGGCAAAGGTTATTCTAAGAGTATTGAATAGAAGAATTGAAGGAAAAATTAAGGAACAAATAGGAGAAGACCAGTTCGGATTTCAGAAAGGGAAAGGAACGAGGGATGCAATCGGGGTAATGAGGGTGCTAGTAGAACGAAGCCTGGAATTTAAAAAGGATATATGTGCATGTTTTGTCGATTTTGAAAAGGCTTTCGATAGAGTTCAATGGCCAAAATTAATGGGAATTTTAAAGAAAATTGGGTTGGACTGGAAAGATAGGCGTTTGGTGCAAAATTTGTACTTAAATCAAACAGCGCGAGTTAGAATAACTGAAGGAGAGTCGGAATGGGCAGAGTTAGGGAGAGGGGTAAGACAAGGATGCCCATTATCACCATCGCTTTTTAATATATATGCAGAGGAAATGGTGAATGAAGCTTGGGAAGAAATAAGCAAGGGAGTGATAGTTGGAGGGAAAGTAGTAAAGTCAGTAAGATATGCAGACGATAAAGCTATTGTGTGCGATTCCGAAAGGGGTTTACAAATACTAGTAAATGCACTAAACGATAAGGCAAGGGAATATGGAATGAAAATTAACGTAAGTAAAACTAAGGTAATGAGATTCACTAAGGGAAAGAAGGCTAAATTAACGATCAGGGTCGATGGGGAAAAACTAGAGCAGGTGGACAAATTCTCGTACTTGGGTAGTGTTCTATCTTGGGATGGGAGGTGTGGAGATGAGGTTCGAAAAAGAGTAGCATTGGCCAAGGAAGCTTTTATGAAGCGAAGGGAATTAATGACAAAGGGTCTCGATAAAGGAATCAGGAAAAGATTGGTAAAATCCTTGATATGGAGTGTTTTGCTATATGGGTGTGAAACGTGGACCTTACGAAAAGAGGACATCAAAAGATTGGAGGCATTTGAGATGTGGGTGTGGCGTAGAATGGAGAAGGTGAGCTGGGTGGATAGAAAAACAAACATAGAGGTGCTAGAAATGGTTGGGGAGGAAAGGGTTTTAATTGAAGTAATTAAGCGCCGACAAAAGAAATGGGTGGGTCAGATATTGAGAGGAGAGGGATTGCTGAAGAATGTAATAGAGGGTAGAATGCAAGGGAAAAGACAGAGGGGAAGGCAAAGGCAAAAAATGTTAGATGACATAAAGGGTGGGGTAAGTTACCAGGTAGCGAAGGAAAGGGCTATCAATAGGGAATATTAGGGCACATGGACCTACCGAAAGGTAGAACACTTATGTATGTATGTATAGTAAAATACTAAGGGATACGTCTAATATCAATTAGCAGATAATGAATAATATAATAACAAAAGGTATATTCTGTTCAGTAACAGTTGAAGGTATTAAGGCGTCTCAAGTGAGGAGTGTCTGTGGAACCCCCGTAAATATAAAAAAAAAATACAATCATTTTAATAAGTGAAGGAGCAATATTGTTCGATAAAATTAAAAACAATAAAAGTTTCTGGTAACACAATTCAGTAGAACCTGTCAATGTACCCCCCTCCAAATAGTGATCAGCTTCTTAATGTGACCAGTTTTATATGTCTCCCGGGCTCCCAGATAGCCAAGTGGACAACGCGTTCGACTTCGGTGAAAGCGATCCCAGGTTCGACCCCCGGTGGGAGCCTTCGTGCGAAAAGACCTAAGCTGCCGAAGTACTTTTATCAACACTACTATTACTTTATCGGTCTCCGCTGAAGTACAATGAACTACATGTACAATTTTACAATGAAATGACCATCTCCCTACTGTGATCAGTGACCGCTTAGATGAGGAACCATCAACGAAACATACCGCATGTAAAGTGACCAGTTAAAAAAATACCCTAACACTTCATATATATTTTAAAAATCGATTTCCAAAAATTTGCACTTCATGTTTAGTTTATAAGGAAAAATCAAAATGGGGTTTTCTTAAAATTTACTTATAATGTCTGGCTCTATTAGTAAAGAATGCTAAAATCAAATAGCATTAGACGGATTTATGAAAATAAAAATGAAATCTCCTTCTTTTTGAAACATGATCAGATTGTATTTTTGTTGACAGCATATTTCTAACTTCTTTCTCTGTTTTCTTGACTTTATATGCTAAAACACAAATTAAATATTTTTGCAGACAAATTATCTTTACAGTTTTATAATTCCCTTAAATAAGGAAAAATATCATCACTTACAAGCCAATATTGCTGTAGTGACCATCTGTCTAAGGTGACCACTTTTTGATTGTCCCGTGAGCGGTCATTTTAGACAGGCTTCACTGTATATATAAGGAGGGTTTAGTGTAAAAAAATACAGAACTGGAAAAAATCTTCTTTTTGTGCATAGCTACACTTCGACCAATGGTCGTTGTGAATTGATTGCGAAGATTCCAAGACGAAAGAAGAATTTTCCCATCTCCCTTATTTTACAATAAAAACAATACAAACGTCTTTATTGGGTGAAATTGGGGCTAGGAAATCCCTCCTTCCACTTAACCCTTAACGTTTTAGACCGTTATCTTTTGGAATTATACCCTTAAGTGTTTCATACGTTCCCTTAATTTGCCATAATTCCCGATTTTAGTCTACGCAGATGAATAAGGATATTGTATTACGAATCAAAAATTCCGCCCCCAAAGTTTTGCTGCCCCAAGCGATGCTCGGTTTGCTTGTATAGCCGGACCGGTTCTAATTCCGTCATCGTATATATCTTTCAAAATGCTCTTTTCAAATAAGGGATTGCAAAAGCATGGAGAATTTATGCAGAGCGCGGATAGAGAGAACACTTCCTTCCTTATTAATGAGTACCGAGGTGCACCTATTGAGAATCTCTGCTGAAATGCACCCGATTCTGCGCGAAAATTGCATTGTCGTTGAAGATTGCTTCGTTTCACATACTCCTATCAGCCCTCGTAAACTTTAACTGAAGAGCAAAAGTAAACAATCATTGAAGTTGACATAACGAAACAGGATGGTAAATAATTCCAGATAATTGTCTATCTATAAAGCGTTCAGATTGAAAGCGGGTATGAACCTCAACCCTTCCACCGTTAACTACTGAGAAATTTGGAGAGAGGATGAGGCTTACTAAGCAATGTGAGGAATTAGTTAATTTACTTTACTCTGCTAACTAAACCTGATCACTGAAATGATAGGAGAATACAAATAAATGGTAATTGATAAATAAAAACAAATAATATAAATTTTATGGAAGTATTATTGTAATTTATTTTTATTTTACCTTGTAAAATAAACTGGAATTACTCCTCTCATTCATTAAGGATTTCAGCATCACTCATACCTCAGTTGCCTTCATTTATCACAGCCATGCGCAAGACTGTTAGTGAGGCAAGAATTAATTAAAGATACATTTCCTTCTCTCCTGTGCCAAAAGTCAAAAATAAGTTTATTTACCGCTCCAAACATAATTCTTCGCAGGAAGATGTTAACCTAGCAATTTTTGAATGAATGTATGAGAATTCCATTCGTTATATGTAATCCAACTTATGTAAAATGGTAATTTAAATGTGGGAATATCGGTGTGTGCGGTACACGCCAAAAGGCGGCTCGTAGCGCGAGAAGGAAATAGGTCTTCCGGGATTTCCCTGAGATAATTTTCCAAGATTCGGAATCTCTCGGAATGAACCACTCGCTAGGTGATAATTCTAATTCGAACCCTCAACGGGTTTCGAACCAGGCCTTCAGGGGCCTACCTCACTTGACGAATTGTGATGACCATAACTCATATACCATATTCATCTTTTCTATATTTTCATGCTTCCCCCGCTGGCTAGAAACTAAAATATACCATGACTAGGATTAACAGTTCTGAAACGAATGTTAAGTATCATATTTTAAACAATGCTTCTTTGTGGAATCATCTTTATTGATAATCTTAATGTGAATGAAATATTTTTACAGCTTCACAATCATATTACTCTTCATAGTTTGCAATGTAATGGTTTGCATAATTTTGTCTCCTTTTTCAAACATATTATTTCTGTTGTATCTTTTCTCAATACACAATTTGAAATTTGTTTTCTATTTATTCTTTTATATCTTTTATTGCCACTATTTTGCATTTTTATTGTTTAGCTGTATTTTCCCATGTATTTACACCCCCTTCTCTGTGGGCGTTTTCCCGCAACGTCAGTTTTTTCATCGATAACCCTCAGTCACTAAGATATTTTCCCACACAATACTCTTTATTTATTTTTGTTATCAATCCTTGTAACTATGAAATATTAAAACGACATGCGAGGTTAGCTGGAGAAAAGGCCCACATGTGCCTAACCTCGCCAATAAAGTATCAATCTATCCATCAACCTGTCCTTCAATAGCGGTGGACTAGCGTCTTAGTCATAACTCCACCAGGGCCTACATTCCACCACATCAATTAGAAGTGGAAGCAAGAGGCCAATTCGCTTATAATATTTTTATGACACGCTCTCTGCGAATCTCTCACGGTAAAGAGCCGGATCAATAAATGAATATTCGCATCTGCGTTTCCCACCCTCAAACTACCCACCACCCTTTTCCCACCATCCCTAACGTCTAAGTACCCCATGTGGAATATTTCATTCATTTCACTTTCCGTTAAATCTATTCCCTCGCAGCACCACGGAGGGATAAGGCCTCCGCCTACCTGCCCTCAATTAGCTGCGATTTACATCCCGAAGTCCCAAAAAGACGCAAGACACTCAGCCCCCGGGTCATGAAGAGCTTCGGCCGGAGAGATGTTCGGGAGTAGTTTGGCGGTAGCAGTTACGATTTCGTAAAATTTCTTGCAACAGGCTTCGGTGGATACCAAAATAGACCCCCAGAGGAGAAGCTGGCAGACAGCTTTAGGTACATTCCGTTATCAAACTGGTTCCAAACAACCCATTCAGGCCTCCCTCTGCAAATGGACGGAAACCCTCATGTCTTTCTTGCTCGCCATCTCTCCGCCCATCGCCTACTCTTGCTCTGTATATCACTTCCCTCTCCAATTCCCATCACTCTCATCAATTCAACGTCAAGCTGACTCTCTCTCTCTCAAAAAAGCCCATCCAATGTCACTCCATTGTAATTATGTAACAACCCAAAAGCGTTCATTCCCGATCCTCTCCTCCCATCCTCCGATCCATTCCCGACCCATCCTCCCACAAAAGCTTTCTGCCTTCTCTTTGCTTTATTGTCTTCCTCGGATAAAGGTCCTCTTCCCTTCCTTCCACTCCAATCATGCCCTCATAACACCCATCTGTACACACCTTTGTTATCTTTCGGGATCCTACATGGAATCTCTCTTTGTTTACAGGTAGTTTGATGTACAGGAATCCATCCGATTTAGACATTCTTCTTATTGTGTCCGTCACCGATTGAACTTGTCAGAGTGAAAGATTATATTTATCGCTAGAAGAATTCTTTCTATGGAAGATCCTTACCGAACTTAGCGTAAAATCGGCAAGGTAAACACGCTCGCTTGATCGACAACTCACATTACCAACATCAACTACACCGACAATCAATTTTAGGACCTCGTTTGACCGATAACTCTTCCGTGATATGCATTTTAAATGACTTACGTCTTAAATATTAGTTATTTAAGTAGCAATCAAATATTCTTCCGGGGCATTTATTCTGACATTACTTACAGAAAAGTATTAGATACTTGTTTATAAAATATTCCATAGGAATTCCTTTTGAAAAGTTTACGTTCTTAATTTAACTGATTTAACCCGTGCTGCTCCTCCGCTACTGGTAGTCATTGTCAGCTCGGGCCCTAAAAATGGGTCAGACCTCGAATTAATTAAAGAGAACCTTCGATATTATATACTCGATATTTCAACCAGCATTGACCCTTGGAGTTGACCGCACTCATCGACTGGGTATTCACTACTGTATTGTAGTTTGGCGTCCCGGCCACCCTTCAGAATAATTCGAATCGGCAGGGAAAGTACCATGTTTTACTAATGACCCATCCTCCTGGATCCATGAGTGACATTTCTCCAGGTCACAGATCCGTGCCTTAATAAGGTCAGTTACTGATTCCTCGTGAAACAATAAAGACGAATATGAAGCTGTTTATACACATTCTAAAATCCATCGCATAAGAGCCCTTGGGAGACCAAGACCTAATCAAGAGGCATTTGAGCGTGACAGAGTATCGCCGTAGGTCCAATTGGATCGCAATGGTTCCGCAATTTAGGTAATGGCACAATTTTTCCAGATACTGGTTCAACATGCTACCCCTCACAAAGAATTCAGCCGGAGACCGTTTTACACTGACGGTAAATGCGCTTCTCAATATACTCAATATAATACAGAGGAATAAGGAATACAAGAGGGAAGGGTGGCATTAAAATGGCACTTAAATCTAAGAGAAATTAATTTTTAGTGGGGACAGCAATAAAATACGAATTGAACGATAAATTTTAAACGCATCACGTCACGCTGTAGACTAGAAACAAAATCTAAACCTGAGACAAGATAGGAAGAAACTTCCGCAAAATAAATTTAAATTAAAAGAAATTAGGAACGAAGGAAAGAATAACGAAAATAATACCTTGTATCTGCTCAGCGCTCCGGATGTAATGTACTGCTCGAATAGACGGTGCAATTGGACGAATTTCGCCGGGAAGTGACGCTTCGATGGCCGAGGATCCAACGCATTAGGAGTCGCCCGCGGTGTTAAGAGGACACGTCCTTTCACCTCGAAGGTCAGGTTTGAACAGAGGAATCTTCATTTAAGCTGATTTTTTTGCCTAAACAGAACTTTTGCTTTTTTGTCTTCCTTGATAAGCTTGCTTAAAATGCTGGAGAATTGAAATAAGTGAATTTTTAAGTGAGATCCTTTTGGGTCTCACCTCGCATTTTAAGAGATAATGTGGTAAAAATTACACATTCAAATTATTTTAAGAGAAAAGTGTTGGTAAGAGTTAAACCGCTGATGGAATGTGGTAATCGGTCGAGGTTAGGATGGATTGGTAAGCTGCAAGCAACCAATTCTCGACCCTTTGTAATACAGATATTTATATCTACATGTGTATACTACTGGCCACCTTTTACTATGTGTGCACCTTACACTCCAACTCAGTTATTGTCATGTATGACGAGGAAAAAGTGAATCTTTCATGCGGCTACTTCCAGCACTTATTTCCCTGATATTTTCCTCAGTATCAGATCGGGGCATGTAATAAGAAAGAAACATGATATGAGCAACACATTCCGAGAACGTACTATTTCTGAATTAATGGAGCAAATTTATCCCAAGTTTAAGGTTATTGTTATGTGACATTATGGTTTTGTATTATAATGTATAATTTTCATCTGGTCGTTTCTAATTTTATGTGTACCATGACTAACTGATAACTTAATATTCTTACAGTCTAGTTAGGACCGTATTAATGTAGTAGGGTTATGACTTCTGCGAAACATTATTATCTGTAACGATATGTTTAAGGCTGAGTTTACCAACGGACTATTATTTCACTTCTATCGTACTTCATAACAATAATAATAATTGATGTTATTACGTTCTGTCGAACAGAATTGTACATACGTATCAAGACTTCCTCCAGCGTTACAGCTTAAAAATTTATTTCCATCTGATAAATTAAACTAATTTTCAGAAATTTAAATATTAATGAAAGCAGTATCTCATAACTAACCGAATTACCTTCGAATATCATTTCTGGTTATAAATCTAACTCACTTTATTATCTTTGAGCAAATCCGGAGAAAGGGGGTCGTCTTGGATTCCAGCAAATTCTGTACTTAACGGTATAAGGAAACGAAATTTTTGTGTACTCGTAACATTTATTTAATTAAAATTTCCTCGATCGGTCTCAACGCAAAATATTTTTTCCTCTAGAGAATATATTCCGGTACATTTTTCACTCCAACCACCACTTGAGGGAAAATGCCCAAAGAGGAATCGTATTAAATTTTACGAAAACCACGAACATACTTCCTCACGAGCGAGGAGAGAAACCTTGAGCTTTCGGCGGTGAATTCCGAGCCGTCCGGGAACGGGGAAAAGTCATAAATTTCGAAGGAGGCGTAAAATAAGGACCGCGAGATAAAATTGTCCGCGTTACGATGAAATGAGGGTCGGCGGATAAAGTTCCCCATGATGACGATTTATGGGAGAATGTAGGTGTAAATAAGCTTCCTGAAAGTCCTTTTATGACGAAGATGAAACCTTATGGATGAAGACCTATCGAGAGGCTCACGGAAAATCTTAAGCTCCCTTAAGTGACTTCCCATGTTCATTGATGAAGTGATATATTTCCTGGCGAGCAACACCACGGCGCATCCCTTCGACACTGGAACTCTCTTTCTTTAACGAGAGAATATTTGCGATTTGCAGATGTGCGCCGCAATTGCGACTTTGGATTCCTTTAAATGCGGGTTCAAATTGTCTTAGAATCCTCTGACCTTCTGGCGTAATGCTTTGATTGGCCTCTTTTAGTTCGTAAATTTGATAAAGAGTCACATATGAACCTACATCATCCATTGACCTTTGAGTAGTGAAACTAGTGTGTGAAGTAAACATATATCTATATTTTAGCAAAATTATCCTCTTCTTCAGTGTTAACTAATCTGGTCTTCTTTTGTGCATTTCATCACACTGATTTCAATGCTTTCGCAGTCGCTTTGCAGGCAATTTCACTTTTTTCTTTTTAAGGAGATACAATTTCTGGGATAAAGCGCATGCCTGAGCTTCTCGCAGGGATTTTCCTTTTTGTCATTGTTGTTAATCCGCCGATGCTATTTTCCTGCTTTCCATTCATATGTGGCACACCAGCACCATGGCTAAAAATCCTACTACGTGTAAAGATGAGTTAAAACCTAAAGGATAGCTTTTCAGAGGATATATTTACTGCGCGACTTTGAAGAAACGGATAAATATCTAACGTTTAACGAGGTTTCATCCTCCGGAAACCTATTCAGAATATAAGACCACAATGCCGTGCCACAATGTATTTTCTTATACTTCCTACTTTTTCAGATTTTTGTGATGTTTTGATTGTATGTTTTTAGATTTAAGTTAATTTTAGTCAATTATCTTTAGTTTTTAATGTCATATTATTATCATGTGATATCTCCTGAGACCATTTTGGCCTAACCTCGCCGTAGAAGCAAAATAGTAAATAATCACTTACTTTCCCATTTTGATTACAATGTTGATGAATCATTTTACGTTTTAACTCAGTAGGTTTTACATACGAGTGTGTTGCGTTTTTTTGGAAACGGAACTTGCTATGGTGGTATCCCAAGGAAGAATGGACTTGAAAAAAGTCTGACGGGACCGGGAATCGAACTCGGGTCTCCCAATTGCCGGTCGGGTGCGCTGTCCGTTGAGCTATTCCGGCCATTCCGCCATTCAGCCATTCGGGAGACTTAGTGGGCAAGGTGGGAATCGAACCCGAACCCCAGACCCGTGTTCGATTCCTGGTCCCGTCAGACTTTTTTCAAGTCCATTCTTCCTTGGGATTCTTCCTGGGTGCGCACCATCTTGCGCAAAGTCGCCCTTACCCGTTTTCCTGTGGTTGCTATGGTGGTGTATGACAAGAATATGAGTGGTTAAAACGAAAAAGAGGAAAATCTGATCGAATTTAATGAATGAAATGCTGAAGAAAAGAGACGTTCGAAGTTTAGAGAATGAAGGGAATGTATGAAAATATAGTTCGATGAGACCGATGTATTCGAGAATAGGAAGGTATGAAAAAGAATTGCGAATGGACGAGTCCATTGGTTAGCTTACCCTGAAAACGAACAGAGGGATCTATGCGCATGCAGTAAGTAATTTCATGTTTATTACATCTGAAATAGAAATACATTCTATACATATAGACTATGACATTCATAAACAGTGATCTTACATTAAATTCAGTTTATGATATACGCCAATTGCAAATGACTATGGCGTATTTAGAGAAACAATCAATTTACAAATTTTTATGATGCTATTACGTTTTCATGTAGGACACTTGTAATACGTATGTAGTCCAGAACCGAGAACTCTGAGGGATGGACAAAGAAAGTTGGTGATTCGAAATATTTCGCTAACCAACTTAATTTCTGATCTAACCTCCGAAAGCGAACCATTCAGTATCTCAACTAATTTTCCGCTAACTATAGGACACAAAGATGCAATGTAAAGATGATGAAATAAAAAGATATGCGCAGTTGTGTTTATTGATTAAAATTTTCTTCGATTCTTATTTATAACTAACTATTATTATCATCTAAATGTTCCTCATTTTTAATCCAGTGTATTGATAATATTCCCTGCAGCTGCACGAAAGAATATTCGTGTGAAGTCGAGACAAAACTGAAGAAGGGAATTTGAATACAGATTTTTAACTTGGTCATGGATATTTGATTTCGTCACTGCATTGCCAGAACTTTCTTAAATATGCAAATATTTTCTAAAAGTTTTTGGTTGAAAACAACTCCGACGACCCATGCGTCTGTTGAATCCAAACTTATGCGTTATCATAAGTTATACTTCTCTGTGGAGGAAAATAATAACTTTGTTCTTTCTTCATAGAAGCGTAGAAGGGATAGCATACTTGTAACTGTGAAATGAATAATCTTTATTGTTTATTTCATACTTCCTCCAAAACCATTCAATTCTAGGTCAATGCTAGAGAAAATAGCAAGTGACAAACGGAAATATCCATTCCCTGGCTACGCAGTTATATACTACCGTAGTATATATCTGTCCCTGGCTACGATAAACCAAAATAACCAGGACCCCAACCGGAGGCACTGACCTTGGTAGGTAAGAGTGTATTCCGCCGCCGAGATAATCATAATAATTTCTGTCCATTGTATCAGAATAGATTGCATCACTGCCACATTATATGGCTTGTAACTCATCAACAACGAATTAATTTGGATAGTACATTATTAGTCGTTGATAAAAAATACCAACGAGGAAGCCTTGGAAGGCTCCCTTTTTAACGATACATCAAATCCGAATGAGCAAACAAAGAACCCTGAGGAAAATCCATCCTCGTCCTTTACCCATTGAACAAGATCGAACATCTCTTTTACGCGTGCAGCAAATACAGCTAATCAACCGCAAGAGAATCGATTATCATTTCCACTCCTCTGAGACCATAAAACTGATTTATGGAACAGCCAAAAGGACGATAAAATTACTCGAAAAATAACTTTATTCCGCACGTTTTACGGTTATAAGACGTTTCAGATTTCACTTAAGAAAACGGTTTGCTTTTACGATGTAATGAGGAATTCTCGGAGGCTCGAATATTTCAAAGAGCCATATTTGGCGTACCTCACTAGCGGTCAGGCTAAATATCGCAGGGTCGAAGACGTAGATACTCAACGGATGTTGAACTATGAGGACTACAGAACTATCGATCTACTGGAGCAACGTTTCAAACGCGGTGTGAGCATTGCTTTAAACAGAGGCAATTCTCTTGAGAGGCTTCAGATCAGATCGAGGTCTTCATTTGGAATACTTCTGAAATATACAAATACCATATTATAACACCTCTCTCAAGTACCTTAAATAAAACAATCAAAATATTTAACTCAAAACTCAAACGTATCCAAAATACCTCATTTTCCACAATCTTGGTTTACAACCTTAAAACAACAATCAGTAAATACAGAAGAACAATAAATATACTGAATGAATAAACACTTAACCTAAACACCTTAATTCGAGTCAGATGCTCTCTCCTGACCCGTGATCTTCAAGAAAAGAGTGAACTTAAAAGTGCTTTATAGAAAACTATGGATAAGACCCCGAGTCAGGACCCATAATCAAAAGATTTCCGGCAGGAAGTGGACGTCGTCATCGAAGCCCCAAATTGGAAGTGTCGCAGTAAGGAAAGTAGCAAAAACTAACCCTTCTGTGGGGTTATGATGTATATTTATCATATATTATATTGTTTTCTGGGCCTAAATACCCAAGTGGGTACCGCGTGTTCGTTATATTAAAACAGTTCCGGGTTTGAACCCGGTAGGGGCCTATATGTGCGAAATAAGAATAATGAAACATCGTTATTTAATTGTATAAATGATTTTTTTAGTTTTTATTTCCTGTCAATGCTTGCATATTAAAAATCATATTCTCAATTATTTGTAATTTGATATTTGTTGTATTTTAAATATGTTTAATACTTGTATTTTTAGGACTTGTATTTTTAATAATTGAATTTTTAACA
>KZ308464.1:53246-101726 GCA_000376725.2 Ladona fulva | reverse complement strand
AGGTTTTTTTATATCCACATTTCTTATCATTTTTCTTTACTAATTTCTATTTTCTATCTTCTTAAATAAACAACTGTATCAAATATGACGATGGGTTAGGAGACTTAGTTTCAATCTCGCCCGAATAAAGACGATTCATTATTATTACTATTATTGTTGTAAATAGTTTTTATAATAACGGTTCCGTTCAGAATATGTTCATCACCACTGCTGGTTCATATTTGGTGTAATTCGTTCATAACATTAACTTCAATAAATATAAGCTATTTAATAATATAAGGATACATTTTTATTGTCATTCTGGTATGAGGCACTATAAGTTGACCTTTGATTAGCAAGTATGCACTTCCAGAAAATACCACTCTAAATGAAGACTATAAATATTGGTCTATCTCTCGCTCAATTCAATTATAATCTATCAATCAACCCTATCAATCTATATTTCATAGAAATCGTTCCTCCAATAGACAAATAAAACGGTGTTACAGTGTTATCTCGACTTAAGAACCTCTATTCGTACGAACTTTTCAAGATCGGAACTTTTCACTTATGGTCATGGGCTACAGATACGCCCCCTGGCAATGAAACGCGTTCGGTTTTTCCCGGGTTGGATTGGGGCCCATTGAAAGAGAAAACTTTCAACATAAAACGTGACCATACTATTTTTATACTTTCGGCGCACAAGCTATTTGGCTCAAATTTAACTTCATTATTATCAAAAAACATCATAGTTCATATTTTTCGTTATTTTAAATTGTATAATTAAACCATGTTTCTGCTCTTGTAAATGTTTCATACGTCACTCTTTAATTATTTCTAGACGAACATAATGAAATTACAGTTTAAAGTTGTTGAAAGGTCCTGCTACCATATCCTATCGAATTGAATATTTTTCATTTGTCTTTTGGTACAGAATAGAGAAAAATATTTCTTTCATTAATTATTGGCTCGATTTTTTCATGGCTGTGATAATATGAAAGCCACTAAGGTATGAGAAACGCCGAATAATGACATTGATGGTCTCATTTTTTTTAATGCTACGAAAAGTGTTACTTGTAGAGTCATTGTGCTTCACTTACGTGGACTTGTTCCACTTACAGTATTCTGTCTTAACTACTGATTACTGGGAGAATTCATTTATACATAAACAGCAATTGTACCAAAGTAACCAGTAAGTTATCTTCCCTGAAAACTTCTGGTTCCCAATTCATTATTTGAATCGGTCAACTGATTATTGTCTACTCCGTTTCTTAGTCATCGAAACACTTTTTACTTCCTTTTTTAGATTTATAAAAAAAGTGAACACATTAACATTTATACCCCTCGAGCCACCATATGGTGCATGGCAGGGGGTATGGAAACATCGAATTCCTTAATTAGGTACCTGGTTTTGTAGACTTATAATATCAAGAAAAAGTGAACAATAATAGCCAACCGTTCTCGCTGTAATCTGAAATCTTATCTTAAATAAAATGGTGTAAAAAAAGAGGTACTGATTATCGATAAAAATTAGTTCCTGCTGTCATACCGTTGGTCGGAGAGTGAGTTATCAGAATCATATTTTACCACGGATGTCAGTAAAAAGAGGTAGAAGTCAGTAAAAATTAAAACTACAAAAACGTGCGACGATATGCCAAAAACGAGGAAACGAGTTCTTCTGTTGAGAACTCTAGCGGCAAATAGCCTTTAGAGGAAGAAAGACGACAATTTAGATATATATCATACTCAATTTACACAGAGAAAATATGCTTTCGGTAGGTGTAATGGAAAAATTGTCCTCTACCTTACATTTCGTGATCACATACAAAATACCAAGAAGAATCTAGAAACGAGCGTCATGATGGAGTAATTCAAAAATTAAGAGAACTGTATCGATAAAAATCTAGGTATGAAATTAAAATTACGATACTTACTCGAGGTGGAGATTTAACGATATAGCGGGTTAAACTTCAGATAAATTTGACATCGCTTGAGTTAACCGATAATTTTCTTAATGATATTCTCGTTAGAAATAAGCCATTTTAATCCTTAACGGATTTTTTATAACAGCTTGGGAGAGTCGCGACATATATTTGCCTATCGCTCATTCTTAATCGCGGAGAATTAGCATATTTCCCACTGTTATGGCTTTTGATAAATATACCCAAGATAAATTTTTGATAAATGTTCACGCGAACATTAACCACCAATAACTCCTGAAATTAATCCTGATGAAATGACAAAACTTCTTTCCTTGGGGATAAATTCTCTAAAATTTCGTCTGCATAAATATAAATTCTACTTCTAAAAGGAACAGATTCTGCTATGAAGAGGTCAAATTCTACTTCGAAAATTACCTCTTTTCCGAACGATTAAATATTTATATTCATCCGTGTCACTTTCAACAAAAGTTATGAGAAGTAAATTCAACTTTTTATGTAATTACTTTGGTCCTCCTCACTCCTTTTCTGAGCATATTTTTCGAATGGGTCTCTAAATATGCGTTAACCCCCTGCAAGCCGCCTTTCAGCGTATGGCAGGGTGCGTAGACATCAAGCGATCGAATTACGTCTTAACTTATTGCTGTCACGCATTATTCGCGGAAAGAATGAGTCCTGAAAACTCCTCGCATCTATTTCTCTGATTTACACTCACTGTCGGATCGGCCGAAGTAGCAGGGGGGTCACATAATGTCTTTCGCAGATGTACTTTCTCACTAGCTTCAAATTTCCTTTCTTTCGAGGATTCTCAACCTGCGTCTGACGTTATGCTTACTTTTTTATCGTAGCATTTTCAGCGAAACTTTGTCTATTATTTCTTTCTAGTATTTAACTCCTACAATATTTGTTCATCCCAAACGTTTTAGCAAGTACTACATTTTTTTAATCGATACGGTTTGTTTGTGTGAAGGGCAGATCAATGCGCTCTCGTTGACCTCTTCTAACGATACAATGTATCATCGGTACTATTCCCCAGAATTTCAATTCTCTTATTCCTGCAATACCAATGCTAACTACAAGGACCATGATTTTGACCTATGAAATATTTTGTTTCATGTGAATATGTCGATATCATAGTCACATAAAAGAAGATTTTGTTGAAGTATTAAAATTTACTTTTGCGAGTCCATTTCTTTTCTCAGACTCTCACCAGGAATATTCGCGGGTTTTAATTCCAGTAACCTGATTATTGCTTATGAACTCTTATTAAAACTATGAAATTAGACGTTGAAGATCGTGGAAACCTTTTTGACTCTGATGGAATCAGTTTTAATGAAGAAGTCACAGTACATTTGCACCTCTCGGGCGAAATAGAACCATTCCATTTGCATCACTAAGGGGACCGGCTGTATTGAATTTCGTAGTCCTGTACTGCTTTCTATGAACTTGCACTGCTAAAAATATTGTACTTCCTTGTGCTGCTTTTTCCGTTCTATCATTTAATTTACCGTAAGATAAAATGTCATTATGCCTTAAGTAAATATTTAGCCTTCAAGCGTTGCCATCCATATATCGGGTTCCGCATGAACAGAATTTCCTGGAAGAATTTTACTTGTTGGAATGTGACAAAAATAGATCAAAAGCTGTTTCCCATTTTAACAGGAACTCTGACTTGCAATAAAATTAGTTACACAGTACTTCTACAACTAGCCATAGATTAGATTTATCAATGAAAAAATTCATATTCGTAATATTTATGTTATCATTTTAATCAATTTACACATTTCATAATACGTTTTTTTTTTCGAATGTGTGCATGACTGAATAAAAATGTTGAACTTTTATTTAAAATTTTGACCGAGTGACATCATTTCTCCATTATTTAATGCAGAGACGGATTTTTGCTTTTCATTCGTCAATCTTTTGGCTACACAGATATGGTTTCCCACCTCTGGTCTATGGAGATATATTTGAAACGTTGGTTAGTCTACTTTCCAACGGCTGACATCCATCTTTTCATTGAATTTCTATCTACAGGATTTACACTCGCTCACTTAGATTCACGCTAGGTCCTGAATAGCGAACATTTAGTGGCAAGAGTTCCATATTTAATGAAGGACTTAAGTACCAATGTGATAATAAAAATGATAGTGAGATGCTGATATTATTTACTTGACAGTGTCAACGGTGGGATTAAGATGTTGCAATTGATATATAAAATCAATATTTTTCATTACTAATGAACAGGATCTATATTTCAAATGAGATGTACCGCTGATGGCAATTCGTGAGCAAGAGTCACAAAACTCTAAAAACCATCAAAACCAGTGATAAACCCGATGCGCATTGGGTCACCCACTGTCCCTGATGATGCTCTCATTGAAAGCGATATGCGCATTGGGTTTCTCACTGGTTTTGATGGTTTTTGGAGTTTTGTGACTCAGGATCTATATCTATTTACTCATTTGCTTCCCTATTTAAGTGAAGCTTCATAACAAAAACAGTGCCGTCAGAGATACACGTGCCAAAAAACTTCTCTCGCGTGCCTCTTTGGGCACGAGTACCATAGGTTCGCCACCCATGCCCTAGGTAAACTCAACAGAGCGAGGTTTTTGGAGGGTTTTCCCTCCCGTCCTTGGGCGTATGCCAGGCAATCCTATGTTTCATATGATGCTCCCCCCCAGCGCTGCCACCTGGTCAGATGTCCAAATTGCAGCGTGAAATGAATAAATGAATATTTTGAATTATGAACTTATTACAATAAGAAATGGCCGAACGAATGATTCTGGGGAATTTCTATGGATCACACACAAGGAAAAGGGTAAAGGTAACTTAGCACGTAAATTCCAAGGGAGTTTTAAGGATATTTGTCGTCCTCCTCAGTACACGATATATTATGCTGATTTCCGGTAAGTCTCAGTTATTGTGTTCTAATTCTCAACTTTCCTCGATTAAGACACGACTTACCTTTGATGGCTTAAATAGATGTCACCAAGCCTCCCTCAGCCACAAGCTCAATCTCCTCAGCACCAAAAGACTCGATATTAATTATTTCTCGCTTAAATTATGGCAATAACAAACACTGTTTGGTTTAATAATAATATGGTAATAAAACAACGGATTGAAGCAGTTGAATTTTTAATGTATAATTATACTCACATGCGTTGACATAAATGGTTGCATATCATTAATGTGGGTGTGTATTATATATATATAATTTATTAATTTTAAAGAAACCCATAAACAGCTAAAGGCTTTTACAATGGATGGAAAACAATTAACCATGTATCAAAATGTATAAAAGTTTAAAAGAAATAAAAATCATAAAAAAAACAAATAATGAAATAAATAATACAACTAATTATACAACTACAATTTTAAATAAAAGTACAGGTGACAATATAAGTCATACTTGTGTGGAAAATCATACCAATGGATCTAATGAAAGAGAAAGAGATAGCATACTGTTGTACAGATGGGGCAAGCGGTATAGAAAGAATTAGTAATACGCAGATCTTATTGGATTCTTCTGGTGATATTTTTTCCTTCCTACTAATACAAAGGTCCTTTAAAAACATTTGACTAGGCTTCAAATGCGATAAAAACTATTTTCAAGTGAGCACTTTTCAATTGTGTGAGAAAAATGCCTAGAGATCAAACGCTTTGACACACGCCGCTTCACACCACCGTCACTTCATTATCCCATTCATTAAATTTATAGCAATTTTTCTCATTATTTAACTTTGTAAATTACCTCATTGCACTATCCAAATCCAGGGTTTAGTCAGATGACTATATAACGGCTTTATTACAACGGCTCACGAGGAAAAAACAGCCAAAGCGGGTTAAGTAACAGTATCTTCTTTCACGAGTAATTTTCCTATGATATATAACGTTTTCGGGATAAAATCAGCAAATAATGCATCCCATTGAAGACAATATCCCGGGTGCAGCAGAGCGAGAGAAATTCGCGGGGTGATTGGCATAATCCGCGGAAAGGGTTAACAGATTTATCTCCCTGAGTTACCGACCTAATCGAGTATGGATCTAACGTGAGCACGTTTGATAGAAAAATGCACCGCATCTGAGATGAATAACAGAGAGCGTACGACGCGAAACTCCGAATCGCATTCGCCGAAGGCACAAGACGAAAACAATAAGAGTTATGTGTTTGATATTCAGCAGCAGCCACTCTCAAACGTTCATGACTGGCAGGATATCATGCAGATGCATCACCGGCGCACATTTCTTACCAATATCCTCGTGGGGAAAATTTGCTCCGCCGATCATGCGACCTTCAGATTGAATTCTAGCGCCGATACGTCGAATATAAATGAGGCTCTCGGTTGGCGATTCTAAAGGTTTTTGCCGCGTTATCATTTTATTGTTTTCAATGTGTATTCTATTGTCCCCACGGGCTGAATATTTTGAGATCGAACTAAAATTTCACCAAATTTTTAGAATGGACATTAGAATCAGGAAGGAAAGTGAATACAGTCGATGGTTTCGGTCTTCACTTGGTGGTGTGCCATAACAGAAAACAGTAAATGGATGGATAAACACTTCAATTTATACTTTTTCGCAGGAATAATCATAATGAAATTATATCATATTATATCTTATATCATAAATGTCCAGAATATACTGAGTGTATTTCANCTATTATATATAAACGTACGTATTTTACACACGTGCACAAAATTATATAATCATTAAACATGCTCAATTCACACAAAAACATTAGTCGTTGCACATTGATTGTTCTCACTCTTGTTCCCTGATTATAGGAGAGGAAACTTTGCTTGTTCTATGTATTTCGAGGAACCGTGGGGCCAAGTAAGACTAGGGAGTGAGCATTTTTATGTTTAGCATAAGATAAAACTAATTATCATCCCGACGTGAATCATCGCTAAAGTTAGCGTTTCAAAAGATGCTCCTCATATGATGCTTGGTATATGATTACACATTCCAGAGAAAAACTTTTGAACTGGTGTCATTTCTCCATTCCTTACCAGGACTACGGTATTAATCCTTTATTTCATATCGAACTATACTCTACAAAACAACCAGAATTAAAAATTTACCTCTTATTACGTATTGTTAAGAATTATTAAAGTAATCCAAGTACAGCATCGTTGTAGGTATCAAATCCATACTTGGAAAATCGACGTGCAGCTTGCCAGCTATCGTAGCAAGTCACCACATATCTGCTGCATTTAATAGAAAAGGTTTGTTTTCGACGGTAAAAATTAGCCATCCAATCTCAGGGAAGGAACGAGCCACAAAATGCTTGATTCATTAGATGCTTAATAGAATTCTAAAGTACTGAAACAACATGTCCGAGTTCATCATAATATATATGTGCATTCTATTTTAATCATCAAATATATTTTAAAGATATGTCTTTACTCCCAAGTAAATTACGTATCACTGATATATAACATCACAGAATCCTTAAACTTTCGTCTATGTAAATTCGGACAAAATAACCATTTGAAAAGTATTATTCAATGAATATTTTAAAATACGTTGCCTTTCAGTTAATGAAAACTAAATATTAGAATGAGATTCAGCCCAGAGCTAAGTTGTTAAGTACGTCAGTCTGAACTTCGATAGTTTTACAAATATTGTAAATGATAATGACTAGAATTCAAGTTTCTAAATTAGGTACCAATATCCAACGCCTTATTACAGTACAGTATATACTAAACATGGACGAATTTAAAAGTCATCATCGTCATTCCACTCATGATTCTTATTGTCATAAAGAATGATTTCAGGTTTCATAAACTCAGCATCAAAACACTTTATTGACAAATCTTTGGCGAGGGCACAATGAACAAAGACAAATATCATCGGTGACGAAGTTGATTTTCCGAATTCCCTGCCTTAGTCATTGAAACACCGGGAAGCAATCGACGCCTGTGTTCAACAGCAAGTAGCAAAACTTGAAAAAACCCTGTTAAAAATACAAAGAGTTCGTGACGTCGATTAGTGGCATTGTCTCTTCTGAATTTTAGCCTTAATCTCAGCTTGACTCATATTTGTCCCATTTGCATCAGAAATTTGTACCATACGTGAAAATTAGAACGAACTTCCATTCGTTTCTTGAGGAATACCATGAGACCTTCCAGTGCTATTTCTACCACTTTACCTTACTCGATCAAAACCGCGTCTTCATTATTTTAATAGCGAAAGGGCAGATGTCACAACCGTCCAATATAACCGTCCGAAATTCGCAATTATAGGTTAGTGAACCTCAACAGCCATCGATTTTCATTTTGCGAATGTGCGCTTCTTATTGGGACTAGCAGCAAAAAATAAGTATGATTAGTAATAATCATCTATTAATCTCATGAAAGCTCATGGCACTTGCACAGTGGACGAATGCCGGACGGGACGAGTTAACTTTTTAAAAAAGTCCCCGTCGAGGCTCTTGATTGTTTTTATATGACATTACTCAGGTATCACTCAGTTAAACGCCTTAATGTTTCCTCAGTCTAATACTTCTAATACCAATTTCCCTTCGTTCTGCGCATCACAGTGCCATGAGTTTTCGTGAAAACACACTTTAGTTAGGATTACTTGATTACCTATCAGTACTTCTCGCAATTGGAATATGGACGTCCTCGGCGTAAAGACTGCTATACATTCAGTTTTTCCTATCAATTCTCCTCTAACTTTTATACATTTCGTCTAATAGAGCCCCGAAGGGATTATACGAATAAAAACGTTCCTGCGGTTAACCGCTCGTAATAGAGTCGTGTTAACAAGATTTTATTGCACCTTTAAGGCCTCATTGCCGTATCTCATCAAACATGAACGATGCAAATACGGCTGTTACACCGCGCGAAGCCCACTAAGGGCCCAATCCCGCGTCTACTTGCAAACCATTTTGGATTAAGAGCAAAAAAATCCTCTTCCAAACTCTTTAACGATGTAGCAACTGAAACAATGTGGACTTCGGCGCAAGGAATAACATCCTGTACTGAAATAAAACCATCGAAAGTGGCTCCAATGGCCGTAAATCCCTCAATTCTACCTGCATACCCCGGATGTTCATATAATAGCGAAAGTTCAAATTTATTTTATGGCTATTCCCAAGAAATCATGGAAAAGACAGATTAGTGAAAAATGTTTTACGTAAATCAAACGTTTCTTAGTGAGTTATCTATGTATTTATAAAAAGATGAAGTCCATTACAAAGTTAATACGGTACGGAGGACATTTCATGAAATAGAACTTCTAAGCTTGGCAAAAATACAGAAAGGAATCAGCTACTTAGCTCTTCGCGAACAAAACAAACCGAGATCGGCAGAAGATTGCAGTCATCAAACTCGTCAAACGCGGAGCTAAAATAGCTCTTTATCATCCAAGTTCTATAACAATACCAATCTTCTAAAACATAAGTGGTGGCATGAGGACCATCTTTCTTATTCCTGAAGTAATTGGCGTACTATTTCATCGTAAAAGAGTAAATCCTTGGGCTCTTAGTGAGTCTAGGATAAATGATTCTTCAGGAAATCTAAAGACCAAAATTTCAAAAGCAAATCGATAAAGGGCTATCCCGGTGATTTTATAAACTACTGGATTCCTAATGAGTATAGGAAAAAGGGCTCTTTAGGATATCTAGAGGTCAAAATTTCAGGAGAAAGTTGATAGAGGTGATTTTTGCCGTGGCTGTTCGATCACTGGTTATTTAGACCCGTAGAAGATTGCCCCAGGACACAATTACTGTACTTGACACATTTAATGCAAAATACATGTGTATTAAAGAAAGATAAGCAGAAATTCACGAAAAACCGATTCAGATAGTGGGGGAGGAATGTTAAAAAGGCAACAATCATTTGAAGATTATTCGCCAGGATTTTACCTCAGTTTGTCTGTTGGCAACCCTTTCGAAAATTGTTTTCGTTTCAGAAGTCGAAATAATTTCGAGCATCGGATATGCTGAATTTAGAATTTTATGTAACTAGAAATTACGTGTTGGATACCACGGCCTGGGGTCAAATTACCGCGTCCTGATCGCGAGGTATGCGAGACAATTTAAGCCTCCGTTAGGGATTCGCTCTCGATTGAAGTTTAGTATACAAGTGAAAGCCTTCCAATGTATTCATCGCAACCGATTAAGGAGGCAAAATTCAAATTCCATTCAGTGGGGATTACAAGCCCTGGAACATACGACGAAGCCTTACGGGTAAATTACACACGAGGCAGAGATTTCGTTTTCTCCCCACTTAACCAGGAGTGCTGGTAGATTAAGTTAATTGGCGATGATAATATGATTAAAATCCCTTTAAATATGTAAATGTTGCGCGCTGACGCGCAAGTAAGTTATCTAAATCTTCATCTTTAAGTACGAAAAACTACGGTTCGTTGACTTCCATGGGCAGGGTAGAGCTCGGCAATTTGTTTCTGATTACTTACATGAGGTACATACATATACGTTCAGTACAATACGTTTGTTAAAGAGGATGAAGAAGATTAAATGGAATATCTCGACATGAAAAATTAAGGAGAAAAAACCAGGATCAAAGGGTCAGATTATGGTCAGTCTCTTATTCTGTAAGGACATCTTATCTAAGAAATCCGTTAAAAGGCTCAACCTCCACTTTTTAACATTTCTCCAAGCAACTTGATTTTCCATCCAATTATTACTTGGACGGAAAAATTGTTTTCCAGAGATACTAGGCTTAAATTGGAGAAAGAGGTGATGTGTTTTTTCTTGTTGGAAAGTTTGGTAGAGGAGACATACAGTAATTAAGGGACACGTTCCATTTCGATACCCATTGCGTTTCCACTCGTGAACATGGTTCCACTTAATACAGATCTGTACCAAATAGAGTGCAAGTTTGATTCCGAAATCCATGTGTCCCTTGCGGTCGCCTATTTACTTGAAAATCGTTGAAACTATCGCTAAAACTTTCCATTTATCTCCGATTAAAATCACTTCCGCATCACGAGAAAGTGACGCACCCAAGAAGAGTATTCATAATAAGTGCGCTTTGTTGGTCAAAAATCGAGGCTCAACAGCTCATCCATAAGTGAATCTTTAGTTCCGATCATTTACTAATTTCGGTTAAATTTATTACCACAAACGGCTCAATTTACGTCAAATACCGACTAATAAGCACTCCTTGGATAAAACAACGGCTAAATATTGTTTTCGGGAATATTAAGGAGTTTGTAAAACGTTTACAAGTTCGTAATATTAAAGTGATTGATGACATTCATGCATGAACCACATCTTAATTAGTATCACCACAAAGTACTTATAAAATGACTTTTAAATATTACCATCAATATATACTAACTATGGCCATTATATTATACTCTAAATTCGGCTCCGGTAAGCCTCGGCAGTGATTATAAATGCAGATTAATTACTTCCAAAATTCCGCCTCTCAAAATGAGCTCCCGATTCCTTTGTCACATATCAAGATTATCATATCAAAACATAACAAACATTTTCAGCGAAAAATTCAACCGTTACGCAAGTTGGGGACCCCATTAAGAAGTTTTGGATGGACCTGCACTCTACCAAGGAGAGTTTGGATACCATCCAAGTTTCACTTCAGTGAGCACGCTCTCATTTCAAGAGCAAACGACTGTTTCTCTCACGTTGATGCCACGAGCCTAAAGAAAATGACAGTGTTCATCACGTGAAGCGTTTTACAGTACGCTCTCGTCAACACCACATTATAATGACCCTTACAAATTTAACTAACCGTTTAATCTTCGACTCTTATACAGTACTTACAAAATAACCATACAACAATAAAAAGTTGATTTCCCAAATGAAGCTTGTCTAACTCATTTTTCTCCGCGTAAAAAATCGCGGTCTATCACAGGTTAAGAGGAATTTGCGACTTCTCAATTACGGGTTTCCTGCTGATTTATTAACATACCTTACGAGGAACGTATGACTTAAGATGTGAACTAACGTAAGAGACCCCAAATGAACGAGCCACTTGACAGTCACTGCTTCAACGCGGTTTAACAACAATTATTGATACGTATTTGCTTTCTAGAATTTCAAAAAATCCGAAATCTCTCGTCGAAGAGAATCCATCCTCTGCAACCCGCCAACATAAACGCAACCGGACATCAAAGGCGTATGACGTGAGCTGAAGCCTTCGCGCGCGCTGACAAACACGCACGAATACAAGCGTGCTCGCGGATGCACTCGCATGCGCGTACTTGCAGGAGCATCTATTTGCAAGTTCGTGCACTCTACACATGAAAACTAATCACGGATCTTGGAAGACTTCGAAATAGTCACGATGAATGTAACAACAATCTGAAGACAGCGATAGCAACAGTGGAAGTTCAACTCCTCTAGGGGACATTCCTCGCGAAATCATTGGAACGTACATCGAAAGCGAAACTGTTGAAATAAACGGCCGTGGCGAGATCCAACATGGTGCAAACTTTTCCACGCACTCCTCGCAAGGCTTTTTCAAAGTCCGAGGCTGGAAGACCCGGCAACGAAAGAATGGCCGCGGCGCTCCCGCCTCCATCGTCAAGCCAAAACGCCTCCAGCAGGGCACTTCCAATGGAAAGACAAACCCGCGTCAAGCCACCTACAGCGATTCGTCAAAACGAAACAAAAAGGCAATCATGCGTGTAAAGTTACATATGTATGTATGTATTTACATACGTGCAGAAACATGTCATTTATCCCTTCCTAACAAAGTTCTACGAAAGAAGCACTAATTAAATAGTGTGCGCGGACAGATGAGAGAGTCCATGTGCAAATTCCATTATCATCCCATTGCAGAGAGATGACGAGACGGAGAACCACTCCCTGAGCCCGGGAGAAAAGTTAAGAATGCACCCGGAAGCCGTATTCTTCTTCTTGTTTCTCCCCCCCATCACCTGACCCCTCCTCCCCTCCTTGGAACTCCTTCTCCAAGCACTGCGATATACTCCTGCGAGCGCTTTTCTCTGCAAACAGAGAATAGAGGTTGCTTCTCTGCTTGGGTTTGTTCGCAGCAGATTCCCCAGCCCGGGAACTTTCCCCGGATGCGGAGGGAACTGCCGGTGGTGAAGCGGAAGGGACTGGTGGTGCGGAAGGTGCGGAGGGTGCGGCGGGTGGCGCCGGGGGTTGACGAGGCGCTGAACCCGCATCCCCCTTCCCCATCCATCGAAAAATCCCGGAGGGCCGCGCGGGCAAAGGGGGAGGCGCGGGTTCCTCCTTGGGGGAAGTTAACTCGTACATTATCTCTTCGTAAACGTGGTACTCTCCGCCACCTTGGGGTAGTTGCAGGGGGCGGGGGGCGGCCCCTCGCGCCCTTCCCCGACCGCTGCTCTTCGCCCCCGCTCCCGATGAGACTGCTTCCTGCTGGGGCGGTTCGGGAGGCGCGGGGGCGGGGGGCGAGACGAGGCTGGCGTGGGCGGCAGGACGCGAGGGGTCGTGGGGGCGGGCCTCGGCGGGTTGGACGTGCTGCGTCTGTAGGTCTTCGATGATCTCCAGCATACACTTGGCCACCTCGGAGAAGCGCGATGATTGATGGGGGACCGGAGGCTGGCGGCGCGTGGGACTGGGACAACTGCTGTCACTGCCGGACGACGACTCCGGAGTCACTCTCTTCTCTGTGGACAAACGACAAATCGTGATTAGGCACCGATGGCAAGAAGGTGATTAATCGGCACCATGGCCGAAATGGATAACGGGAATCATCGCCGAGCAAGTAATGAAAATGGAAACAAATTCTAAGATAAATTTGAAAATTAGAGGTGTGTGACAAAAGGGTTGCCAACTCATGATCTCGGGAGTTTTCCATTCCACTAGAGAGAGACAAGTGTGGAGAATCCCGGAATGGTCTTGCATTATGCAGCTGGATTACTGCAGCGTTAAACCAGGTCTTTAACGAATCTCATTTCAAATATGATGGCAGTAGGCAATAACTCGCGAATAGACCCTGAATACGGAACAGTTTTCCGAAATGAAATATAATTTTGTATGAAAGTTAGAACTCCATTCAACTCCAATAAAAGTAAAATATCCACCGTTATCATTTTGACTAAAGCACTTAAAGCCAAAAAAAACGATCAAGGGCTCACAGGAATACTGCATCATAGGGAAAATTTTGAAAAAATAAAACTTTGTAGGTATACCAAAAAAAGTATGGAAATATAATTTCACGAAATATTATACAAGCTGAACCCTTTCAACAACCCTCCATTGCTGCGAGTGAAGTGTATTGAAAGTTCAATATTGGTTGGAAGTGAAGGTCTCAACGGAGGACACCCCTTTTAGGCAAAACTTTCAGGCAAGTTTCTTAATCAGAAAAATGAGCTTCGCGGAGGAGGTTCAGCTACAAAATTCAGAAAATCTGAAGGATAAAGGAAGAGAAAATTTTTCATCTGACTGGGACTCGAAGCCAAACCTTCAAAAGAGATGTTCTAACGCGCTTCCCAACGGGGTCCAGGTGGAGCCTTACTAAGAAGCAGCCAATCACGATGTGCAGGGGTTATGGCTTAGAGGCCGATGAAAAATGACAAAGACTTGGTACTATTTATACTATTAATCGTGAAATAAGTAAAATAGAAAGTGTGTGGGTGTATGTGGATATACATAGTATGAAAAAATATATAAATATTAATAGATGGGGGTCTACGAAGGTCAAACGAGTCCCGATAGGGGTCGATGAATGTATTAGTTCACTTTGTGATCCCTTCTCAAGAACTGCATTTATAAAAGTTAGTATTGCGCATTAGCCAATTTTGCACAAAACTGCCACACTTTTAATTAAAAAGGGGAGAATAACCCTTATAACTGGGCGGTAGGAGTACCTCAAAATAATTGCAGAAATACGGGAACCTCCCGACGAATCCGGAAGAGTTGGCAACCCAATATATGTACATGTCATTAAAATTACTCTGTAGAATCATACTCAACTTACTATTTCAATCTTCACTCATGCTGGACAAAATACGGGGTTACATTATAATACATCAGACAAGGATGCGAGTAAAGAGGAGAAAATACTTAATTAGCACATGCCACATTTCAATAATTCCAAGTTTTCGGGGTGCTCGATGCACAATATGATGATGCCTGTAAACTTTTCGTCGTTTATTAGCGGCTATGTTAAGTTCTGTGTTTCGAATTATCTAGGCTTTATCGAGCTTCATTTTTCTTCGGATCAATCTTTTAATTCTTGGTAAAATCATTCGGGGAATACGCTTCCAGAGGGTCATGCTGAAGCATCACTTCTTCAAAAACATAAAAAGTAAATTATCATCTGCTGAAATCCACAGACGCGGTCTTCCGATACGAATAACTAGGATAAATTGTTAACTATACCACGATAAATACACAAATGACGCACCTCAACTGTTGTGTTTCCCCGATTTGTAAATCCTAGTACATCAACGAATATACACACGAAGTTTCACGTCTTACCAATTACGAAACGATTTATTTTTATCAATCTTCTTCCGGTAGCAGAATTTCCCCCTGTACCATCTAGTGCCCTAATCTTTCCTTCAAAAATTTAAGATTGCACTTATTTGAACAAACAAATATTAGAATTGATAGCAAAAAATATAAAAAGATGTCGAATAAGTATTATCTTATTGTTAAGAAAGAAATACCACTGAGAGTTTCTTAGCATAAACTTCTTCGAGTTTTCCTTAGGAAAAAGTCCTCAGCCAAGGCTTATTTGTGAAACCACAACTCGTAAGACTGCATCATAGCCACCAATATAATAAATTCAAGCGAATCTTTAAATGTAATAGTAACGGACCGTTAAAGAGCCCTCAAGCGAAAAAACGTAGCTCTCTCTTACAATATCCAGAAACAATCAAAAAAGCAACGAAATAATAAACGAGAAGAAATTTACTGCTAATCGAAGCTCCACTAAAAATTCTAAATAACTCAAGCTAATATTTCTTGAACGACACAGAATCAGGAGTAACTTTGTGGTAATATTTCTTGGTTCATGTGACCAGGGTAGTAGAATAGTGCGATTCACGAAGGTTAAATCGGTCATTATTTAGAGAACTCTACGACTAGCTACTCTAAGTATTCCTATTATTTATTTATCGATTGCAGATGATGACGCAATAGAAGAAAATTAACGATAAATGTTTACCCTGCAAGCAAATTTAATTGAGAAATACCTGGAATTATTTTTCATAATCTAGCTTGATTTGACCATAATGTCACTTAAGATCGATTCATCTACCAAATGTGATATTCCATTCCATTCTTCGAGATCTTTGAGACAGCGGAAATTTTTAAAATGGAGGAATTTTGAAAAATTTTTCTTGTACTCCCTACTGAAACAGTAAACTTAACGACTTAATTACCAACCATTAGCTAACTAAATATCATTCTGCTGTGATAAATGCGATTCATAGCAGCGACCGTAGAAATATTTCGCTATAATATCTGGTTTGAGCTTCTCGCCACAATCAAGAGAAATTAAATATGAAATTATCAAGCGGGCATCGGACCCTCTGAATCCGTCAAGACGCTTTTTTTATCCAGGACATTAATGTATTATTTAAATGATTTCCTAGTAATTAAATGTCAAGAGAACTGTTATTTGAGTTCCACAAAATAAATAAAGTATTCTTTAGTAAAGAAAGTATTCTACTCTGGAGAGTGACAAGAGGGACCGAATGACTCCCATGTGATAAAAATAACATTTTTCATTATCAACGAATAGATTAAATACACCAGAAAACAATAAAAAATGAATCAATGTTCGATGCATTTCATCTCCTATGGAGACGACTTTGGGAACATGCTCGGCGGGCTTAAGACGACTGCGCTCATCAAATGAATAAAAGGCACTATGAGAAAAGAAAGAAACGAAACGCAAAGAAATTAAAGTTTGATATTTAAATTTTTGATGTTTTATTTAAGTGTAAACCATTGCTCATAAATTTGTCTGTGTTTATTCAAAGGTAAGTACTAAAGAATTCAATAATCTGTTAGAACGAGAAATAAATTCAACGTCTTGCATAGTTATGCCATTTGAAGTTTTTCAGATACGTTTTGCCACCCTAGAATTCTCAAAACGTGAATATTTATAATGTGCAAAGTGTTCCTTATATCTGGTTAAAACTTTTCTTTTGGCTTGAAAAAACTTTGCTTACCGAACGTCTATTCGAAACTGGCATTCATGAACGTAAAACTATTTGCTCGGGATGTGAATGGCAAAACTGCAAAAAAGCACCGATAGTATATTAAACAGGAATTAAATCTCAGATTGATAAAATTTCGATATTTATTTAAAGACTTTCTCGAGAAAAGGATTGGTGAATCTGAAACACCAAATGGATTCAGAATATGAGCAGGGTAAAACTTATCCTTTCAAACTGTCCAGAGAACTTGGCGAATAATTTTCTATGGTTTCGCGAATCAACAACATACCTACCACATTCTACAGTAACTAACTAAGAAATCTAATGAAGGTGTGAGAAAAAATATATCGAAAGGAGTTCCCTTATTATCCTGACCCCTCTACAAATAGAAAAGGAATGATTTGATGTACACACAACTTACATTCCTAAATCATAAATAATCGTTAGAAGGGACCTTAAACTCGCTGTAGATCATTCGAATCGGATTTCTGTTTCGAAGTGAAGAGAAACTACGAGTTTATATGTACACATTACTACAGAAAACATACACTTACAGAAAAAAACCGTCAAGGCTATCACTGCCTTCACCATTACGATCATAAAATAAATGGCTGGTAATATAGCTACAATTTTTTCTGCTAACGAAGTGTTTTCGTAGTCTTTTTAACTTGAATTACTAAGACTTTGGTGGATAAGCGGACATAAACGCTTGAAGAAAAAAAATACAAAATATCGAAAGTTTTCCATTCTTTATTGTTGTTATGGAAGACTGATAGTTCTTTCTCTGTTATTAACGATTTAAAATATAGTATATTCAGTAAATATATCATTTTTTTAATCTTCATTCATGCTGGACAACATACAGGGTTAAATCATAATACCACAGACAAGGTTTCGAGTAAAGAGGAGAAAATACTTAAAAGTGCACATGCCATATTTCACTAATTTAAATTATCTATGGGAAATCATGTTCCGATAACGAAACTTGTGCTAACCCATGCGAGTCTGCAACAGAGGTATCACTGAATATTCATGGAGATTTGAATCATTGACATCGCAATAAAATAAAAATAGCTAGGTCTGGAAACCCTTAGAAACATACAAGTTCCAATCTGAATACATCCCAAAAACGGCCTTGCGGCTGTTGCGAAACCAACGAATCTTGCGTAAGGACTTCAACTCCCGGCCACGATTAAAGATATCGAAAGCTTATGCAGGTTCGATTCCCATTGGGGGCTCACGTGCGAAATGACCTTAGCTGCCGAAGTGCTTTTAAAATTGCTACTCAAGATATCGAGTCTCGAAGTTTTGCATATCTCAGAGTAAAATATAAACCTAAAAATAGGCATCCTATGCCCTTATCCTTGAGTGAGAGATTGATCCAAAACCAAGAACGTCGAAACTCTTGAGACGAGACCGTTTAATTATAAAGCGCAGGATTATCATCAGAATCCCGCACATCGCATTTTTCACAACTCACTCCGCCCTCTGACGCCATCAGATATTTCCCTGCATTCTTCGCAGAGCAAAAGAGCAAATTTATGCGCGAATTGGCAACGCTTTCCTTAGTTACATTTACGTCCAAGGTTGAGGTGCAACGGCTCACTCGGATGATGGCTTTTTCCCTTTCTCCATATACCTTTCCGAGGAGACTTTTACGATATCTCCAACGTATTGCAGCGCCGCTAAAACGACGTGAGATGAGGAGGAGGAGAATGGAGGCAAATATAATGCGAATGTGGGAACTGCTACATTGTAAACGAGAATGGGGAATGGAAAAGGAAACGGGAGAGAGCAAAAAGCCACTCGGACTAAGAAGGGGACCCCAATCAGTAGACCGCAAAGATGTGGCGTGTCGCCCGGGGAAAACAAGTCCAGTCCGAGAGTGATTCATAAAATCGTCTGGCGCTCGTTTTTTTCGATATCCAACGTATTGATGAGTGCAAGGTCACGTCGGACAGTACCCATCTGGCAACTTTTACAAAGACCGAATTACATCGATTTTTCCCGGTTTCGCGAAGCAGGTGGAAAGGATCACAAGTAGTCGGAAGAAGGTTGACAAAGTGGGGTTCTCGAGATTTGTTTTTGAACTCCGTCAGGTGAAATATATTGCGCCTTTAAAAAGGCCGGCGGTACGCTGATGGTTCCCGATCTAAAAATATCATCCGAAACTTCGGATTCGAGATTTATAAACCACCACCACTCTCTGATGAGTAAAGCGGGGGTGTTCTTCAAATGCGCCTACTGATTCCTCCTCATTGACTTTCTGTATCTAACCAAACCCTGGCAGATGAGTTTAAGAAATGTGTCCTGTTTTTGCTAGTTTTAGAAGTTTGTTTAGGAATCTCAGCCTCCATTATATTAAGAACCTTACGATAGAGTTCTTATCGGCAGTTAAATTCCAAATCGGGGATCTTTCCAACGAATTTTTTTTTAATTACGTATATCTACATGGATTTTGCCGTATAAGTGATTTTATAGCTCATATTGTCATGTAAAAATAATAATTACTTTGATGGAAACAGGAAGATCCCAGTTACACCAATTTTAATAATTATAATAATAATACAATTTTAATATTTTTTTAATTATCATCCATTATCAACGAACATAAACCCATCAATTCTTTGACCAGGAAAATCCAATTGGCCGGGAATCGAACCCGGAACTTACGAGTTGGAAGGCCAACACGCGAACCACTTCGCCACCGCAAG
Source organism: Ladona fulva (assembly GCA_000376725.2). Lineage (NCBI taxonomy): Eukaryota > Metazoa > Arthropoda > Insecta > Odonata > Libellulidae > Ladona > Ladona fulva. The sequence goes on along the minus strand of KZ308464.1, from coordinate 81,991 downwards.
CGATATCTAGATGAGTGGAACATTATTCATTCCTTCATTTAAATAGGACAGAGGAAAGTATCATTTATTTCCTTTTTTCAGCCTTGTTCGTGAACTTACAATATGAAAGCTACTGAGGTATGAGTAATCATGAACTCCGAAAAAAGGGGACTACTTGTCACGCATTATTATTTTTGTGTTACTTATTCGTAATACATTTAATATTATTATTACTTATTTAACGGACACAGGAGCCCCAAATACATTCCCTTTTACATTCGTTTTAATTATTTGGACTATCACAGACACAAAGACGAGCACATAGAACCAAACCCTGGAAAAACCCGGTTAGCCGGAACTCGAACCCGGGACTTCAGTGTTAGAAAGCTAGCGATCTAACCATCCCGCCAACGAGGTCGGCCTCGGTGGCATATTTATGTATATGTATACTATTATCACGCAGATAGTGAATATTTATTATGTTTTTATCATGCAATTATACATAATTATACAAGCACAAGAATAGCACCAGGCATGCAGCCTAATCGATAATAATGATCCTTATGTAAGATATTCTATTTGTTCGCTTCTCTTTGAGAGCTACGAAAAAATCTTTTCATCACTACGCTGATTTTACTGGATTTCCATCATCATCTCCATCATTTTGGTTCAGTTTGGGAAGCGAGAGCCAACTACCTCAATTCTCATCTTTCCTATTTGCCTCATTCCCTCTCTTAAACAAGTAGCTAATGATGGAATTGAGAATAATCTAAACAGTCCTCCGAATGATGATCCACGGGTCATTGTGTTTTGATCTAACATTCACAGGTAACGTTTAAACGGAAAATTCTCGTTTACAAGTCAACAAAGATTATGAAATTATCCCATTACAACCTGAGTGAACAGTTCTTCGACAAGCAAACTCCCAACTTTTCGCCAAGTTGTCCATTACTTCAGCATTTCCACATGTTCTAGAGGCAAAAAGAGCCACGTTAATATCTATATTAAAAGCGAGTGGCGCAGAGGGAATCGTTTTATAGCAGGAGAGTTTGAGTGTTAGGGTATCCAAAATTATTCAAACTGTGGGAATCACCTGAGGAGACCTTTTTGAAAGGGCGCTTGATTGAGGAAGTGCCGAGTTATAATTTGAACTCGTTACGAGAGCGATTTCCGCAGTCGGACAACGAAACGATTTCTCGGAATAATAGACAGTTTTTTGGACGGTGTCAGAAGACCGAAAAAGTAAGGCCCACGAACTTGCGTATGTAAATGTGGCTGTAAATGAGCGTGTCCGAATTCGGGGAAAGTCGAGTTTCGGCGAGAGGGAGTGGTGGCCCATAGCTTCAATTCGAGAGTTAAAACATGTATTCCGAGCAATTTTATAGCATGATGGAAAGGAAATAGTTATATACAACAAATCAAAAGAAAAATCATCATATTAGAATATCGTATCGTCAATTCTCTTAGCATTTTTTTTTCCAAAAACCTCTACAGTGCATCGAATATTCCGTATAAAATANTTATATAATTTTTATATGTAATATTTTTGAAGATTCGAGACGATCTTTATCGGCGAAAATTGGTCAATTTTGTAATATTGTATCTTTTTAATGAGTTAAAATGTCGATAAATGACCCAAAGCATGAACCCACCATAGGAACCTATCTTCTATAAAGAGCTGCACGAAGTTATCTATTCCGCACTAGAAAAAAATTAGAGTTTCGCCAACTTTTTACGATGCTAGCCAACTGCATGCAGTTGATGTCACGAGAAGCGTATTTGGGACCAACAAGGTGTACAAATACAAAAAAATTCAAATTTGTCGGAACTTAAATTGAAAAATAAAAATGAGTTAGAATCTGCATGAAAAATTCGTTTCCAGAACGGAAAAGAAAATAAAAAAGAATCTAAAGAAATGGTAAAATAATGAACGAGTATGGTGTGTTTTAAATTATCGATATCTTTGCGAGTTTTTCTTAATTCAATTGAATCAAACTCTTAGTATGACAACGTTATAATAGACAAGGAACATTTAAAATGGGAAACTATGAATACCGAAGGCAACAAAATCAAGCGTTCAAAACATAGTAAAAGTAGTAGAAAAGATGTGCTTCAACAGCTGAGGTCATTTAGCACGTGAACTCCCACCGGTAACGGAACTTCGGGCCGCTTCCACTGCAGTCGAACGCGTTGCTCACATGGCCATCCATGCCGAAGATAATCAGAAAGGATTTGAGCCCCTATTGCATGTTATTAAAATTCATTTGATTTACCGAGTTCCAAAGAAATGGGAGTGCTAAGAAATCGAATTCGTCTTCTGAAAGATTTGCCCAGCTGCACAGGTTAGTTATGAGATGTATTTTTTCCTAAATGCATCACTACCTCTAGATTGCGCAAGTTTGGTCTTTTAACTAATTGCGATATATATAAGCACCTCTTTGGGGCTAAAAATTAGGCGGTGGGAAGAAATAATGACGAAAATGTTTAAATTCCAAGTGTACCGAAATAAAGTCACGGGAATTTTCAAGTTTACTTTTAAGCAAAGATGCCCTAAATAAAATTTCCGAACTGAACTCTGCCCCTCCTTCGACTAAAAACGCTACTTCACAGACATTTCTACTCAATAGGAATGTTTCCTAACAGAATTAAATTTAAGGAATAATCTCTTCACTACTGATTCGTTCAATATTCTAGAAGAATATACATTTATTCATATTCTTTGTCTCGCGGAAGAACAAAGGATGCCAAAGGTAAATCTCATAACTTATATCTATAAAGTCTCGGGAGTCAGTAAATATTCGAACGAGGCTGTAACACTTGCAGCTATAAAAAATGTTTGGACGCGTTTACGAATCGGTAGCCTAAAATCCACATCGAATACGAGTTGAAACCTCCGATCCGAATTAGAATTCAGTTCCACATCATATAAAATAAGAATGACATAAAATTAAGAAACTTCGCAGGTAGGAAATCTCAAATTATTAAAGCGAGCCAGTCAAAATCGTCTACAAAACAAATCTCCTAATAAGTAAGATGCAGTTGAGAACCGACATTGTGAAATTTGGTATTGAAATGTGAGAATAACTGCAAATAGAAACGGGAAACAAATGACGGCTTTGCTGCTTCACCCGAAATAAAACGGACGAGGTTGGATTTGTGCTCATGCGTCACAAGAGATTGGGGAGCGGTTTTCAGTGAATCCAGGCAGGATATCACCTAAGAGCTATCGAAAACGGTAATCCGTATGGACATGAAATGAAACCAGGGGATTCGAATTAAACCACTCCCTCGGTGGTAATCATCATTTGGTGGCGGAGTTGGGGAGAAGAGTAGTGGAAACGAAGCGCAGGCGAGGAAGACTTTCATTAAAATATTCGACAGCCTAACTGAAGAGGCGTTTTCAATAATACTACGTATAAAAGGGAGTAAAGATCACTGAATGCATTAAAATCGCTGGACGAGACAATTATGAGTAAGAAAATGGTGAACGATCAATTACCTCGAAGAGAAATACGGTTCGAGTATATTAAAGGCCATGATGTTAAAATATGAGAAAAAATTTTTGCAAAATAGGAGATTTAAGGCAATAAAATAAATTGCGTTGTCATTAGCTTCAAGGAACCGATTGTACAAACTATTTATTCCATCAATGATTGTACAGATTCCGCAGAAATTGAGCGTATAAAAGTATAACATCGGCCAAAGTTATTTACTAAACATAAAATCCACCGAACTGCGAGTTACTTTGTGGTAATCCATACCAGGAAGAAAAAACAGGAACAACTTTTGACTAGGAAACTAATTCCGTGTTTAATAACAACTTTGCATATTACACACACACTAATAGATACACGGCATGTTTCATTGCTTAAGCAACATCTTCAAGTCCACATCTTCAAGCAACATCAACTTGAAGATGTTGCTTAAGCAATGAAACATGTCGTGTATCTATTAGTGTGTGTGTAATATGCAAAGTTGTTATTAAACACGGAATTAGTTTCCTAGTGAAAAGTTGTTCCTGTTTTTTATTTACTAAACAGCTGTTAGAAGATATTCTCAGGCTGAAGATGCACAATTTTCGTCAAAATCGGTCTTGCTGTAATACCTATGTTTCTAAGCAGCTCGTAGTTATATTGTATGGAATAAGATGGGAGTTTGAGCGGATTCGCGTCATACAAAAAATACGACTTGATGGTCTTTTAAATAATCTTTCATTGATAATGATGTCTGGGAATCCAGAGAGAAAATTTCCATCTACAGTCGATGTAAGGCCATTTTTAATATAATTATGGAAATAAATACGTTTTCTATAGTTAAAAGTTATGTACACGGTATATAAAAGCGTAACATTTCAGACAGCCAATGGTTGCGAAGAAAAAATTACAAAGTAAGTTTTGGAGAGCAAGTAATATATTATCTAAATATTGTTAATTGTTGATTGAAAGGATATAAAGAGGGTTTGCGAAAAGGACATTTTAATTCATTTGATTATATGTAACATACTACGCAAAATAGACCACTGCTTCTGTATTCACTGCTAATAATTGTGTGGCGAGTTTTGATCAAAATAAATCCACCGAGGATGCGGTAGTTTTGCTTGGATCAATAATCGAAGAAAAGTCGGAAAAAATTAATAATACTAAGCGAAGCTTGGTGAAACATCATGATAAATAAGGATTTTATCACAAAACTAGTAAAAATTCCATAAAATATTTTCTGATGATGGCGTAAACTCACGCCGAAAACGGTTAACGTGCGCTAAAATTTTTGGGGAATTTGTACAAGTTTTGTGATTAAATACTTATTTGAAAAGTCGGAAAATAACTAATGTAATCGCTATTGCAACTTAAATAAATGTTAGAACAATATAAGGAGACTGATAAAAAAAGAAAGGGAAAGGAAAAGTAGGCAAAAAGGAAACATCTCGCCGACTTTTCGATTTTTTTTTTACCTGTCCTCAAACAATATACCGGGTACCATTCGATTATTAGGAGAGAGTTAATAGGCTTTGATTAAAATTCTTGTCTCTAGTAATTCCTGTTTTGTTCGCCTGAGATAATGAGGAAAATATACTTTCACTAATGAAATGTATAACTATTATGAAAAGAATATAATGCGGACGGAGCGAGGGTAAACTGAAAGCCGTGTAAAGGTTAGTAGAAAGAGATAATGACATAAAGCTCAGGATTTGAACGTGTTCGAGATCTCAGTTGAGATGCATCATAATGAGGATTGTTGAAATCTTCAATAAACGAATTTTACTTCCATGTACGTAACTGTTTAAGATCAAAGGTCCAGAATAATGAGCTGATAAGCTAAAAAATACGTGAGAGCTATGTAATTAACATAATCTATGTAAATCTCAAAATATTTCATTTTTCGTTACAATCAATAATTATTTCATATTATAAAAGTTTGTCATTTTGGAAAGTTAAACCTGGTAAATATTCGGCCCAAAATATATTCCGAATTTTAAATACTACTGCAGCGCTCATTCAAAAAGAATCTGATAACACGATTTATAAGTCATTCACTTCATTCAAAAATGTGACTTTGCACGTAAAGGCGTGATTCTAGGAATATTTTTATTCACCCCAATTCCCATATTTCGCACTCTTTAGCCACGATCACTCCCGAACATTCGAACTCCTCCCCGGCATGGGTTTTCTTAATTATCAACAGTAGATTGTAGCTGTAGCATTTGAAAATACTACTGGTAATAACTATAGGTGAGCTAAATTGAGGCTGATAGCAGGATGCAGTGATTGTTTCTCTTTTGCAGTCGCATCTCACAAAATAAATATCATTTCCAAGTTATTTCTTTCTTCGTCTTTATCCAAAAGGGCGGTGACTTCAACAGCCGCACTAAAACGTAAAGTACAATTCCTTGCTAAACCATAGCAGTAACTTCAAGCAAGAGCTAATCCTCAACCGTGTAATGTAACATGACGGATGACATGATCGACGTGATCGTATCGTTTTTGCAATCTACACGTAGAGGAGGAAATGAGGAAGAAAAATGCGAATTCCTGACAATATGAAGTTCGTAGATTATTTCTCGACACGTTTAAGGAATGAGCCATGATTGTAAGAACTGATACCTTTGAAATGCGAGACAAAATCTGTGGAAAGAACTTGAGGATAAAATTTTCAACCTCATGCTTCTGCGCATCATGTCGACGAACCCATGTGAACGTCAAGCCAACCCGACAGGACGACATCCGATGCGACCAGCCCAACCAAAACCAACAAACATCTTTAATTAAATTTAACCTTTAATAAGATATTCCGTGGTCTTTTGATAACTTCCTGGTGACCAACCTCATAGAAAATTACAGATCAAATGTGATGGTGAGCTATACGACGACTACAATAAGCAGTTTTAGAGAGTAGTCCCACCGTGATAACTTTCTAGTTACATTTTCATAAACTTCTGTGATAATCTCATAAAGGTCAAGATTTACCTAACTTTACTGCTTGCAACTTCCTAAAAATCCCAACAGTCGTTCTAGCGCAAAAGATGCATTCTCACCTCTCATATTAAAAGCCATTGAACTTTTGCACTTGAAATTCTTTAGTATATATTATAATATTTAAAAACTTTCCTTAATTCCGCTCAAGTCTTGATAAAGAATATTTGGAATCAGCTTCAGGATGCATACGCGAATAATTGCGACAGGTTTCTACTCTAATTTATGTCACAGAAGTGAATTTATTTTTCAAAAGTTATAAAACGTACCACAGGCGAGAAGCGAAAAACTGAAAAAATCTTCATTCCATTTTCAAATCTAGAGAATATAAATGGACAACATTGCCATATTTGATTCAAATAAATCTTGAGATGAAATGATATTCAAAATTCTTTACAACTGGAAACATTAAGCTTCCGTAAGACGGAGCAATCACCGTATCAGGATTACCACCCAGAGAGCACACATCTCAAAAGACTCCTGTTGTTCCTCTTTCTTGCCACCAAATATGAAAAGAAAGCCTCGCATATAAACTATTTATTATTGCATCCCTTGATTTTCACATCGCGAGCAACATTTTATGACTCTCCACGTACCTTTATTTGTCAAGTGAACCTTTACTGAGTGAGTTTTCTTCGAAACGTTGATCGTATATTCATGTTAGGATACTAAATAAGGCTTATATCCGGAATATTTAATCGTGTTTGACTTTTTGGGTTGATTAGAACTACTGTTTGAAGTGTAAAATATTTTTGAAGAAAAAGCAATAAAAACGTAATAAAACGTCTGCATTTAGCTAAGATACTTTTATTATGAACTTTTAATAACTACATATTGAAGTACGAAAAATCTCAAAGAAAATTGGTTTTTTTATTTGGCCTCCTTTGTAATTGAAAGTAATTCAAATTGGGGGTCCTGTGACTGTAATGGTGTAGCCATTTACCTTCAAAATTGAATGGAAATCGTTACAGTATACATGGTACAGTTACGCTAAAACTTGCGGATATTAATTAGATACCATCCTCTGTGGAGATGACAAAAGACTAAACATACTGAAATTCGGCATACACTAAGAATTCCGAAAGAGGTAGCAATCCTATCACCTAAGGGTGATTGTATCAAGTGAAATCTGATTATGCTTACTTGTTATTGAATAGTAAAGGTCTTCATGCAGATACACTCTATCATAAAACATCATGGGGTTAATTTTATTCGAAAAAAATCAGTACACGAATAAAAGTACGATATATATGTCCATGCAAAACGTCTGATGATGTAGCAAAGCATCGAAACGTAGGATTTTTTTAATTGTACTATGGTTTGGCAAAAGAGAGCTGGTCAGTTCCCTAATATTTAATAATTCTTACGCATTTTCACGTTCGTACCTATTTATGTAAATAGCATAAGCCTACAGTATCATTTCTGGGTAGAAAAGAGAAACGTATGCGTCAAAAAGCATAGGAAAAGTCTTCACTCTTTAGTGTGACTGGAGAATACATACACATCAGTTCATCCTGTGAAGAAAGCCACAGTCGCTGATACCATCTGGATTTCTCCTCTTTGAACATCAAGCCATCAATCCACACGTATACGACATCCATCATTCATTCAGTAAAGTTATAAAATATCGAGCATCACATCTAGAAATCACACCAACGCATACAAACAAATGCACGAAAGAATATCTAATCTATCAGGGGAATCCAAGCAATGGGACAGGATTTCTCAAATTGTTAGAAACAAACTGAGATGAAACTAGCATTCTCGATATCTCCCTTCATAATGAATGATCTTTCCAAGACTACATTCATTTAAGAAAACGACGCTTCAGTCAACCTGGTTATGCACAACGAAAACGGAGTAACAGAAGTATATTTCCGAATGACAAAGAAATAGTTTTATCATAGCAATTACCATGCAGTCATTAGTAGAAAAACGTCAAAACTTAGCACAGATACACAAGATGGAACCTTCATACAAGATAATTACGTACACGATATCTTCAACACCGATTTTCTCCCCTTTACAGCCATTCTATTGTTTGCCTGGACGAAATTTTCAGGGGCTGCGATTGCATTTGACGCCCAATCTGGTCGCCAACCTGAGAATCAGAGGGCAATGATTACTAACGGACAAGTCTCCCAACCATTTTATTGAAAACAAATCATTAGCTTCCTAGAGTCATGTTTAATCTCCTGAATCGCTTTTAAAACATTTTTATAACCCAGCTAAGTTTTCACATCATTACATAAGGAATCCTATCCTTACTCCACTCTATATCACCTAAAATAAAAAATAGTTAGGGGTGACTGAATGTTACAAATTACAAACATCAGAGTCCCTAATTTCCTATCTGGAATGAAATCGGTTATAGGGACCTCAGAAAGATACCTCGAAGAGTTTCCGCAATTTTACACGGAGAAAAGATTAACGCACACCCGCACAATTTAAAAAGATAATGGGAAACCATCGAGGGACTTGAAAGCAAGAAAAGTGACCAAAGATCCTACCTCTGAGTTTTTTTACACGAGCCACGCTGCTGCGCCGGTACTTGTCCTCAATCATGGTGACGTAACTGCAAGGGAATTCCTCCCGGTTTTCCAACTCGTGACACTCACTGCGGCCGTAAAGAAGAGTATCTATGTCTTCTTCCAGCGTGGATTCATCCGGCGACATACCGATGGAGCGCGTGGGTGCAGATCCGGACATGAGAGACCTCGGCACGGCACCCATGCCTTTCATCGATGGCGCTCCAACCATTTCCAACCTATGGCTACCGAGGCGACATGCGATGCTCTTCTGATATCCAGGAGAACTTTTCCCACTTCCGTTACTGGCGCTGCTGTAGCAGGGACTATGCGTCCGTGTCCCTGGATAGCTGGCGCGACCATGCACAGGGGAGCTCTCCGTTCTGGCTGCAGACATAAGTCCCCCACGCACCGAGCATAAAGGACTTAGGCTTCGTCTCTGTGCCAACGGACTAGACCCCGTGCCACCGGGACTGGCGGAACGATAACCAGAAGAAGATCTTTTCGGCGATCCTGGGCTACTGCCAGTCCTGGAGCTGGCACTAGCGCTTCGTGGTCTGAAACCTAACTCTAACGGGCTTTTCGACCTCTGGCGCGCTGCTGTACCTAGGGCTGGGAAAGCAGGAGCTGTTGGAGAGGCGGTGGAAGCGGAAGTAAAAGGCGCATCCTGAGGACTTCGGGTATGTTTACCGACATCATCCGCCACACGCTCGTACCGCTGCATGGCACTCAGGATGGACTGACGGAGATACATCAAATGGTCAAGATCCACATCATAGTACGAAGCCTCTCCGATCCTCCGGACACCCGGATCACAGCCTGTGCCACCTATTCCCATTACCCCAACTAAACCACCAGCCGCCATACCTCCCCTCGTAGGACACTGGGGGTGGGAGTGTCTGTTCATCACTTTTGTCCCCATGGGAATACGAGGCTTTGGACTTCCCTGACTAGCGATGGAACCACGCTTGTTACCTGCCTCATGACTGTAATAAGCGGTGTCCGAAAGATCGGGTGTAGGACAAGAACTCTTGTAACCTGAGTCTATGGAATTCGACCCTGCGTAACCAATTGAGTCTTTATCACCTTCTGGATAACCTCGTGTGGGAACTCTGTGCGCTCCATAGTACGGAGGCATTTCTCCATATTCGTCGGATTCACAAAGATCTTGTATAGCACTTATCGTCTCCAAAAGGGGATTGGCTATATCTAGTCGTTTCCGGCTCCTTCTGTACCTACAGCGATGATGAGGCTTCCTATAATGCAAACTCAGGTCGTCCTTCGAGTTTCCACACTTCGATGGACCATCAGACGACGCCACATCACCGGATTCGTAAGGGAACTCTAGGGAAGACTGGACCATTGCAGAGGAAGGAACGGATGCTAAAGGGGAAATATTAGAGGGCATAGATTGACTCGAGCCGGATGAAGCGGTGGCACCCGCCATCACGTCTCTAGCACCACGATCCAGCAATGACAACCCGTGACCACGTGTTCCTGAGCTTCCGGATCCAGAGGGGCTTTTCCGACTCACCGCACCAACCGGCATACCTTCCACACATACGCGATCATCCTGGCCCGATTCCGCACCCGAGGGAGAACCAATGCCTTCGCCTTGCTTTTCTGGGCCGAAGTTGGTGTGCGTATCGATGAACTCTTCAAAGGTTGCGTACATATGCCATATTTGCCTCGTGAAGTCGTCTCCCTGCACCGACAGCTCCGCCTGAAACGGGAAAGAGTAGGGAGAGGGATTTAGAACGTGAACTTTGAACTGGAGGCATTCGCCTGAAAATCCAATATAAAATCCTGGACAGCCATCCTCTTATTAAAGCACTGTCCAACCGATTTGTAATGTTTCAGCAGTGGTTTTTACAAATATATTACTGGTATTAGTTCTATAGTGGAATTACGTAGTTTATATGGCTACTGAAACAATAAAATACAACCATGTAATTTAATTAATTCTCGGCAATCCTTACGGAACTCCATAACGAAACCGCAGACCGCAGCAATTTTCTTTGCGCCAATAAAGAAAAAACAGGGGGAATCATAGCTATACTAACAAATAACTAATAATCCGAAAACAAGTGGAGGCTTAAATATATCTTATGTAATACGTCCTCAGAAGATAATCTGTAGACCTCGAATTGATCTGTGCTAATCGCCCGAACAAAAAAATTCTCCACCGTTCAGCACTCAGTTCAATCATCAAATCAATCTTGGTCTAAGTTCCCAACTGATGTATTTCCTAAGGGGCTCGTCCTTAAATGATGTCACACTTAAGGTGGGAGTCTGGGGGTCTGTGAAACCACAAAATATAAGAAGCTTGATGGGATGTTTTGTGACAGAGGGGGTTCAGAAATCCCAAAAAATACAGTGACATCATTTAAGGATGGACCCCTAACCAACATAGTAACATGCATTAAAAAATGGCTTTCTTTGATGACAATCACATTTCTGTCACCTTAAGCCATAAGAGAAATTTCTCATTCCTCATTTTGCAAAATATTTTCGCACATCGATAAAAAGTCTGACATCAATTCAGGAAACTCTAATTTTTCTCTTGACATGTCTGATAGGTATGTACATCCGACTTTTGGACAGATGCTTTATTTGTCCATTTATTTTCAAATTCAGAAGCAAAATATTGAATTATCATTGTTAGTTACCATTCTATTCATCTAAAGTTACTCTCGAATACAGCAGGAGAGTTAACTTTTCCTTTGCAAAATTCAGGGAAAGGGAGAAAAGGATATGTAAAATAGTAGGTGGAAGTATCACCTACGTCTATTGCCATTCCGCTTAGTACTTTGGTTGATTACAAAAAGAGCAAGTTGTACGGAAATTTATTTGCTTCGTGCACACTAAACGTAAAATTTCATTCTTTGATACATGAAATTTAACATTTTAAAGTCAAATAAAGAAGCACTGGATAAATGAAAAACGATACGGTAAATAAACATATCCAATCAAGCTGGAAGAGGCAATAATAATTTTTAAAAACAAAACTGACGTAGCATAATTTTAGTCTATTAATATAGATTTATTTATGAAATTGCCTAGATTAGGTTACCATGTTTGCTATTACATATTGAACCTCTCATTTCAATGCGGAAATAGGGTGGATTTAAAATTAAAAATTAAATGATAACTATAGCAATTTAAATTTGTACGTGACGATATGATTGTCTTTTAAAATTCTACATACATCCCGCTATATGTAAGGTGTCTCATTCTGCATAGCTAAATATTAAACTGAACTAATGATATTTGGTATAATCCCATCATATTAAATAATTTACTTCACTAATGTAATACACAGTAAGTTATTTTGTCTTCACAATTTATGTTTCACTAATAAAATATATGTAACATCATGAATTAAGTTAATAGGATTTCATGTGAATGGTGGATTTAAAACTAAACTCTTAAATTCAACGATTTTAGCCTCGCTGTAAAACCTTCTATCTACAATCCATACCTTACGAAGTCAAAAATCTAGAACTAAACTATTGTAGGAGAAATTCCTTCAGTTGACGTACCTTCATCGTGAAATTTCTCTTTAGGGAAAAATTTCGAAAATGAAAAGAATAATTCGTTGCGTTCAATACCGACAGATGACCGCTTCAGAGAAAAGTAAATATTTATATATATATTTGCATAAACGAAGGACAAAAATTAAGGCTATCAGTTGCGTCTCTCAAAAGTACGTCTAGGCAACATCATCCGCGGAAACGCCCAGCGGTATAAGAGCCCGTAGATTCAGTAAACATGGATTAATATGTCATCCTGAATGCCCCATCAATATTTATAATGAGCATCTTTATAAAGAAGGTACTTCATAATCGACACAATCGATCTCTCGCTCACAGTCCGCGTTCACACCTCACTTTTTATCCATGAGAATTTTTTGTGGGCCTAAATTACACAGTCATACTTTCCAAGCACAAAGGCGAGCAGCTTACGATGCGTGTAATATACGAAAGGGATAGGACGAGGCCAAGGCTGCCAATCTGGGTCATCGAGTATTAAAGTAGTCCACGCCGATTCACTCAAGTCACATCCCGTTACGTAGTCCGTTACAGGCAAACATCACCCACCACCCGTCCACTCCCCTGTCTTCCTGGACGCCCGCTGGACTCACCCACCCCACCCATACGCCCACTCCAACCAAGCTACCGGACGCTTCCGTCACCCAAACATGGACGAGCTAAGTCTGGAGCAAAGCCAGGATTGTATTAACCCTAGAAATTACCTGCACCACTTCTTCCGCATAATTCAGTTCTTGATTACGAGCGATACGGTGGAATTTAAAAAGGACACCCCGTCCGATGCAAATTAACATTGTTTACATGTGTAATGTAAACTAATGTTAGGTAAAGAAGGAACCTATGACAGATAGGAAGGCGGAATGGGGGTAACTACCCTCACAATCCTCCCACTTCACTATTTGCCACTATAATTTCAAGCACAAGGGGAATATTTCAGCGAAATTTGTAACAGTTTTTATTCGTGCATATTCACCAAACGGCATTCATTCTCGATTTTAATCGTATTAAGTTGTAGCTGATATAGTTTTGATTTGCGGCTGAAAATTTTTCTGTGCAAAAATTATTACGTCGAAAGACTTCATCCTAGATCACTCTTAATACTACTACAGGTAATTTTCGTACAAGAAATGAATAGGTGATAGTGTTTACAGTTTTAGTCAACAGCTACGCTCAAGTTGCATTATCACGATTATACTTTATCAGCTTTTAGTATCTGCATTAGTTTTTTTAAACATATCCCTTAGGTATAGTCACTCTCACGTCCGTAAGTTTTTCCTTGCCCATATACGATAGCAAGAAATGAACTGGCAATCAAACACAAGGTCGAATTTCACACGAAAAGAAAGATGAGATGGTAATCATGACGTATTTTCCTTTGAAGGTAAAGACTAATTAGTATAAATAAAGCATAAGAATGACATATTAGTGAATAAATGAAAATTTTATTCTATTTTCCCCCCAAGAAAACCACATGCACTTATTCATTTTTGCAATTATGTCGAATTTTCAAATAAATACATTAAAAATCAAATGAAAAATCACATCGTCCGTCATCACCAAAGGTTTTGGTGATTTCCATTAACATAAAGTAGTCTGCCTTTACACTGAGATAAATGCAATACTTTAAGTTAATGGAGATCACCAGAACCTTTGGTGATGACAGATGATGCATGATTTTTCATTTGATTTTTTTAATCAAGTGAGCAGGTAATCGCATACAAGGTCGAATTTCACTCTACGAGAAAGATGAAAAGGCAATTATGACATTTTAGGGTATACTCTAATTGCATCTATATCTGCAGCTACATATGTACCCTACAAGCCGCCTTTCGGCATGTGGCATGGGGTGCATATGCAGAATGACTCTACTTCCCTGATCGAATACTTACATGTACCGTTCGCGGAAAAAATTATATCTTGAAAAACTTGTTCTATCATCTATTCCTCTTATTTATCTCGCAGTATCAGAACGGCATATAAGAGGACGCAAAGTACTTTCTTTGAGCTCATTAAGTAAATAAAGTATTTGTTAAAATCTTCTATCTTCTAGAGACTCCCATCCTGCATTCTGAAGTATTTGAGTAACACTCACTGATTTTTCGTAACAAATTCTTCCACTGTACTTTTTCTAATTCCCGAACACATTACTTGTCGGCAGTAATGAGTATTACGAAAGCGTCAGAACGACATCTAATCTAACATTCACCTCAATGTAAAGATTATAATCCTCACAGAAAACCTCACAGAAAAGTACCAAATCATTATCTATAACTAAGTAGGTATATCATTTCAGCCGCAAATTACTCTCCATTTTCATCGAATGTGTCAGCATATATTCAGAGATATTAGAGTAATAATACAAGTATTTTCATACAGGAAAAATTATAGCCACGATGAATTATACTCATAACTGGATGCTACCTATCGATTTAGTGTTATATTTTGACAAAAACGGACCATTGAACAAGTGATCTTTACATTTTCAGTTGCTGGCACCCTCATAAATCTAAAATGTGTTTTCGCACTTCTTGCAAAAATATTAATATTTTACAAGCCACGGCGAACAAAAATTGAGCT
The DNA here is from genome assembly GCA_000376725.2 of Ladona fulva. Taxonomy (NCBI): domain Eukaryota; kingdom Metazoa; phylum Arthropoda; class Insecta; order Odonata; family Libellulidae; genus Ladona; species Ladona fulva. Next base: position 66,886 of record KZ308464.1, on the reverse strand, counting down.
TCTGCAATGTGAATGCAGGAACATTAAACAACAGAAATAAAGTACTAAAACGCTCCATGAGAAATTATTTTTACTGCAACTTTTTATTAAGCAATTCCCTTTTATTACAAGTACTCGCACCCCAGAGATTCATGCAAACCAAGTTCAGGTCCACTGCTTTAGAAGAAGAGCGTTGGGTCATTCCGTGACCTTTTCACCATTTCACATTTCGATCTTGAGAAGGACGTTCTATCTTCGTAACCTGGTTTAAAAATTTATCTACACGAAAATTCGCAAGTATGAAAACGCGATTAATCATTTTCTGTACACTGACGACTTCACATGGCGTGGTAGGAGATTTAGTTCCTTGCGGTTCACTGGCCCTATTTTAAAAATTAATTTCCAAGTCAGACTTATAAGGTTGCTCCTATTATATCCTTACCTTAAATTCTGAAAGATTCGATTTAATTTTGTAATAAATAGTGATTTCGACAAATATCGTGAAGTCATTAAATTTCGTATTTTCTTCAAATTTCATTTTTTGCACATTTCATTTTTTGCAAATTTCACTTTCCTATAAAATGTCTCTATCCTGTAAAATCTACAACTTCATAAAAAATTGGAAATCTTCATTTCACACAAAATCGTTGAAATCAGCAACTTCGTTAAAAACCGTAATCTCAAAAAACGTTTAATTTATGAAAAATCTCAATTAGTTCAAATATAAGGGTTCGAAATTCCGTAAACCAATAATTAGGTTAACCACCTTGGTAAAGATTTGCAATTTCGAAACTCAACGTTTTCAACGAATTTTCCGAAAGCATTAGGGAATAGGTTGAGGAAATCACCTCTCTGACGCATAGAAAAAAATGCAAAGATTAGCGGCATTCGTAGTAAGAGAATCTGAATTATAAATCATTTAAATCTGTGCTTCGGAAGGCCGTCGAAGAACTTGGGGGTTGAAGTAGGAATGGAATTTAAAAGAGCCAACGTATTTCCAACTTGTGACGCGTGTACGGTTTTACCGGTAAAAGAAGAAAGTAACGAACATACGTTGCAGAGGAAGATGGTAAATAACATACAGAAGCAAATGAAATAGGATAAGGAGCGAATATTGCAGTTCAGATTCAAAAAATGACCTTCCAACGATGGATAAAAAGTTTGCAGATTCAACTACTAAAGAAAAAACGGGTATTGATTCACGCCCGGTGTAAGTAGACACATCCCCAAGCAGCAGAAAACCTATTAATTATGAAAAAAGTGGGCACATTAACTCGGAATAGAGGTGAGAAAAATACCGACTGAAATGTATACAGCGTATGATTTATGAGTGTATGAAATATTTTCAAACAGTACGAAGATTTATGTTGGAATTAAATTTAATTTAGGTCTTTGGACTAATTGAGTCCAAAGCTATACGGGAGGCGGTTCATAAGCATTTAAGTCGTGACAACTTCATTTCGACATCGACTGGAGGAGTGACATGAGTTTTTAAACCGTTCTTAGAATTTCATCACCATCTTTTTTGAACTTCTTTTAGCAGTTTGAGCATAATGTGTTTTACTTAACAAAATGATTCATAAAATATTAGTGATTCCTCGGAATTCCATAATCTGGAATGGCTATAAATAATCCTAGAAATATGATTAAATAAATTTAGATAGTTAAAATACCCAAATCTTTAAGTAATTTTATCACGGATCAGTGTATTCTCAGGAAGGAAGCTGTAATCTGCATTATCCCTTTTACGGTAACTATTCAGGGGTTTCGGATAAATCTTTCGAATCAGTCCTCAAAAAAGAATTTCAAAATAGAAAATCTTAATCTGAAGATTTATTGAGAGAATTTTGGTTTATCGTAAGCATATCAAACGACAAAAATGGCCCACTAACAACACCTTCACCAAACATGACACTATCACATAAGGAATATGTATTTATTAATAGTGTATATAGGATTCCTTCGCTAGATTTAAGAAGCTCACTCGGAAAACAATCCGTCTTTTCAGGAAAAGCCCGTTAGAAGTTTTAATTCCGTAAGAAAGAAATCCGAGGAGCTTATTTTTCAAGAATTAGTATCTTCTATTTCTTAAACACGCAAATTGATTAAGAAAGTTAAGTAAAATTTCTGTCAAAATTTTCAGATGCTGTACTTCTGCATACGTGTGAACGGTGACCGGTTTTAGTGCGGAAATGATGGGTAGTATCCTTAAGAGTACTGCAGTTAAGTACCACCAACTAATCTCGTTACTACAAAACGGAAATCGGTACCGAAATTCGCTTTTAACAGCATTTCAAGCTAGCTCTTAATTTCATTTAGGCTCCAGCATAAAACTCATAGTTTCTCACGCACTCTTGGATATTTTCCTTCGGTTACACTGCTAAGTACAACTTAATAACTCAGAATCTGCTTTCCATATTCTCCCTGCTGACTTAAGCACTTCTCCACTCCCTCTTTAAAGACCCTATTAGAGCTGAGGATTCATTAGTCACAGACTCTACCCATCTTCCCCTCATAATTACTATTTAGCAACGCAATTACATCGCATTTGAGCTCTGTTCTCAACTGCTATTTCCTTCCATGCCTCGAGCCCGTGCTTAAACAGACTCTAATTCATAGGTTTGAGTAGAAGACATTCTTGAAAATATTCGGTAACTGCCTTGATCATTAAGAAAAAGGCAGGATTGACCTGAGAAAGTTACCAGCGTCTAGCTTCTACTGTATAATGTATGCCATCAATAGGCATTTTTTGAGTTAATTCGCTCGCCATTCTCTTGACAACTGGCTCGCTTCCTTCCGAGAGCCATCGACTGGATTCCATTGTCGATTAAGACTGATTTTATAATTTCAGAAATAATTAAATGGGTATAAACGATATCAGAATAGACACGGATAAAAAGAGTTGTTGCAAGCAGAATATTGTCGCTAAGAGCTACCAAAACTAGATCTAAAAACACCTAATAATTTGTCGAATAAAGTAGTATTGTTAAAAATGCTTCAACAGCTGAAGTTATTTGGCACATAGGATCTCACCGGTATTATCGAATAAAATTTGCAGAATTAAGTCAGACGTATATCCAGAGATTAACCGACAGTTTCTGCATTTTTTTATATTTATAAAGCTTGAACTCGTTAAATATTAACGCCTCGGTGCTCCTAACAGTTGGATTATTGACTCAACTACAAAGCGGCATATTACGTTTACATTCCCTTTCTTCTTATTCAAGACTTTCATTTTCTTCTCGTTGGAAACTACTTAGGAAAATAATATTCCTCTTTTGAGTGTTTTCGGAAAAGATACATCAAGCATATGACTGTAACCCCTCGCTAATTATTTGACTAAAGAAATAGATAACTGCTTTTCCTAGAGTGAAAACTATTTTCCAAGCGGTAGGTCGTTCCATCTTGGAAACGCTTGTTAATTAGTGAGATAAAAACAATTAATTCCAGTTCTTCTTGACAATTCTCCAGTTAGAGCTGTGGAATTGTGAATCCGATCCTGAAAAAACTTTGAGTATCAAACACAGTTTTGCGCCAAAATTAGCACGACCGCACAACATTTGACCCGAGTTTAAATGCATTTCACGAGAGAATAATTCTAGAAAGTGTTTACAATACGCACTGTGTTTCTTTTCTTAAAACTAATTTTTTTCTCACGGCACAAAACTCTCGCTCCATTACAAGGAGATGGTTGCCCTTGATCGTGAAGAGAATAGTTTACGGGGAAACAAAATAATGCATTTATTTCTTTATACATTTATCCTTTCATTCATTTATTTCATACTATATATAGACCACAAAGATAATCAATACCATCAAACCGTACTTGGTGGAACGCCATTTTTATAAATGAGACAGTAAACTTCGTATATTCAATACAAGTTTTATTTACGACCGGTTTTGGTATACAGTCATCGATAGATGCCACAGAGCCACATCGCTAGATTATGTTGAATTAAAAAAAATAATATAACGAGTTTACATTCCTGTTTGGTGTATCAGATATTTTTGTCTTTCAAAAAAATGATGACATGTTTAATTTGTTGATAACACCTTCCTCTCAGTCTTGTTCATAACTGTACTGACGTAAATACAGTGGTATGAGCGATTCTGAATCATGGTATATGTTTAGGTCTCTCCTAGTTGAATACTACAAAAGCGTCATTGGCTACAGGATAGTCAAGTGGGCGACTTCATTTAAAGCGGGCTCAATTCCCGGTAGGAGCCTACGTGCAAAATTACATCAGCTGCCGAAGCATTTAACAATACAGCTACTAAAAAGTGTCACTAATATGGCAATTGTGGTACACTCAGTAAGCCTATATCCCACTAAGTCAGCCTCATCCCCTCTCCAAAGCTTTCAGTAGCTAAACTTGGAGGGGTTGAGGATCCAACCAGCCCTCTAGCTGATGACTGTACAGACGTACAGCAGGTTTACAGCAAAACAAAAAAGAATGAACTAAAATATAGTCTACAACGCATTAAGCCGTAACATATCATCAACTACCACGCAAGTGTTTCAATTTCTTGGGACAGAAATCACCAAATTCTGTTTCACAAACAACTCATGGGGGAATGACACTCATAAAATCCCACTCCCAGACTCGAGCGAACTGCTCCAAAAATATTATCTGTAATCGGGAACATTCCTGCCCAGTCTCTCATTCGTATAAGTTTCCGGCCACTTCGGACGACCGAAATCCCTCCGGGCTCGAGAACCTAACACCGTAAAGATTTCCGAGCTGCCCGTAGCTGGATGCGAGACGAGAAAACAAAAATTGACAAACAAGCTCCGAGAGCAAAATATTTTTGTGGTGGAAGGGGTTTTAAATTTCTCCAGTCTTTTGTCGATCGAATAGATCGTATATCAAAGGCTGTCAACGCGTTTGGGGATGTCCCGTTGTAAACCACCCCCACTCCGAAAGGACCGTGCAAAAAATTCCTCCACTCTGACCGTTCCTTTCCTCCTCCACTTCCCTTCCTCATTCTTATTACATCGCAGCACCATGCATCAATTTCTACCCTATGTAGCCCAAAAGTATTCACAATGTCCCTCTCCTGAATCCTAAACGCGATCTTGGTGCCATTATCGAAGATTCTTATTCCGCCGGCGAGACTTGCTTCGCAGTCGGTTCTCATTCGAGCAAGATTTATGGGCGATAATTAAATTTCCGAGTTGTTGTCGAGTGTGTTACCTTCAACAGATTGAATTCCGCCGACAAGCGTTGCGTACAATGCTACTGCGGAAATGATACATTGAGTACGTTCGCGACGATAGCTCGGCGAACGAAGATGACTCCGGAGTCGCGCTCGTTGTCCGAAACGAAATCTCTCACGAAATTGCTAGATGAAACGCGAAAACTGCCAATAATCAACCAAGCTAGTTCATATGCGAGCGATAATCAGCACATATATTGCTTTGGTCATAAAAGAGACTGACGAAAACAGGTAAACTGACCGTTGCAACCTGGTCCTCCGACCAAATTGCAAAGTTTTACTATTAAATAAATAAATAAAAGAGAGTCTTCTACATTCCTTATGTCCCTTATCCCTTCCTTACGCAACAGTTTACTGAAATAATCCTTAAACGAATTTGTACTTACTAATCTTTTCTTTAAAAACTAAACATTTAACCTTTCCCGAGTATTTACATGCAAATGGATCATGAATGACTCCCAAAGAAACAGAAAAAAATAATGATTCGATGTAGCCAATATAGATTTTAAGTATAGACGAAATATCCCATTAATAAATGGGCTTTTTGTAATAAAATACTAAATTAAATATTGCAAAAACATGAAAGTAATGCTGAAAGCCTCGAAGGAAGCGTGAAAGAATTCATGTTTAAATATATATTACCATTCTTTTGAAGAATTTCCAGCATAAAATTAAATTTTAGACGCGTTTCCAATATAGTTGATGTATTTTTAATATAGCAATGATATGTAATGTATTTTCATTGATGCACTGTAAACTCCACTTATCTCAATCTCAATACAGACATCTGTTAATACAATTGTATTTTAACGAAATAAGCTATTATTATAAACTGTGTTCGTAAAATAGCAGATAAATTCTTGGTAAATTCGTAAGATGAGTTACTTCTTAGACGAGGTGTCACAGCACTAGATGGTGCAACCTATTTTCAGAGGAAGATTGCAAATGGAACAATCAAATCGTACTTGAGGTGCGTGTAGATACTGACATTTAAAATTTAAATATTTATCATTTTAGCCACCTACGGTGTACGGCAGTGGGTATATTAAGCAACGGTAACTAAAAACTCTCTAGGATTTCATAATACCCCGTATTACAGGACATTAAAGACCAGGATAAACGCTAAATACTTCACCGATACATAGTGTGACTAGACTTTAGATCAGCGAAAGCGACATATTTTGATATCCCCTGTGGTATAGGCGATTTGAAGAGCTCGCTAATTGAATTTAATCCGGATTGAGCATTCTAATATTATAATTTTAAGAAAGGCAAACACAAACTCTAAGAAAGCGTCAATACCATTGAGTGTTATGAAATAATCATTCACTCCAGATACAGAGTGAAGAGCTCCAAGACAAATGTGACGGGTTAAAAAACCCTAATCGGTAAATATTAGAGGGAACAAAACGATATCGGGACATTACTGGACCAATGTGGGTAGCGTGGCAGTTAGTTCAAAAGTGGGACGGTCCCGCCTGAATCGGGACGTCTGGTCACCCTACCTATACATAGAACACTACCATACAATTCAACTACATCGAATAACACCGATGTAATAATGATGTTTCAATGAAATTTTCAAGGAGCTACCGCCGGCATATTTTTCTTTTTCGAAGCTAAGCACGGTAGAGAGTTTTATTATAACCGAAACACAGTTAATGATACACATGAATACTACGATCATTGAACGAAATCAGATTACATAAAATTTAGTTTTAAATCATTCAATTTTTTTCCTACCCGCTAATATTTCCTTCGCAGCTATTTTGTTGCTGCAGACTTGGTTATTCCAACGGCATCGATTTGTCTTGATTACGCAGGAAGACCAAAGCAAATTCTTAGGAACATTCCACCGTTAGTGCCGCTATTCACGATGCAATTCCACGAATTTACGATTTCTTGAACTAATTCCTGAGCGAAATGGTCAATCCACCAAGACAGCTACAACGATGAATTAAGAAAATAAGCCCTAAAAGTAACGTTAGGGGGCCCCTAATTGATTCAACGAGATGCATTCATATTACACATCCAAGGAAATGAGGACTACGGAATTAACAATAAAATCTCTCACTCGGAATATGCTAAGCTACCTGAAACTAAATAATGACGCAATAATTTCCAACCGTCCATACGCAAGCTCGACGTAAAAGCTTAAGCTTCCCAAGAGACCCTGTAATGGGTGTAAATTTAATCTTCCCTGCAAATTAGCTTAGATCTACTCCTCTTTCCCTAAATAACCTTTAACAATGAGAAATGGAAAGAAATATTTCCTACGTTCATACGATAAGGCTCATGCTGCAGTTGTCTTTGCTTACTCGAGTCTCTAACTCAACCCAATAATTTGATCCATTTTGAAGATACTTTTCAGCTAATGGTGTTTCGCTTAGTAAATTTCATCTGCGATTTCTCTTGTATTTCTTTTTAAGTTGCGTCCTTGTTTATTACGACATGAAGAAGCTTTCACCAAGGTCAAAAACATCTTACTATCATATAGTCAATACAATTTAATATACACTGTTGTAGTTGCCACAATTTATAAACAGCACTTCCTGACGAGCCTTATGCTCAAGAGGACTCAACTGTTTGTTAAATTTCTTAATGACGTATATATTTTATAATATACGATCTTAGCAAATTCAGGTTATGATCATCTCTGTTTTCGTACGTAATCTATTATAAAACTTGCTTGATATGAGACTATGTTCTGTATATTTTATGTACTACATGTAATATATACCAGTNGGCCGCCATGAAACGGCCCTTCAATCCCCAGCGTCGTACGGTTCCACAAACGAACAATCGCAGACAGGATAAAAAGTGACCCGAACAGAGGGAATTAGTTCCGCAGCAGTCACGGAGTATTTCGGAAGTGGAGGCTTAAACTCAGTTGGCCCGCGTGTGGTTTCCAACGAAGGAGGGATACGGGAGGGAAATCTTTCCCGAGATTTCTTTACATGCTGGTTGATTGTATTCAAAGTCGCCTTGTCCATCAATTTAACGGTCATGTCTTCGGCGAGAATGGTCACTTCTGATATTTTCGTCCGGCGGAAAGAGCATTTCTACGGGCGCTTAGATAGAGCAACTGCAATGAGTGCTGAAGATGATAATGAATTACAATTTTATTATTTACGTTTCTTAAACATAATAAGCCACGGGATCTCACTTGTGCAACTCCGTACTATAATCTTAGATTATACACCATATCCTGGAATAGATTTTTGGCATAATTTTTTTGTAAAGGTAGTAGTAGTATTATTAAAAGTACTTCGACAGATAAGGTCATTTCGCACATTAGCCCATACTGGGAATCGAACCCGGAACCGCTTTAACCAAAGTCGAACGCGTTACCCACTTAGCAATTCGTAGGCCCTTTTTGTGAAGGATAGAGAAAATTGTACATACTTACAGGCGGGCTAGTTTAGCGAATAAAAACAGTCTGAAATTTTCCACAGCCAATATTTGGCGCGCAAAAATGGGTTGGGCAATATTTTGCGAATACTGGGCCATACCGGGCGGCAACCCACGCGTCCAGGATGGAGGGAACCGCATTCGTCTATTTTCTCCAAGATTTTAAAATTTAATAAAAATAGACAAAATATCCGCATTTTAAATCCCAAGATACATTAGACCTGCAGTACTCTTACTGAAAAGTAGCAAATTCGATCAAAGTTCTTCAGCAAACGTCAGCGCTATTCTTCGATGGCAAGAATTTTTTAATATCTCCCCCAGGAACGACAGGTTTGTTTTTTACTTATTGATAGGTAATGTTATCTTTTAAGCTCAGGAAGTGGTTTGTAAATTACCGAAAAAAAGTTCGTCTTATTTTTACAATTTCTTATGTGACGCCAATAGGTGTAAATGTTCATCAAAATTTCTATACTTATTGGAGGTGTCTCCTTTTACTCTATAATTTATACTCTACTTCCCTGACCTTGATAGCAACCTCCGATTCAGATAGCGCATACTTCTAGCTATTTTGTAAAAGTGTGAAATACTACGAAAATTACTGCAATAAAAATAACAATTTACTGCGGTGTGAGCAAAATTTTTAATTTTTCCGTGAAAATTTTCCTTAGACATTATTACCGGCCGCTATCAATTGGTTGTAACATATCCCGGTGATTTTTTTCCTAGTCAACATTGAGACGTCTTTTCTTGTGAAAATATTACAGGTCACCAGAACTAATGATGGACAGATCAATCACGAAATTTTATTCACTCCTTACTCAATAGATTTGCCGACGCAGATGGTAACAGAATTTCCAATATTGTCTTTACAATGAAAATCGCTTTCAAGTTAGGAGTTCTGTCCCGTGATAAATGAGGATTCTTTTGGTAAAATGCGAAAATGTTATACAGAGAAAAACCGATAACAGATAAAATTAACTTTACGTGATTGTTGCGTAAATTTATTTAGTTCATCGAGTATCGCACTTAGGATGCTTCCAGTAAGAACGATAGGTAGTGGCCCCCATTGCCTCGAATTTCACATTCAATTTTCTATCAGGCAGTAGGTATGTCAATTTTCAGTCTTACATAACGTCCTGTAAAAGGCGTGGCAATTTGACGAATACATGATGACAATTATCCGCAAATCCTTAGATACTTCGGTGGTGAAAAGTATTAATTCAATTTCTATATTCTTCCCTTATGCTACCACTGATATCCACTCGGGAATTTACTCTGGGGGATGTAACGATGCGTAAACACATTCAACAACATGCCTTAACCAGAAATATCACAACTTGCCGGGATAAGAAGCCGGGACCTTGGCGTTGGTAAGGGAGTGTGCCTTCGAGGTCAACGAATTAACTAAGAGCCTACATGACTCACGAAATAAGTATGCTTCGTAAGGTTTGCGAAGGAATTTTAAGATTTACAAGAGCTTTCTAAAAGTCAAGCTAAAATAAAGTAAGGAAATATGGACTGTCCACAGTTATCCGCACTTCTTCAAATTGATCCACGATATTCCGGCCTGAGTTACGACTTGCAGGCTTGTTGCTAGCTCCCTCCTCACAGAACCATAGACCGGTCTTACCCTTGAGGCAATAGCCGATAGAGATCTAAGTCGGTGGAAATGCTCGAGTAAATTACGCAGGGAATGTCGCTGTTTACGATGTAATACAAGGAAATTTACGAAAGCCGCCCGTTCGGACCCGCCGAACTTTACCGGGAGGAAATTGGGCAGAGGCACCACCACTTTCTGGGGGTTAAATCCGTCAAACCGGACGGGAATTGTTAATTTGGACGACATTACTCGCCATACCCTTCATTTTCTGAGGGGTGGTGAGGCTACGGACAGGGAAAGCGATTCGAACGGTGTCGGGAGAAAGAGGCCCTAAAACACGTGCTTCGGAAAGGGATGAGACGAAACAAAGAACGTGTCCAGGGAGCCCAAGAGAAAATTTACAGCGAGTCAAGACGCCGCCCTTCATTTGACGCAGCCCGTCAACACGGTCATCCTTGCCGCCCGCTCTTGGGTCTGTTTTGGAGGCCGTAAAAGTTCTGTAATTTCGGCACAATTGGCGGTTACGGACAACTCCGTTTGCATGAGCCGACTCCGTGCCTCTGTCCGGCCGCCATGAAACGGCCCTTCAATCCCCAGCGTCGTACGGTTCCACAAACGAACAATCGCAGACAGGATAAAAAGTGACCCGAACAGAGGGAATTAGTTCCGCAGCAGTCACGGAGTATTTCGGAAGTGGAGGCTTAAACTCAGTTGGCCCGCGTGTGGTTTCCAACGAAGGAGGGATACGGGAGGGAAATCTTTCCCGAGATTTCTTTACATGCTGGTTGATTGTATTCAAAGTCGCCTTGTCCATCAATTTAACGGTCATGTCTTCGGCGAGAATGGTCACTTCTGATATTTTCGTCCGGCGGAAAGAGCATTTCTACGGGCGCTTAGATAGAGCAACTGCAATGAGTGCTGAAGATGATAATGAATTACAATTTTATTATTTACGTTTCTTAAACATAATAAGCCACGGGATCTCACTTGTGCAACTCCGTACTATAATCTTAGATTATACACCATATCCTGGAATAGATTTTTGGCATAATTTTTTTGTAAAGGTAGTAGTAGTATTATTAAAAGTACTTCGACAGATAAGGTCATTTCGCACATTAGCCCATACTGGGAATCGAACCCGGAACCGCTTTAACCAAAGTCGAACGCGTTACCCACTTAGCAATTCGTAGGCCCTTTTTGTGAAGGATAGAGAAAATTGTACATACTTACAGGCGGGCTAGTTTAGCGAATAAAAACAGTCTGAAATTTTCCACAGCCAATATTTGGCGCGCAAAAATGGGTTGGGCAATATTTTGCGAATACTGGGCCATACCGGGCGGCAACCCACGCGTCCAGGATGGAGGGAACCGCATTCGTCTATTTTCTCCAAGATTTTAAAATTTAATAAAAATAGACAAAATATCCGCATTTTAAATCCCAAGATACATTAGACCTGCAGTACTCTTACTGAAAAGTAGCAAATTCGATCAAAGTTCTTCAGCAAACATTTTTACGAAACTTTTACGTAAAACTTGCTGAAAATTTTTCCAGGATTCGCTCATGAAGTAAACCTTTCGTGAAATAAATCCCGGGGAACATAGTTATTCGCGAAATGATTTCATGCCATCGAAGTCTAATAAATTGAAAACATATTGTAATTGAAGACTTCGAAAGAGAAACTTTCCGTGTGTCCGCTAATGGAAAAACCTATGAAATAACAAAAAAAAACTATGATAAGTATGAAATAAGATTGCCGAGGGACTGTAAACCTGTAAAACATTGACACAATCGAAAACGTTACCCAACATGACGAAGAAATAATATACAACTACACAATGGAGATTGTATGTTTCAGGTGCATGGGGATATGCGGACGAATTCACAAATGTATAGCAATTTTACATAAATTCGCTCTGATCATATTGTAGTGGCTTAATATAAAATATATTCCTAAGAGTTTTGACAAGCTTTGGGGTTAGGAATAATTTTCTGAACCTAAGTCTACGGAGAAATATAAACGTTCAAAATACAATATTAAATACCCCTGATCATTGCCTCTTCAACCTTACGTATGTTGATTACTAAATACTTCCATGAATATGAGATGAAGAAAATGTATTTTTCGGTTACTTTTGTATCAGTATCCTTTTTTGGCATTGTTTCCATGGGTATGATAATATTAAATCTAGTAAAATATGAATTATACTTAATAATTGTGCTAATTTTAGTCTCTCTGTATTGATTGCTACGAAAAGAGTTACACCTGGAACATTGTGCTTCAGTCATGTAAATGTTTGCAGACATTCCAGCTCATTGAGGAAAGCAATGGCAAACTACCTCACTCCTCATTTTGTCTAGTAAGCCCAATTGATTCTTCCAATTCTTTTAATCGCTTATGGTGGAGGATTTGGAGTACAAGCCACACTCCGGGCTGAATACCGTAAGGAAAAACCCCAATAAATAGAGATATAATTTCGCGTACCGATAATTTATTTAGTTCTAAAACAGAAAAGAAACTACCACTCGATTACAACATAAGTAATTCAACGACATGAACTACGGAAAATCCCTTGCGAAGACAAACTTAGAAGAGAAGCTTTTAGCCAACGTGTTCAATCCAATGTAATTAGGATTATTCCGCATTCCATTTAGTATCATTTCCCTGAATGGAACATCTCCAATGGATTTCGGACACATTTTCCTCAAAAGCACTAAAGTGGCCATTTCCCTTGTCCTAACACCCTTCGACGAAAATGACGTGGGTGGTCGCCCGTCGAATAATTCCCAGAAAGAGGGATCCGCAAGCTTCATATCCGAATCCATGCAGACCGCTACTTTTCCGGCGGGTCGAGGGTTGGGTTTTAAACATCCTTTACCCCGGTCCACATCACGAAAAGGAAAAATAGCTCAGTGAAAATTCTGCTGATTTTGGTAAAAAGGTTCGAGAGCTGAGAAAAATCTTGCGGTTCGGTCCACTCTTTTATTATAATACCAGCTAAAATTAAATTACTCGCTGGATACCCTGAAAATATGATCCTAAGTTACCTAACCAATTATCAATAGCAAAATGTATCTTGTATGTCACCGCTGATTCTTTAGCGGCATATATTCATATGTCATATTCATATCAGAAAACGGCGATAAATGAATTGTAAACTTGACTTTAAACAATGGCAACATACGAATTCGTAACTGAAACGAATTTCAACGAAATTTTGGCATTCATAATGCCTGCAGAATTTACGTCAATATTGTACACTTAAAATACACCTTAAAGGTTGCAGTCACTTTTCATTTTCTAATTTCCCCCCTCTTCTTTAAAATTTTAGATGCTACTGTCTGTAGGTTTCGCAGGTTTTTCACGCCCCCCTTCCTGTGGGCGTTTTCCTGCAGGGTTCTATTTTTTCCTAAGTGCAATAACTTAGGTTTTTTT
>KZ308464.1:28287-46684 GCA_000376725.2 Ladona fulva | reverse complement strand
GTCCTCGCGTCTATTTCTCTTATTTTACGCTCACTGTCGGATCGGGCAAAGTAGCAGGGGGGTCGCATAATATCAATTACGTCATCCGAAAATGTATTTCCTCTGAATTTATCTAACAATCGCAGCCTAGCTTCTAATCTCCTTTCTTTCAAGGATTCCCAACCTGCATCTGTGAAAAAAAAACAACATAAACCACATTTCAAATGATTCCTTTCCGCATTAATTCCTCAATATACGCTTGAGTAGGACACAATAACGAAAGCAAAAAATGAACTTATCATCGAATGATAATCGCACAGAGTTTAATATTCGGTCGGAGAGAAGAAAAAATTAGCGAACTATGTTATTTCCGTTGGTGACGCCTCATCTTGGGTATGCATGTAGTGTTGGGTCCCTTCCGATAAGCGTTTCATTCGGGAATTAGAAAAAGTGCAGCGAAAAGCGATATGTTTTGTGAAGAATTGCTACGATAAATCAGTGGGCGTTACACAGATGCTTCAGGACGCAGTATGGGAATCTTTAGAAGCTAGAAGATTTAAGCAAATGATTAAAATTTACTGAATACTTTCAGATGAAGTGCGTTCTTAGAAGAGTAGCCGATATTATGCGTCCTCTTTGTTACATAGGCCGTTCTAACACTGCGAGAAAGATCAGGGAAATAGATGTTAGAACAAGTCGATTTAAGAATTCATTTTCTCCGCGAACGATATGCGAAAGTAATCGATTAGGGAAATAAAATCATGGTGCATGCACCCCCTGCCACACGCCGAAAGGCAGCTTGCTGGGTACTTACATAGACATATTGCATTTAAGAATATGAATTCGCTCTAATTTAAACCAGCGACCAAAATGATTATCGATATAGAATGCGATGAGTAACTACGAAGGAATACTTGTTTGAAGGTGGCCATATATATAAAGGTGGTCCTGATGCAGTCTCAGTACTATTTTGCTTTGCTTCCCTTTACAGATCATTGCCAAATGTTGAAATGGACCTGGTGAGCCGTGCCAAGGAACATTTCGTACGGGTTCCATGCACACTCGCGATTCGATTCGACTTCGAATGGGGACAAGGATTCAGATTCGATTAAAATTGAAGGGGACGGATTCGTAGCTGTTGATAGCGAATGACCGTATTTATTTTCCAATGCAGGTCGAAACGTATGTCTGTAGGTGACGGTGCTGTTTGATGGTGCACCATGGTGCAACCATATTCTCGATAGAATTTATGATTCTTAATTTTATATTCTTCAATAGAATTTCATTTAAACGTCGAATCCACACCTATGTTGAGGCTAAGACAGCAATACATCATCGTTGAGCCGGCATATGAACTTGCGCATTCATAGCTATGCAGAAAATAAAAATTATTTAGAATAAACTGGACTTTGAAGAAATTATAGATTTTTAGGTTCCAACGTTTTTCCACTCTCAGGACTCCTTAAATAGTCAATCTGCTTGGACCAACGAAACCAAGCTACTAAAAAACCTCATTTGAATGGTATATGAAATATCCTATGAAGTTAGGCATGAGGACTTGTTTTGAAGCGATTTTTTTCCTGTGGTTAAACATGAAAGGTTCATGCGACGCTGGAAAGCGTTTGGTCGATTTTCCTTGGGCTGAAAATCAAAAACATTAAGGATATGATAACAATTATTTGTTTTCAACTGCATAACATACGTGAATATACCATATTAATCCCCTACGTATGCATTTTATTGTGAAAATACACTTCGAATATAATTAAGATGATCTGTAAGTATGGAAGACGATAATTTCTTAAAATAATAAATAATTATAAAGAATAATTTCTTCCAATTAGCTACGCTCGGCCGAATCAACGAAAGATCTCTGACGAATCCAGCAATTAATACGTAGAAAATTCGTAAAAAACAAAATATCAACTTCGTACGGCAAAATATTGGTAGATTATATAAGTGATCATGAAATTCACTGCGCCATAATCACTGTATATTACAAAGTACGCACCTTGTTACCCTACCCTTCTATCCTCTGTCCCCTTATGGGTTAGATGTGAGAGGGGACATCATAGTCCCAATCTCGCCCGCAAGAAAGACATTTCTATACTATTCTACCATTGTTACTTCCCGTAAATGTGCTCACTAAAATTGTATGGTGTCTGATGGGGTATTTCCCTCTATAGATGACTTTCCAATTATTTTAATACTATTTTAAGAAACTGAAATTTTGTGAACACTTTTTTAAGTCTCAGACCTTTTTGTATGACCTACTTTATGGGTTTCAAACTGCCCCAGGATCGATGACAGGTCATTTAGAGACCCCTGCATAAATATTCCTATTAAAATCTATTTTATCTATTACAGACATAATTTATTTTGAAAAATTAATTATACATTGAAAATCAAACCGAATCCGAACAATTGCCTAAATACCATTTATGAAAATATCCTATGGAAGTAATTTATCTTGCGTAAAATATCTATTAGGGTAAGATAGTTTAGAATAGAACAGAATAGGATAGAATTTAAACTCTTATACTACAGGTGAAATTGGGATTATAGTGTCTCTTACATCTAACCCATTTAATGTTAAAAATATAATAGGATAGAACAATAAAAAGAGACAAAAAAAGGAAGAAAGTAGTTGTGGATAAAAAAAACCTAAGTCAAGGGCTTTATTTCCAAACCACAGTTTTTCTTCATGAGGAAACCGAACATTTTCCAAAAAAAGATTCGGATTGTCGCGGAGTGATTTCTCAGTATGGCAAACCCCCTGCGAGTTCACCCAGGGGGGTGTTTTAGAAGCGTATGCAACTAAATTTACGGAACAAGCAAATAACTCTCAAGTATTGAGGTAAATTCCTTTGAAAATACATTATTACTCATGGGCAAACTGATTTTTAGGTGACACCCTTTGTGTGAAACTACCAGAAACCGAAACCAGCCGAATGTGATTAAATTTGTGATGTCTTTTCCTTCATCGCTCAATGGTAAACGTACAAATTTCCATTTGAACCCACAGAAGTTTAATTCATTTAACGACAGAAATCTCATCACAGCCTTTGTCAATGCTTGGAGAATTCAAAAGGCCGTTTCCAAAATCCTCAAAGGGGGACGCATTCCTCCCTTCCCATGAATACGACGCTGTTAATAGGAAAATTAATCCCATCTTCGCGAGATGAAAGACGCGTGAAGTATGTACGGATTCGCTGATTAATAGGAGAGCTGAAAATTCCTCTGAACAAAAGAAAACATTCACACAACAACGGCGCCGTAGGAAGCAGACCGCGAGTAAATCGCGAATGCGGTTATTGAGGTAAAACGAAATCCGGTAGCCTCCCTCTTCAATGCGCTTCTCAAGGACGGGTTAATTAAACCTCGGACTCGTATGAGTTTCCGAACTCAGGGATCGAAACAGATCTTTTGTGTGACGGGTGATTCGAGGGTATTGGGCGCAGTAGCTCACGGAGAACATGCCCCTGCGATGATTAAAACAAATGAGAAGGCTTCCAGGGACGTTGGAAAGGGGCCGCTGTCATTAAAACGAGCTTGTGGTAGTTGTACTTTGCCAAGAAGGAACGATTAAGAGCAGGACGTTGAGAAAGCGCTCGTGAGAGAAGAAACATTGGGACTGTTAGTTTTAGATCATATAAGGAAATGGCACAGATATACGCAAATCGGTAAATAGATCATCAGGTTCCTGATTTATGGGAGTGAGTAGCAGCCCGATCTATCAAATCTCCTGATCTCTACTATTCATCAACCTTATGTTGGGGAAGTTTAGAAGAGATCCAAGACAGCTAAGCGTTATTTTACAATACGATCTGTTTAACTATGATCAAAAGTCCACGGAAGAAGTTTTAGAGGTCGAGCAAAAATTAGTGACGTTAGGGGTCGCGAACGGTCTAAACCGTAGTAATGTAGTGCCAAAAAGGATTGTATGTTAAAATATTATCTTCCTTAATTAATATTACTTGGCTAACATTTGAAACGGATAGCAGAACAATTTTCATACATTTTGGACGTGGTTTGTAGATCTTTTTCGGATTGATTGCTCTACTCAACTAGACTTCTGCGCAATTTACCAAAGTTGCGACTAAATGCTCCAAACTAAAAGAAAAAACTTTCAGCCAAGCGCCACTTTCTCGCAAAGATGTATTGAAAAATACATGAATTACGTAGTTACATGGGTAAAATTACATTCATGAGAGCAATATGTGATCCTGGTCTCCTAGACAGTACGCGACTGGTTACGAAAACTTTGCAATGCGGTGAAGTAAAATCGTAGTAATTCAATCACTGTTTAGACGATCTTCATAATTTGTCCTATAATACAAAATATTCCATTATTAAGGTACACAAAATCCCAGGGAAAGCATGTTGATCAGCGGCGTAGAAAGGATTTGTCCAGGGGGATGGGTTAAATCCCGGACTGGACACTTCGTTGCCTACAATCCAGGGGCAGGAATACTTCTGCCCAAAATCTAATGAATATATAAACTGATTCATTGTGTATATGGATATATACCTTGCGAATCTTCAGTGGTCTTTGTATGTCATTACTACGAGAGGCCATCTTCTCGCACGCTTTCGTTTATTATTAGCTTTATACTCCTGGGGGGGGGGGGTTGAACCCCCAAAACCACCCCCTTGGCTACGCCGGTGATGGTGATACAAGTAGTTTAAATCATTGATGTTGGACCCGCACTTTTAAACCGTGTGCGACCGCTTTAGAGTCAATTAAATGATGTATTAAACGAGTATCGGTAAATTCTCCTTTTTATCCGCGTAGTTTATATTTGAATGGCAAACCTAAGTATTCGAGCTCTTCTCTAATCGTAGAGAGTTTCTGAAAAAACTACTAAACTAAACTTGTAGTTGTAACTAGTACTAGACGTGTGAACTTTCTGCTGTCGTGGTGCAGGAGGAGTAAGTGATAACTTAGTAGAACGTAATATTTACATTTACATTAGTACCTCGCGAGCCGCCATATGGCGTTTGGCAGGGGGTGTGAAAACACCGAACTCCCTAACTGGCTACGTGATTGGTATAACTAATATTATCTGGGAAAAAAGAAAATAGTAGGGACTTGTCCCCGGAATCGCTCCAGAAGCCGTAAATGCCTATCAGGAAACTTTTAAAGCTCATCAGATGGGTATAAAATCTATGCCTAAGAAACACGGGACCATTTCATTAGTAATATAGGAAAATTGAAACCGTATGATCATTATACATGAGAATGTAGAATGATAATATGAGCCAAAGTGATGCGTTCGAATATAATGCGTGGAATAGACTATCTATGGCACAAAAGTATCGGTCTAACAGCAGCGGTTGGACAAAAAAATAACATAAATCAAAAGCTCATATGATTATAGTAATCTAAGTATCTTCTTCTATCCGCACCCATACCCATAGTTGTTGCTGCAGCCACATCTATCCGAATGGAAAATTTTTATTTGTCCTTTTGTACAGGATATAGGGACGTATACATCTTCCATTCCGTTTTCACTCGGTCCCGTTCACAGCAATAGGATTATGAAAGGAACTGAGATATGAGTGATACTGAATAATAGCATATATCCTGGCCACTCCTTATTGGATTCCCTGTCTATTGCTGTTCATAGGGCACTGTGCTCAAATTAAGTGTTCCACTCGTAACATTCTGACACAATGAAGTAGCAAGTACAAACTACCTCACTCCTCATCTTGCCTAGTAAGCCTCCTTTCCTCATAGGGGCTTTTGGTGGGTGATGGTGAAGTTAGGTTAAACCTAACTTCAGGATGAATACTTCACAGTCCCTCTAAGTAATACCCCAGCGAGAAAATGCAAGTAAAGCTTGGAATTTCGCATCCAAGAAGTTGATGTTGATTAGAGAGGCTGGGCGGGAAAGGTAGCGGAACAAATGTAGTGCTAGATACGGGCTCAGAGGGAAAGATGGGTTTGGGAAAGTGATGGATGAATGTGGCAAAATGACAAAGGGGAAGGCGGATGATACGGTGTCTGGATGGAGATCGAGAGAAGAGTCAGTTATAAAGAGAAAAGAAATGGATCTAAATAACACATTTTTCGTGGATAAGACGAAGATTATTCCCGTTCGTACTTAAAAAGCAGTATTATTTATCACCAGCTCAAGGACACGAATGAATTAAAAATATCCTTTAATAAAGAAGTTACCATCCAGCCTTTTGGTTTTGGGTTTATTCGCATCTATTTTTATTGAAAACGAGACCATAGTTACCGCAAACGTTATTTCCGTGACGACTTAGGGATCCACCGGTAATTCTCCGACGGAAATATTTCTGTATGAATTCCAATCAACAATGCGTCCTTATCCAAAAATGTACGCATTAAAACAATAAGCACTTCCATCAAAAAAGTGAATTTCCAACGATAAAAACTTCATTTCTAGACAATAGCATTTGAAATCAAGCTACATATCCGCTGAAAGTATTTCCATTCATTCTACGATACGCTGCCGTATATTCATTTTGCTGAATAAATTTACGTAGCTCGTGGCATTTTAAAATTGCATTCGCTTTTGAGTGAAAAGGACGCCAATGATGGAAATGGGCACAATAGAGTTCTCCGCAGAAGATCCCACAATTGTCTGCAACTCCAGATTGACAGAAAGGAGAGTTTATTTCAATTACACCGAAACAATTTTCTCGTGCTCCGGTACTACCAACAAAGAATTAAAACGAGTAAAGATGAGCCAAGTTATTAAACTTCCTACATGAAAACTAATAATGAGCAAACAACATTATGTTAATTATGCTACTCCATGCGATTAATGGGATAGCTATTGAAAAGTGCCCGTTACGTGGAATTGCCGTAATTTAAGAATCGAAGATGGCGAATTTAAGGCTTTTCTATAGTATGTCTATACACCGTTGTCTTGCATTAATTCATGAGTATATGTTCGTTTCAAGGATTACAAAAGATCCAAGAAAGGATATCATAACCGTCATAAAATTTACCTCCAGGGATGTTTCGATTCTGAGCCATCGTACGATCTTGAGTCAGGCTGCGGATAAATAATCCTTTGGATTAATTAATAATTCCCTTTCAAAAAATCAACCTAACCGAGATTCTAAATGTTGTATATTCATCAACTTCACTAACTATAAAATTCACATTTACTCATCGTTTATTATTATCAATTAAAACACTACAAATAGGTACAATACCTGGTGGCAGTGAGTATAGTTACACAAATATATAAGATATCACACCCATCAAAAGAAAGCTTAGAAAAGAATTACATACAAAAGAATTATATACAAAGAATTACATATTAAATAATTAGATATTCGGTCGCTTAATTCCAGGAACGCGAAATTTCGATTCGACAAGAGCGACACTGTTAAGTTAGTGCTCGAGCATCAAATGCGTCCAGGAAATAATAACAACCGTCCGCTCTTTCCCCGAAAATATTAATGGCATCGCGGATGAATGCTGCTTAATAACCGAGGTAGTTAAGCAGATAGAGTGCTAGTAATTGAAAATAATGTTTCCCATCCCGAAAACGCGCCGATGAATTATAATTTAAAAGCCGCTTACCTACATTAACATTTTCCGTCTTTCGGCCATCGCCATTGTCCTCCCTCACTCTCCCAGAATTATCTCTCGGTTACAACCGAAATTTCCGGCGATGTAAATATTCCCGAATCCACATCGCGCATTAAAATAAAATTTCCCCGTAGTAATAATAAAAGTATCCAGTAACGACCGTAGGATGCTACGAGACCTAGCCTCGGGCTGTGAAGGAAGTGGGAGGGACCAGCCCGAGAATTTTCAGCCGCCCACTTGGCCTTGAAAACATCCCCCGTGCCCTAATTGCCCTACCGAGAACCTGGACGGAGAGCCCCGAGGGGCAAACAAGAAGGGCCAACACAACCCTCTGAGTGGCAACAACTTTTTTTTAAGTTTACATCGGTACCCTACAAGTCGCCGTGGGCACCAATGTACTATTATTACCCTCTAATGAAACCCTCTCTTAGTACGCATTATCACGTCAGGGAAACGGACCAGTAATATCTATAGGTTTCGTTCCTTATTACTTCCTTCCATGGCCGAGACAGATTACACTGATGGAAAACGCTCACTCGAATGTCCGTGCCACGCATGACATCACGAAATTAAAAATGTCGGGGGAAAGGAGGGAAATGGCTTCGAATTGGTGAAAAGGATGCTTTCCCATGCGTGACGCCACCCTTGCCGAAAAAAATTAATTCCGACAAATAGCGGGGAAACTACCGAGGGACAATTAATAGCGAGGGAAGAAAGTCGAGACGGTCCGAAGAAGAGCGACGAAGTAACGATTGATTTTTAAAAGGGACGAAAAGGTAACGAAAATTTTAACTCGCTGGAGTGGAATAGTCGAGAGCAGTTGCTCCCAAATTTTTGGTGGTCCGAGTCAGTATCAAGTTATGACTTTCGGCCCACTTAGTGTCTAAAGAATGGATATCTGGTTTCCGAGCTCTCAATGATCGCAACGAGAAGAACAATATATTCCGTTACGGAGATCAAAGGGGAACCTCACTACTCATCTTGATTTTGTTTTCGTTTTTTGTGAATTAATATTATAGTAAGAGTTGTTAATCAGAAGAATGTGATCGGTACAGTGTAATGGTGGGGATAATGTGATTAACTTAGGACTATTTTATAATATTGCACGCTGAAGGACAAGTGGTTTTATGAACTTTTTTTATTGATGGACAAGAGTTCTTATAATTAGCAGTTCTTATCCTGTGACTTTAGTCACAGTTAAATTTAACTTTATAAGTAATGATACTCACTGCCATCAGGACATGTACTTACTTACAGTGATACATTTGTAGTAATAACTAAAATAATAATCTCACACAGTAAGCATCAATCCCTCTCCAAAGCTTTCGGTAGACGATTTCGGAGGGGATGTCTCAAACTGGCCTTCAGGTTGAATAATTTCTAGAAGATACATTCTGCAAAATTCAAACTTAAAATGTCCTCACTGTATAGAAATAGTAAGTACACCACTGCCCCGTAATAACGTAGTCGGATTCGAATGAACTACAGCGGTTATTGGAGACTTCACGATGAATGTACCACTATGATACGTATATCTCTTATAATACATACGTATAATATACGTGTATCTCATAAAGTCTTTCACTTTAATAAGTCTTTAATTAACCTTACGATACTGTAGAGATTTTCCGTAGTTTAAAAGTGTTTCCTTCTCTGTCATTTATTATTGTCTTCTTAGGTCGCAACTCAAAGTTTAAGAACCACTCGCCAATAACAACTTCCTCTGACGGTCTATTTCAGAAAATTCTGAATTTTTTACTTGGTAACAACGAAATTTATTCCAAAGCAGTTGTTATTTATGATCAAACCAATAAAGATGGATATAAGTTCAGTGAAAGCAAAATCGTTGACTAAAGCCATGAGCCCATTAGTTTCAAACTTACTTACAAACCCGGCTTAGCATTTAAAATAATTCGACACTAATACGAGCGTGACTCATTAATTTTTCAAGGAGTAATATGTACTTGACTTTTTTCGTATTTTGAGATGCGCTGGTCCGGAGAATTAAAGGAAAAAACTGACGATGCGAATGGAAGCAAGCCAACTTGGAGTTACACTCGATTTAAAGATCCCGTAGATCCATAGCATAGGGACCACGTGGATAACCCGGAACCTCTCTCACAAAGAACGGACTGAAGAAGGTATTCATTTTTTAACAGAACAAAATGGGTAAAAAATTTTCGCTCCGAATTCTTTGAACCCTTTCCTCATCGGGGACGGCAGTTTAATGCAAGTTTAGACAAAGGTCTGCTTACATACAGTGTGTATACGTTGAACGACCTGATTGAGTTGATCCTATCCTTACCATTATTGAGTGCCCCTCTTCAATCACGTAATAGAGGAGTAGAAATACGAGATTGTTTGTTGTGCTGGAAAACAGGACCGGAAAATAGACGGGTCTCGAGGATGCCTAGCATCCGGGTCCCAAGTTTGAGAGGGTCCCCATTTTAGAACGGTAACTTTTTATTTCGGAAAAGGTAGACTATATATCCGTAAGACAATGTGTTACATCAATGTTATGTTTCACCACTCGTCACATGGACAAAGAAAGCGTAAAAGGGGTCCCTGTAGAAATTTACTCCTGGGCCCCTTTCGGTAGATGGTCGGCCTTGCTGGGCAAAGTGTTCTGACATATGTTACGGATATTTAACGTAGCTAAGTATTTACTGGGAAATGCTTTGTATATGTACACTTCTATATTTCCTATAGTTATTATTTTACCAGTTGGTGTTATTTTATCGTATTGGTTCACGAATATACTTGAGATAAATTTAAGTATACTACGTGATTGCTTCTAGGCACTAGCCTATTTGAAACAATAATAAATGTTATAACTTTAGTTAATCAAACGGTCACAAATAAGATAGAATGACCCTAAACGTTTTAGGGCATTTTTCGTATAATGAGCATAACAAACAAGGGAGGCTGTCATATTATTATTAACGATCCATATCGCATATATTTCGAGCAAATGTATGAGAGAAAAAATAAGAAGCCATTCTTCATCGTGGAGTTAATTTAAATTCGGCGAGTCATCGTCAGCTGGACGGCCTCGGCATCATCCGCGGATTACATTCAAATTAATTTATTAAAATATGCTAAAGTAATAAGACCTCCTCCAGCTAATAATTCATGCCCTCATATCGTGTTTCACCGGATAGGATAGCTCAATACGCCACATGAAGTCTTGGACCTCACACAAGAACTTATCTCGTTAGCTATAAATTTACCGCGTTGCATCAGAAATGATGCTAATGAACGCACGTTTCTCGTTACCTATTAGGTGATTTCATTCAAAACATCTTAACGTAAATCGCAGGGGCATCTCATATATTTAATTCATACCATTTGGGGAAAAACGTAATTTGTTTGGTAAAGAATCCGACGATCTGTTCCACACGCTCCTTTCGCAAGAGATGCTGTTCTTCTCGCAATGAATATAAAAAAGTTTATTTTCTGTTGGCGTTTACATTCATATTGTTTCGTTTAAATCTAAGTATGCTCTAGCGCTTTAAATCCGAAAATAGCATGAATAAACATTTGAGTGTTACAAAAATATATATCCAAATATGTGCCGACACGCAAGTTAGTTTATACGAAGAAGACAACAGTCATCAATCTCCTCGAACGGTTGTTCTGACACTATCAAATCCTAATCAGAATACTCATTACTATGAAAACAAAAATTAGTATAAAAATTAATTATAAATTTACTGCATGTGTTCAACTAAAAACTCAATGTTTTATTACCATTCCTCCAGCATAGAATAACTCTAAGGAAATCAATAACAATAGTAATGCGACTTTATTCGGGCGAGATTGAGACTATCATGTCTCTTCCTACATCTAACCCTTCGTCAAATGACGTTTAAAAGAGATAAGTTGAGAAAAGTGCAACTTTCCTCTGAACTTACTAAGATCGCTAAGATAGATCATTGCATGGAAAATACATAGCCATAATTTATTTCATCATTTTAAATGTTGCATCCTCTGATCTACCATTTTCTTTGAATGTTTTGCCAGTCCAAAGAAACCTAATTATTACGTTGTGTACCAAGGTATGGTATGGTGCCTCATTTTACATAAGCAATCTAAACCATTGGTGATTCCAGGGGGTGCGAAGGGGGCGTTAGCCCATGGTGACTTTGCAGTATCAGTTATTTGCCAAGGATCTGACGAAGACCTTGAATTAAACTGTGAAGATCCTCCACGACCACTACACATCTTCTATAAATATACACATATCACGGTAAAATGGTATTGAGAAAGTTAATTGGAGATGAGTCCATAAGGAAATTGTTTTAAATATCCCCCCACCCTCCGGAATTTCCGCCCACGATCTAAAGGTATGCAAAGGGCAGAAGATAAATTATATTAATCATTAATATAAATAGCCTTAATTGCAGCAAGGAAATAGGAGCTAGAATTGAACAATTGATAATTACAATTTTATCTTCTACTAAGATGTAACCTTTTGGGCCGCAGAAAACGTCTACTGCCGGATTGGAGCGATAATTAGAGTTCGCATTTTGGGTTATTTTTAAATTTAGGAAGTCCACACTTTGATCAAACGTGTAATTTGCATTCTTTATAGATCAAGCTCAGGAAATCTTTTAACTTAAACGAAATATTCCGAAGCCAAGTGAAGGGGTTCATTGAAACTTCTCAGACATCACTAATGCGTGAATAGAGGCGTAATAATTACGTGCTGTAAAATCCGCTTTAGGGCGAAAAGAGCCATCGAAAAAATATCGAGAAATCCGTTTTTTAAGGCTACTTAAGAGTGACTAGTGATATCGAATTGCAATTCGCCGTATTAGGGCGGTGAAATTTTGCCGTGTTTTCATCATCTTCGCTCAGAAGGCAACTTATAATAGCCGCATGATTTATCCATCAAAATAACATTTCTCCAAACGTATTTTTTCATCCGCTTTTCTTCTCCAGATATCAACGGAAAATTAAAGAGAAGAAAAAGATATTTCCTACGCCTTGCCCTTTTTTGCTCACCTGGAATATTTTCCAGGATCTCTTCGCCCTTTGAAACGGCTTTCACTACTCGAGCTATTTTCAAATATTTCTTGAGACGAAACCTTCCGAAAATTCTGAAATTTTCACCGAAAACTAAAGCTTTTCCGGTAAATAATGAGGGTATACATAATATATTAAACAAAGATGATGTGAGAGTCCTGCGAGAGCGAAATCGACTCACAACGTATGGAGTCCCTCGGTTCATACATGGATACATGTATAAACTCGCGCCAACATAGAAAATCATACTAGAGACAGGGCCGGCCTCAGACTTCAGTCTACCTTCAGGCGGAATATTTCCGGCAGCCCCTTGTCACGCTCACTCTTCGTAAACCGCTGGAATTTTTTCTAGATTTAAACTTTAACTGAATTACTAGATTATTAATTTTGATTTTTTTATCAAGTCAGCTTCATTAGACTATCAGTTTCAACGTATGAAAATCACTCACAAAGTAGTAAATTTTATTTAATGAATATTATTGAGCTAACTGGAAATGTTACCTAAAATATCTCACAAATTCCGCATTTCTTTTTCTTCAAGTTTATGTAGCTGCAAAGGACTTGATTGCCGTCTGAAATTGGCCCTGACAAGGGTAAAATCAATTTTCACTAAAGGTACAGTAACTATTATTAACTTTTGCGGAAGAATAGCGTTTTGCGAAAGACACTTTGGAAAACGCTTTCGAAAGGGCCGCTAAAATAATTAACAACGATAAAAAAACATTATTTGGAACGATCGAAACTTTTAGGCCTATTCTTATTTCCTCAACTTTGAGGATTTAAAGAGAAAGAGGTTTATTTAAATTAAAAACTTAGTCCGCAATTAGGAAAAATATTGCACTAAATGAAAGTACCTACGATGAGGAGTGTAAGACACTACGAAACCTGCAGATGGTAACTTATATACAATGTTCCCGAGGAGAAACGGACATGAAAAAAGTCTGACAGGACAGGGACACGAACCCGGGTCAGACAATAAGTCTGCTCTCCTAGGGAACACTACTATCCGCACCGTCCTCATTACTTTCCGTATACATAGTCAATATGTATACGGAAAGTCAATATATGTCAATATCTTTCCGTATTCATAGACACAGTAGTCATCATATAGAGAAAAACATGCAGAATTCAGAAACAAACATGCAGAATTCAGTTAGGTTATGATATAGATAAAGGAATGAAAAAGGTTACATTAAGTCAGCACTTTGAGAAATTAGAAGCGTAGAACCTCAACAGAAACTAAATAAAACCGAAGATTAGATGGAATCGGATCACAAAATCGAGGGAATTAAGAATTTAACACAAGAAAAATATTTAATACTAACACATGGAAATTTTTCAAAGTTCGAAATGAAAAGTATAGAATATTGTATTCTGGTATGGCTCCACTAAAATTAAAACGAAAATAATCGTAAACAATCCTGAAAAAGAAGCTTAGGATATGGACACAGGAAAACGGGTAAGGGTGATTAAGTACTTTCGCTGGGTTGATGGGAGATGAGAGAAAAAATACAATGCATTTTACATAAAATATAAACATAGCAGCTTTCGGAGAACTGTAACAGAGGATGTTTTGCACTTAACGACAAAAAAAAGAAAACACTTCGAGAGTGAAGAAGAGTGAGAGGAAGTTCACGAGTTCGGGTTTGGGATGGCTTCCTGTAAGAGAGAGTCCACTTTGATTAGAAAATAACGTAGCATTCCAGAGTAATATATTCACCGACGAAGATTGCGTGTCTTCGGGGAATAACTTAGCATAAAATTATTCTGTAACAATGAGCGACGTTAATCCCGAGCGGTGTGGCAGCCCGAGGTGTCAGAAATCATCTTGCGACACAACTCCATCGCCTAAAAGCACGGAACATCAAAAATTGTCCAACTTTTACGAGCAAATCTTTGGAAGGCGCAAAACCATGAGAGGCGAAGCCACGGGGGTCTAAGACGAAACGCCCTCAACGAGCGGATCTCGGAGTTTTACGACAATGCTCAAATTCGACTGAGAGAAAATAATATAAAAAACAAGACACGGCGTTGTCCCAGTACCATAAAATTTACGATGCAGCGATGAACAAATCCAAAATCACCTGCTAAAGGGATTTTTAAATCGCGCCCGGTACCTTTGGGCCCGTTTGCGGGATTAATCCGTCCTAAGACCGAACTCGCACACGTTGAGCTACGCTTACTCATGATTTACGACCTTTCTTTTAAATAAACTCCGAGGGGAACAGTTTCACACCTGCGCAAGCCGATTTGCCACCATGGACGCCTAGGTGGGACTTTAAAACGGACGCGTCCTTTGGGTCGCCCACCCGAAAAAGTGGTAATAAAAAGAAGCGTGTCCTCGTATATTGGAGGGTTTTAACGCTGGTTTCCCTCCCAAATCCATTCCGCTAATCTCCGACTTGAACTGGAAACCCAAAAATTGTTGCGAGAATTCCTCTTTTCCTGAGTAGCGGAAACGAATGACCGGACACCGTCGTTCTCTACATAATTTCGCACTCGGCACCTGGGTGTCGAGACCGAATATTTTACAGCAACAAATGTTAATTCGACAAAGTTTGGGTTTCTCTTCCGGTCAGGTGTCCACATATGATAACTTTTTAAAAGTTCTCAATTGATATATAATATTATTCACATTTCTCTCAAGCTGGAGAGTTGGAATTTCTGGAGCGAGAGCTTTTAACCTGGACAAAATTCGTATGATTTCCAACGATAACGACAGGGCAGAAGTGTCGAAAACAGTACGTTCGAGCCAGCCTACTTATAGTTCATTTGAAAACAATGTACCTATACGGCTAACGTATAGCGAGCTTGGTTTCATGTTATGTTGGTGCAGTTCAGAATGCAACGTAGCACTTTTTACAAAATGCAATTTCTTCCGACTTATTATCTTATCACTTATTCCAGTAATCTCAAAATTTTTCACTAACGTAAGACGAGATCTTAACCCATCTTAATATTAATAATGATAACACGCCAGCGTCTAAGAACAAAAAATTTCGACATTTCATCGTTGTACGTGAACGCCATTCACCAATCTTACAAGAAAGAACAGCTCGTAATTTCCACAGCAGATTTTATTAACTAGTATCGCCAACGAGTTGACATTACGAAGTTTAATCTCTATATGATGTGAGTTCAGTTCCACAGAATCACGCTTGAACATGTTAATGCCATTCACCAAATGCCCATGCTGATAGTCAGTTACATGGAATTGGTATATTCGAAAAATTACATCGTTATGAGAATTAAGGGAAGGGAAAAAATATCAACGAAACTGAGACATGAGCCCACACATTCCACTTTCTGGGTGGATGCTCTCGCCACTGAGCTATCACACCAAACCAATCTCACTCTGTTTCCGGAATTCTTAGTAAAAGCAACGTTAGCTGTATCTCCGCATAGCGACACGCAACACAACCAGAAATCCTCATAACAAACGCATTTACTCTTATCCTTGTGAAATAAGTAACTGTATCCAGGTTTATTCCTCGTTCTGTACTTCAACTGATGAACATAGGTTCCCGCTCCAAACCGATGCGTGTAAAATTCTCCCAACAAATGAAAAACATGCGAGTCACCAGCTGAAATTCGAAATTTAGTTTCAGTTCTGAGGAGATTAGTGCGATTAAAACTGTCATCAGCTCTACATTTCATCGGATACACAAAGTCAAGCGTTAAATGGATCATGAGTTTTTTGTCACTGGAAATTAACACGACCATTGGTTCATTTACATCGCGTGAATACTTCGAACCGGAGAGTAGAACCTAAATTACAAACAAGGTTGATGGAATCGGGTGCAGACATTCTACCACGATTTTTTTCTCGGGAAGGTTGTCAGTTTGGCTCCGCCAGAAGTTGATTTAATGTGTCGTGCGAAGCGATTCAGCAAAGAACTAATGCTTTCCCTAACAAGGTACACGCGACTACATAGCAAAAATATTCATTACCAGATCAAATAGTGAGGGGCACTGATTTACGATTAACATTTGTCACTTGCGTAGTCTACTTCACCCTGGAGGCACTAATTTTAGCATTCATTCGGTGGTAATTGACAAAGGAAAGTGCAAAGGTTTGACCAAAATTGGACAACTTTTTCATCTACATTTCCTCCAAGTCGTAAATACTAAAACGCGTTCTCAAAAAGATCTTTCCCGAGAACAACAAACTAAGCACGGAACATACCCGCATATAGAAAAACAACATGAAATCCATCGATAGAAAAGTGGAACCGAATGAGAGTAAATTGAACGATTACAGCGGATGAAACATAAGGAAAAAGCAGCTTCAACTTTTTTATGAATACTCGAAGAGCTGTCACCTGTATCGAGGCGTAGAGATTATATCACCGATGCATTGCGACATTTTAATGAATAAAATCATAATTTAAATTCGCTTTCCTCTTTGAGCTTATAAAGGGGCGAATGAGCAAGCCTTTAATCTCTTGACGGCTTACGGAGAGAGGAAAATCCTTGAATATCAAAGCGGCCCGTATTGATGACAGCACACAAAGCGTTTAAATGGAATTATAAGCGTATGTTGGAGAATAAAAAAAACATCGAAGTTGTTGAGCATACTTCGCTTTAGTGCTGACATGTTAAGTAAACTGTCCTAAATATCATTAATGCTATCTTTGAAATAACACCCTCTCGTCGACTTTCATATCGACCTGGATGGAGGACAGCACCCGAAGCTTATTTAGAAAGCTTCGGTTTGAACTGTATTATATCTCCGGCAATTGGCAACTGAATAGTTGAATAGAAGCGAAGTATTCCATCTCGAGGAGTAATTAACACACACGGCGCGTTCCCCGATTTTTTACAAAAGGAATAGGACATATTTTCATTCAAAAAGGAGACAAACGATAAACGGCAGTAAAATGAAAGGCTCGACCCCGCTTTCCACTGAAACCTTTTAAGGTAAAATAGTGTCCGATCATAGCCGTTTCATTTCATGAGTGATCCATCTTCGCGTAGATGGCGGTTGGCTGAAACCTAGAATGGCTGCATAAACTCCCGCTGAAACCACTTTAATCCTTAAATTCATTACGGGGGATTGCTACCGATCCACTACAGTCCGTGCCATACAATGCTCGCGGTATGTGTGGTCGGTAAATGAGGGAGGATTTTTAGATCTGGTAGGCCGGAGCACTGCTCAAATATCTTAGGATAGCGCTCCATTCCCACAGAATCCAGGCAACTTCCCTGCCATTAACTTAGGAGTATGCCAAAGAATGTTTAAGTCCTACTCTTTGGGGACCGCTCGAAATTCTTAACGGAATGTTAATCAGACGCAAAATATATTGGTTAAATTATCAATTGACAGTGGGGGAGCCGTTTCCCTTAAAGAAGTATCCTTAACTTTGATATTTGCGGAACAAGGTTGAAATATAACATGTAATTTGGCTGGACTTCGTGAAATGCCGTAAAGGAATTGAAAAACACATGGCTGTTTCCTCATAAAAATTCAACTAAATATTGTTGAAAGTAAAAAGCGGGGCCGGCCGGAGGTGTGCTGGCGCCCTTAGCAGAGTGTTCATTAATTAATTAATAATGCCATTATCATCGATCAGATTTCAATCATAATAAAATATTTATTTTCTTATTGTAACACATGTAATTGTGTCACATTGATCTTAATTCATAACCTGTTTTAATGTAAATCATGTAATCTGTAACATTGTAAATATTGTAATATGGTAGATTATATAAAATTTAATATTTTAAATAATTTAATATATAATTTGGTTAACTTTAGCAACTATAACACTTTAAAAATAATAACTTTTTAACACTATAAAATCAGGCATCTTC
>KZ308464.1:0-28029 GCA_000376725.2 Ladona fulva | reverse complement strand
TGTTGTTATTATTATTAATGTTTAAGAAAGGGTTTAAGGGTTTTTATCGGACGCACTCTAAGAATCGGCAATTATTATCTCTTGCGTTAGATTAATTCATTAACATTTCTATTTATATTAAATTAAAAAATTATTATAAACAAAAGTTCATGAAAAATTCTTAACAGACGCCGTCTTTTCGACTCGATCGATGCCTTGCGCCCCCGAACCTCGGCGCCCCAGGAAACCACCAGGCTCGCCCGTTTTTCGGGCCGCCTCTGCTCCCGAGCTTTAATTTCCGAAAAAACTACTTCACTGCAAACGTGTCATATTGCAGCTGAAAGAAAAACTACTGAAGTTCCTCCTGCAAAATGAATAATTACCACGTACGTTGTTCGATAAATTAAAGTTGGAGGTTTATTTTTCCAACAGCGAAATCGGCTACGGAAATTTCTAAATAGTAGAGGTCGAATCAGCTCTCGCGCGCTTAGCGTGTTAAAAAAACGGGTTGATTCTCGCATCCACGTTGAAATTCTCCCACAGCAAGCTGAAAAAATACATTAAACACTTTTTAAAGTAAAGGTGGTAAGATTGCTCATGACGCAATTAAAAAAAAACACACCAAAACGTACTAAATCTAAGGCTGCCACGGCGGTTTGAAGGCTCAAATATATTAAAGTCATTACAAAAAAACAGAAATTTTCCCTGGAAATGTCTGCCTTAAAATATAATTCAGGGTATACTTACGAGCGCATATAGTTTAAGTACTTCGCTACGCAGAGATAAAAATTGAACCTATATAGAAACGAACTTTCGTAAGTAACGGAAACAACCTTCGTGCTTTTTACAAAATTTTCCATAAATTTTTCCAGACTGTTAAATTTTATCGAAATAAGAAAGTTTGTTTCAGTTATTAATAGCATATCACGAAGTACGATTAGTTCATATCGATATTGTCTTTCTTACATAGGCGACTGAATTTCACCATGCCTTTGCTTCTACGATTTCCTCTGAAGACTCATAAATCGCACCTTAGGCCCAAACCGAAGAGCACCCTCCGGAAGTTAAAATATCGAGTTCTCCGAGATAAACAGAGAAGGGGCTGTCGTCGGATATAGAGGTAACTCTTACGAGTGGACGGCGCATAAAGCTAAACTATCCTTCCGTAAACTTATCAAGATGATACATCTTTCTTCAACACGCTATCAGGACACAGATATTCCTGAACCTTCATCCAATCAGGAAAGACTGAGTGGATAACGTTTCCGGAAAAAATTAACCAAAGTCCCTTCTAGGAAGGAATGTTTACCAGTGATGAGTTTGATTTTTTTTTCTTTTATAGAGATTACCCTTCCGAAAAAAAGAACACTATATTTTTAATTCGACTCGCACGGCATACAGGGAAAATAAAATCTATATTTCGATATGAGATTGCTGTTTAAGAGTATTTATATTGGGCTCTAATATTTTTAATGTTATTTATTTCTGCTACTTAAACGAAGAAGAGAAGAAAATAAAATTCCTATACACCACCTTCATCATACCTCGACAAAACAGATTTTAAAAAATAAAAATGGAAAGATAGCCCATTTTCCCCGCTAGAAAGCACAACTCTAGGAGACAGTTTTACCGGAAGTCTTAAGAAAAACAATTTAGAATTAACATGAGAACCCTGTTACCATAAAAAATCTTTCGTTAAAATATATGAAAGTGGATTAAAGCCCTAATAATCATATACCTAATTAAGACTATATAGGCTGTTCATAAATAATTGTAGGTATTTGATCATCTTATCTTGCAAGTATATTGCAAGTTTTGTGTTGATGTACAACAAGATGTAATGTTTGTGTACTGATATATCAGTAATATAATAATAATGAATGAATATGTAATAATAATGCATCGTGTGCGACTACGACCGTAAAAATAGACTAAATAGACGATGGTATCAAACTTTCCTATCATAAGCTACTTCCTATGGAAACTGGAATGGGTTTTATCCAGGGGAAGCTTCTAGATGAATTCCATGACATTCATTATTAAGATACATGAAGCAGTCGAGTGAGTAAAAAGCGAATCGAGGCAAAACTGAGCCTCGACTAGACGAAGGTTTCAAACAGATCCTGAACGTAATTTCCAAAAGATGAGAGAACTGGCAGATTTAAGAGGAAAATACTGGGGAGTGAGGAGCAACATACACACCACCGACATAATTCAGAAATCTTATCAAATTACAGACCAAATCTGGATTCGGCCACGCGCTACGAATTTCCCGGTGTTACGTTCGTTTAGCAATTTATAATGCACGCCAGGGCATCGAACCGGAATTTCTAAATCATAGCATTTGAATATTTCATTTCGGGTGTAAAACACCACAATCCTGTTCCCAAATTCGACCGGGTATAATTTAATTAAAGCCCAGGCGGATATTATTCACTGTGTGTAAAATTTTATAGGTGTATATCGTGGCATAAATGTTACATTATTCACAAATCCGATCTACCATTACAGCTAAATATTACTCACTCGTGTTTGGGACATCAAAACGAAACCAAACCGGGTATGGAAACCGGAAAAACCATAACTTTTGTCGTAGTGAAAACCAAACCCGAACCGAAAAATTGAAATTCTTGAGCCCGACCCGAAACCGAAAACCGTCATTCATTCATACGGTATGGTGTTGGCAGACTGATCGAAGCCGAAACTGATCCGTAACTCGGTTTTTCATCGAATCGCAGCAAAAATCGGAACGAAAAATAATGCGGTTCGATTCCCGCGTCTTTCTAACCACTTCCCTAACGCACCTGAGATATCACACATTTAAGATTGTCTGCTTTTTTGAAGATTTTTTACCTTAAAATATATCTCAGTTTAAGCTGTCGAGCGTATCGAGTTTGTCTATTATGCTTTCTCATATCTGCGTTCCATTTGTACGTCTCTATCGTTTTACTCAACATGTGGATATACCGTAATCAGGTTAAAATTGAAGGACTTAAATAGTGAAATATAATGTTGAATAGCTATCCAAGGGGAAAAAACGCTTCCTATCCGTTATTAGTTATAATCACGCGAATCCTTCATTAAGTATAATCACGCGATTTAACAAATAAAAATATATACTTTCTCAAAGTCCAATTTAAAATATTTATTAGGGAAGGGGTTAAGGGGTTTTTCATTTAAAAACTCGGAAGGGATCACATTACGACATCCTATATTTATGTTAACTTATTTTGCACTACGCAGTTCGGCAGCCGAAGAAAAAGTTACGAGCCCTAGAGCCAGGAGCTCCCCAGCGTAGATTCCCCGAGCACTCAAAGTGCTTCTCGTTAAACGGGAAACTATGAGTTGGAAAGGTGTGCCGTCAAAGATTAAAATTCTTGGATGTGAATTTCTAGGGCGTAGGGGAGCTAAGTATAGTAGTAAACTTTTAGAGAAATTCGTAAATAGCGAGTTGATTGAGGAAGTGCGAGACATTATAATTTCCATTCATGATGAGAGCAATTTCCGCAGTCAACGAAGCAGCTCTCCGAAATAATGGATAGGTAAGAAACTTAATTTAGTCACTCTATTCAAAAAGTATGAGAACAAGTAGCTTATTAGCATATTAAGAATCTGTTGTTTTCAAACTAACCGCGATATTTTCCCGGCAGTCGTATAGAGAAACGTGAAACAGTAAAATTCTGAAATGCACCTTTTAACAAATTTATCATCGCCGAGTAGCTATTATTACGGACCGATTTATGTTATAGCGAAATCTCAATCTCAACTAGCGAAGTGACCAATCAATTGAAAGTCTTTTCTAACTCATTTTACAGTGCTTGAGTAGCAGTTAACAGTTGCTAAGTATAAAATAGCTCCTTGAGAGAATGCACGCTAAAAACACGTGAGGAAAGATAATTTTCGTGCAATAAAGAACAGAAAGTATGGTCCGATTTCTGGGAGAAGAAAATTTAAGAGGTCTTTCTTTAATAGTTGCAGCTATGAGAAATGATTGATGGCAATGACTTTCTCACATAATTTTTCCTTCTCTCTGCTAGTTAACAACTTTTTCGGTCCATCATACACACGTTACTTTTTCTAAGCACTTTGGATGTCTTGGAAAATTGAGAGTAGGGATAATCAAGTCGCAGATCGTTAGCATTTTTACCTTCCTGAGGGCTTCTACGTATCTGGTTACGACCTTGCCAATCAATTAAGCGTGCCGTATAGAGCAGTGTCCGGCAAAGTTTTTTATTCTACGGTTTACTGGGTGAGAGGGATTTTTTGCGGCACATCAAATGCACTTGGGTATTCTTAATAAATACCAATGAAAATATCACATATATTATAACTTAAATAATGCATAACTTATCACGAATTCTATAAGATTCTGAATCGGAAAAAGGCGCTTCTTAATGAAGAGAATTCTGTTGCAAACCCTCCAATGTGAAATTGACAATCGGAATAACAATATTTATTTGTGCGAAATATATACTTACTCGTACCGCAATGTTACATCAAAACCTCACAGATATGTATAAAGTCATACCCTAAATATCATTTCAGGTGCCTCGAGAGTCGCTGTATTATGAAATAAATATGCCTCAAAAATTGACAAACACGTTCAAATTGATTAATACGTTTCAACAGTAGAGTAAATAAAAATGCATACAAAAACTAAACTTAACTGCTCATCTTTGCAGAAACGAATAATTCCGTCACGAAATTTTTCATGCATATTCAAATGAATGCAGAAAAGACAACACACAACGTACGATTTGTACGTTACTTCATTAACACGGTTACGGTTTCGTTAGGTAAACAAATAGAGGGGTATTTTTCGTTTCACACATGATCAAGTTTGAATCTTTACGGTTCAATTAACTACATTCGCGTAAAACTCTTTAAAATACAGACATTTTTGTTGGTTGTTTCTGCCTGCCGGACCGCTATTATCAATATACAGCATGACTGTAGTAGAACTTGAAAAAATTCCTCCTGTTGATGAGAATATTTGCGACAATGATGATGATATTAAGATTAGAAAAAAGAAAATGCTGTCAATAATCGTAGGTGACGAAAACTTTCATTCTCGTTTCAGTTCAAGTTATTGTTAGTTTTAGATCGCTTCGCTTGTTCACCTATTCGTAACATTAAATACGAATGTTAACGAAAATGAACTTACCATGATTAGAGAGGAATAAAAAATTTTACACGTCGCCACAGAATTTTAATTTTCCACGACCTAGGTTTCAACGCAAGACGCCATCCCTATCTTGTAAACTTTTTTGGGAATCGATTCTTTTATTTTATATACAAATTGAAGAGAGTAAAGCTAACTACAAAGAGAGTAACGCTACAAAAACTTTCTAAATAATGTTAGTGTACTCTCTTTGATACAAAGGTTGGTCTCGATTTGTACGGTTTAGAATTCAGCTGTCTTATGGAACTCATCTGCCCAGGATATCGAAAGTTAAGTGTACTTACTAACTCGAAAATTTCGTATACCTAAGATCAGATTTTCCGCGGAAAGATTTCAGCCTATACAAATGCAAGTAAGCATAAAGCACTAATGCTGGCACTTCACGTGACAAAAGTATAATAAGTGATTACTTTTTCTTCTCCTTGGCACCAATAATAAAGAAATTATATTTATAAGCATCGCCGTTATACTTTTCATTAATATGCCAGTATTCGTACCTAATATGAAAATATATTCAAGATAGTACAGATACGTACAAGGAATGTTAGAGGATTGTCTTAATATTAATATTATCCCTTTGAAAGTGCTTATAAATACAAGTTAAAATCCTTCAATATCTTCCAATATTTCTCGGAAAATCTTCCCATATGTGTGAATTCACTTCATAAATTATGGCATAGTATGAATATTCTATTGAATCATCCAATGAGAATAATATAATTTATTTGCAAGCTATTTCATCTTCATATTTAATTTCCCATAGAATAATAAATACATTCCGTTTGGAGCACACTGTTATACAGCCACAGTTAGCAAACACGAAATAAATATGGGGTTCGATCTTTCGCGAACGCAAAAATCATTCTAAATTCAGAGATTATCCTCATGGGCTCTCAGAAAGCGAGCGTCTTCTCGCTTTAAATCCCTTCAACTTCCGTTGAACAAGACGCAGTCCATCCGCAAATGAGTCATCGAGCCCGTCTGAGAGGTCACACGCGCCAAGGTATCTTTTCGCTCTAAGATTTGATATGCATCGTGCGCCATTAATGCATTCCTTCCTAATGTTGACCCCGCGAGTCACTCCACAATCCGAGGCATTATTTATAATTTTATCGCTTCCTGTTTATCTCAAGAATGCCGGATTCTGAGGAGACGCTCTTAACGAACGCGGCAAATGGAACTCCGGATAGCGAGCACGAAGAGCTTAAA
The DNA here is from genome assembly GCA_000376725.2 of Ladona fulva. Taxonomy (NCBI): domain Eukaryota; kingdom Metazoa; phylum Arthropoda; class Insecta; order Odonata; family Libellulidae; genus Ladona; species Ladona fulva. The sequence goes on along the minus strand of KZ308464.1, from coordinate 21,659 downwards.
AGTGTCGTGAACGGAAGGAGTTGCTGGGGAGGAGAGGTGGCACGAATGATTGAAAACAATTCCCTTTCCCTCGAGCCTATGGTCCCGGACACGAAATTAGGCAGCGCTGTGGGCTCCTAGCGAGTGGCCAGACAGGCTGCAGAATTTCCGGACCTTGATAACCACCCTCTACCCTAGAGGTCTCTAAGATTCTTTGGGCCCTTGGGGAGCGGGTTGCTGCGGGCCCCGCTTAAAAATAAAAACAAATTTCTCATTTAATTGCAACTTAAGAAGTTTTTATTGGTGTATTTAAAGAACGTAATGCATTTTAGAATATTTAAGGTTTCAACAGATATATAGAATAACAACTAAGACAATAGAATTTAAAGATTTATTTTTCCAGCTTTTATACACGCAAAATTGTTGACATTTTTTAAATCCTATTAAATTACTCAAGGTCGAGTGACAAAATACATAAGCCTGTTAACCTCTCATGGGAAATATTCGATCATAAGTATCATTTTATTAATTTGAACTCCAACACCCAGAGGCGTGGGGCCCGTAGCGACTGCCCTCTCAGCTCCCCCTTCAGACGCATCTATCTGCGTGGGCCAAAATTTTCGACCCAGGCTCGGCCCGTTCATTATTGAGCCCGAAGAAATTTTCACTCTCAAGTCCGACCTGAGCCCGAAATTCTCTAAATCGATCAGGAATCAGTCGTTACGATTCTGTTGGGAATGGAAACATTTACTTGGCCGCTATTATTCCTTCAGTAATGCCAAAATATCTATATAATCGTCGAAACTGCTGTGAAGATAACAGGAACTAAAATATACCGGTAAATTCTATACCTAACAGAGAATTATTTTTAAAATAATTTTATTTCCGATCTAAATCAGATATATTCTATTTAGCATCGTCATTTTTTGTGTTATTGATCACCCTCTCATGTTCAGAGGCACATAAATTTTATAGAATAAGGAAGGCTGTGCATAATGCCGCAGAATTGCATAGCAACTTTAAAGGGCCTCCGTCCCTATGCAAGAATCATAAACACTGTTGGTGAATGAATAATTCTTTTTTTCCCAAGCTATCCTCAGGATCGAGCCCAATAGACTACTAGGTTCACCCAGACTCCCCATCACTCCCCTTCTGCGAATTTTAGTAACTGAAGACGGCTAATTTTAATTTATAATTTCATTTATTTTTACTTCGTTCATAATTTTAATTAATGCCTACCGTAAAATCCGGCAGATAATTAAAAAAGAAACTCCGGAATAACAAATGTACCACTTCTTACAGCAATTACAAATTCCCACGAAAGACAGTGCGAACGGTAGAGAAATCCAATTAGCAGTGGTGATTATTTTTATAAATGTCCTGAACACGAGCGAAAGAGATATAAAACCGTAGACTGGTGAAAAACGAGAAGATTTACATCGGATAAAACGACTTACGCTATTCTTATTTTTATTTATTAATTATCTTTCATGATTTACCAGATTTTCTACCAACGAATAAATCGCAAGGCTGAGTTACGAGAAAATCACTTAAGAATGTTCCTTTCACTTAAGTAATCTTCGTCTCACCCTTTACTCGCCCAAATAAAGGCATTTATTATTATTATTTACTAGGCGAATTTGCCTGAACTCACTTTCTTCACAAGTCCCCTGTATCTAACTCTGGTCTTACTTGCTATAGACAGAGTGCGACACCTGGAGGGTGTCGCACAATACAGGGTAATACCTGTTCCATATTTATCTATGGGCCCTCACAAAACTTATCCCACTTAGATACTCAGTAAAAGGGCTAAGGGGTTTGGAAAGAAATGAGGTGAAATGTCATGGGATATCGACCCAAACCACGACCGGAATCCTTACTAAAAGTGGACTTTTCCCAACCAGAATTCGTCCACTCCGCAAGTGCCATTAGTTTTCGCGGGATCAGAACAAACTGCTTTCTCGATAACTACACGCAATAAAAACATAAATGGCTTTGGCTGGCTAACAAATTCCACTGCTGTCTCTCAGAAGCGATTATTAATCCGACTTATCCTCGTTTCCGATCCCATCGAATGAGCTCGTCTACTATTCGATACCTTCCAGCGATTATAGCTTTATAATGAGCTAGGATCACTGAAAGCAATAAAGAAAACATGATGCTCTTACGCTTTGGTAGAGCTTTTGATGATTTGATGATGTGGTCAGACATCACGCGACTAATCAAAGCAGTAACATGTGTTATGGGACTGACTATTAAGAATACCATCCCAAAATGATGTTAAGTCAGGCTAACAGATCAGGGGAAATCTTGTGACAAACATACGATAGCTTTCACCAAAAACTCAGAGGAATAACTCAGGAGAAGTAACTCAATACACGAAGGCCATAATAACGGAAGTGTACGGGAAGTTTTATTTCCATTATCAGGAGAAGAAGATTGAAATTTGAGGGCGATTTGAAACGAATCCTTGCAAATTTTTTCTGAAGACAAATAAGGATAGTCTCTCGGCAAGTGAAAAAGTTAATGAATTGACGCGGAGATTCTAACAAAACCCTCTTGCAATTTTTAAAAATTCTCAGATTGCGATTTTCGTATTAAGACGAGACAATTTTTCAGCCCCAATCCGTTTTATTCTCTTAATCTTCACGTAAAAGTAAATGAAATTTTTGAGTAGTGAAGTGCACAGAGGGAAAATTATTTCCCACTGATTACCTTGTTGGAGGTATACTTCACTTGGGGTTCCGCACAGGTGGTTATCATGATAATAGGCATATGGTCACCATATGCTGAAAATATTAGAACTAATTCATAAAGTTTCTGTAAAGACCGATGAAACCTGGTCGAATGGCCATCAAAGGGGTAGTCACATCAGCAGGTCTACCGTATCTTACTCATTTCCGAGTTCTTCGAACACCTTCGTGCTCAAACCTAATTTTTACCGCCACGTTCGTAAGGGATTTACCGAGTAAATTACTCCCGGCTATTACAAGCCTTTTCGCGACCAGTTCGGGACATTTTCTCGATCCCTGCTGCGGGAATACACATGCAATCGCGCTGGGAACGTGAAGCAATAATAGAACTTTGCACGCCACCGCTGGTTTCCGCAGTTCGTTGCAACGCGGGAACGAAATGGAAAGGGATCGGCGGAACAAAAACTTCAAGGCGGGACGGGCATTTGAAAAAGATGGCATCGTTTCAAATTTTTCCCACCGCTTTTGCACGGCCATCCACCGCACGTTTAAAAGTGGGCTTTCATCCGTAAGCCGGCCTGCCTTCAAAGATATAGGGCGAAAAACACTGGTTGCATTTCGTGCAACGACCCACGAAGGTCGAGCAATACCATTCGGCCATACTGCCCCTAATGTAGCCTTTCACTACGTTTCCACCATTGCAAGAGCGCTGAAATAAAGTTTGTCTCTATAGTGCAAAACATCACGCATTTTATGCATGAACATACTTATCGTTTTGCGTACCGTCATAATCTGAAATTTCCTATAACCGCGTACGTCATATTATTTTATGGTGCTAATGTAAATTGATCGGGTACTGATATTTTTGTAATTTAAATATGTGATTATTTTAGTTTAGATGTAGATGTGTGTTTAGGTTAGTAATTTTGTGTTTTTTCAACATGAATTTTCCTATTATAATCAATTGTTGAAGGCTTTACTATGTGGAAATCCATAACAGGAAATCAAAGAAATAAGATTGACAAATACTTTTTTCCACCGTATATTAACAAAACACATACGACCGGTTTCGGCCAGGAATGGCCATCATCAGGTGACANAGGTGAAAGTGGAAAAAAGTATTTGTCAATCTTATTTCTTTGATTTCCATGAATTTTCCTTTTCTATCATTCTTAAAAAAATCTTTCTATGGTTTTTGAAGTGCCAACATTTTCATTGCAAATTACTTTCAATGATTTCTCCTTCTGTGTTTTCGCGGGTTTTTCTGCCCACTTCTTTGTGGGTGTTTTCCCGAAACATGGGTTTTTGTTTGACAACCTTTAATTGCAAAGATTTTTCCAACACTCAACTATTTTTTTAAAATTAATATCTGTGTGTATAATAACGGTATATGAGGTTAAGTGGAAGAGAGGCCCAATTGGGCCTAACCTCGCCAATTAAGGGTCTATGTCCCTATTTTATATATTGTATCACAAGAATATTCATCGTTAGTACAGAATTACAACGTTAGATGGCTGATTTCGACTAAGGTGAGATTTGCTCTCAATCCGGCTATCAAACGCATACCGAAAAGCGTGTATGAAAGACTTAAGAGGTATCTCATATCTCAGAAGCAACGACCTCATAGAATTGATTGAAGACACGCATGCGGCTCGTGAGTCGAGCGTAGGGGACTTTGATAAAGTATATCTGCATCTACATACATACACGATACACTGCAAGCTGCCTGTCGACGTGTGGCAGGGGATGCATGCATCGCACACTAAACACACACTGCACACTATACTCAGTTTGTTGCTTTCTCTTTGATTATGCATTATTTACTTTTTATGCATCATGTGATATGTCAACTTAAGTATTACAAACTTGAATTATGTATACTCTCATGTATTAATGAATTATGCATGTGTTTTACTGACTGTCAGTAGAATACTAACAAGCTAATTTACGATGCCTTATAGGAATAACACTGTTATTTGATACTATGACGTACGGAAGCAGAGAGCCTGTCATAATAAGAAAGCATTGCGTAAAAATACGAGGTTTCAGTAATAACGTATTTCCTTCCTTCTCTTCTGCGAACTTAACGGTCGAAATAGTATTTTACTTAACTACTACAGGAATAAAAATGACCAGCGTTCAATTACAATAAAACATACGTCTCTAACGATGCAGACGATATTACGATCGGCATTTAGGCAGTAGCGACTCAGGCGCCGCATTTAAATACAACATTCATGATGATAATTATTCAAAATTATACAGGTTAATAAAGCTAAGAATACAAAATGAAGGGAGATAATCTCGAAAAATAAAGTTTAATGGCCGATCCAAATCCACCGCTGACTTATCACGCACACCCCAGGTCAAGATCCGAGTTTATTTCACCACGATAAAACAACGTTTATGCAAAAGATAGAAGCTTATTTCGTTGTAAGGCATAACCTGTTTTAGTAAATAATAAATTTCAAGGGCGCTCACCAATGAGAACGAAACAGTAAGATCGTGCATTTCCTTAAAGGAGTGTATTATTAGACGAGCGAATAAAAAAGGCAATAGACAAAATCTCATATTTTATACTTTCAGTATTACAGTGAATTTAATGTAGTCCAAGTTACTTTGAATTTGAATGCGATGACGCGAGCTGGTTTACATATAAACTAGGAAAGTGTTTATGAGTTATACGTGATGGCAGTAAAGCTGTAAGAATTTTCAGAAAGTTAATGTAATGCACCTATGACATTTTTATGGGAAGGCATTAATGTAGCAAAAGCTTTTTATTAATGGACAGAAAAGCTAACGGTTCTGACCGAGGTCTACGTAAGCAATTCATAAGAAAATATCGAAATTAATACCCATTTCTTTCAACATTAAAAATAACTGTCATACAACTACCACAAACACCAATGTTTGTGGTAGTTGTATGACATCACCTTCCTTCTGAAGTTTTCTTTCTCGTACCTTAAATGTTCGTCGTCAGAAAGAACCAGAATGTTTTAAGCAGGGCCAAAAAGGGGCAATATGAGATTTGGGACCGTCAAGAATTGTTGATAAACAATAGAGGGCCATACTGAAGTGATTTCTTGGCATCGTTAATTTTACTGCTCATTTTACTATATGTTTTAGATTCGTACAATTTTCATTCAACTAAAACTGCCGATATTAATGTTCATTGTAACATAGCTTAGAATTACACCAAAATAATTATTATTTTCAAAATTTTGCATATTTATTTTCACGTTTTCACGATATAAGAACAGGATTTAAGAGCTTTTTTTGAACGAAGTTCGAAAACGAACGAACGAGCGAAGTTTTTAAAAAACTCATCAAGTGAACTTTTCGCCTATGACATCACGCACTCTGTGTGAATCTATTTTGTATTCCCTGGGGTGCTGATTTGCAAATGCCTAAAAACTTATTTATACACATAAGCATGTGTGTATGCTTGTTAAGAGAGCGAAATTGCATGAAATGATTCCATACAAGTTTTCCTTCACAGACTAGACATTTTTTAATTCATATACTTTAAGTAGAACTGATTGGGGCCACCGGCCTTTCTTGAGCCAGACCTGGATTGGAATAAGAAATATTGTAACTCTCGGACTGAGGTCAGAATGATTCTCTTCAATGACGTTCAATTCGGTCTCCTCATTTGATGCTATGAAAAGTGTTATTCATAGGTTCATTGTGCTAACCACTGCTCATCTTGCCTAGCAGCCTTCGATTCCTCTTCTGGGTTTTTCATAGCGTAGTGGAAGGGTTTAACTGAACTTCGAATTAATAGTTAACAGTAGCATTCGGAAGTGCAACTAAATGGACAAAAAGTACCCTTCTTCTCTTTCTCAGAGCTTCCAAAATAAAACGTATTTTTTAATTTCAATTTGAAATTTTTTCCTCAAGACGTACTACCGAAGCATACAGAGAGTACTTCCCTTTCCTTTATGGACCAAATTTCCTATATCTAGACACGGCGATTGAGGATGGACTCCTCGGCCTCAGCAGGCCTTCGAGTTCATTAAAAGCCCTGAATTCCGAATTAATTCTGAATATTTTATCGCCTCGCTTGTGAAGCAAAAATACTGTTGGAGTAACAGAAAGCGATGCATGCGGAGCCATTTCCATATTGCTCGGAGGTGAAAATGATTTCGCAATCGAACCGAGAGCATTCGCGTCGATAATAGGTTGCAAAGCGCGGCGATGGGTGAACGCGACAAGTCAGTTCCTTTCGCTGTTTCGATGGCACAGAATGCAACGGTCGAAACAGAAGAAAGAGAAGGGACTTGCCATTACGCCCGAAAGCTAGCCGAGGGCAAACAGCTTTCTCCGCCGCGAATTCCTTTATCTCGAAGACTATCCGTGGGGAAACCGCGAAATAATGGAGCGTCGTGCCGATATGGATAAAGGTGGCTGATACGTTGTTCACGAATCCTCCTGGCTTAAGACCAACAAATGCCATCGGTTTCTTCTTCCGACGACACTTAAACTTAACCGCATGCCGCGCGTGAACTGCAGGTAGTCCAAGTTCACAAACTTTAAGACCGCGCGAAATGGCTGCAGGAGCTAACCTCCATGCAAATTGATTGGAATAATGATCCCGAGAAGTATTTTTCCCCTGACGCTCAACTCATTGCCACGACACGACGCTAGGCAGAAATGCGAAATGAGTTGCTTTAACATTCCTCGACGAGCATCAGCCCCGAAAAGATTGCTCCTCGACTTCCTTTTACTAGTTACTTCTGAATATCAGACAACATTTTTCAGTACAGCCGTAGATGACAGCTTGCAAGAGAATCTCGTGCAGTTACAGATAAAGCTCCCAGGAACTTCAACTTATCCAGTTTCATTTCAGAGAGCGGCTGAAAATTGCAGTGATAAATTTAATAAAGTTGAACGTTTTCGATCGTCACAAAAGGCAAACGAATCTTTACGAAAAACAACATGAGTGAAACTGACAAGAAAAGAATTTTGTCAATTCTTAAGTTTCATTGTCATGAGGTGAACACTCATTTGCGTCATTGAAAATAATTACTTGAATGAGTAAAAAAGGATATTGTTATCCTTAATCCCAGAAAAATCTAGCGCAGTTGCATAAATAAAATCATTTATTTTATTTATTTATTTAACCCTTTTGGCGATGTTATGCCATTAGGCCTCTCTTACACACAATACGTTACCGGGGAATTCAGGAGTTTCTTGAAAGAAAATGGGTATTGTAAATGTTCTAAATGTATCAATGACGAGTTGTTAAAAAGGAAATTTTATTTATGATGGGATAAAGTAAGTAATTGATATGGAATACAAGTAAATATCCACTTAACCGTGAATTTTACAAACAGCGAATGAGGAGGCAGCTATATTGTAAATATTTTATTGTGAGTATTTGAAAAAAAAAATGAAATAATTGATGATTTAGCAAACTGATACCTTGTATCTTAATAGTGGTGTATAATATTGTTTATGATGTAAAACTTAAGTCATAGGACTAAGTCATTATGGAAGTGAGCCAGTAAAATGAAGAAAAGTCTAAAATAAATTAAATGTAAGGGAGATTCAGTTCCATTTTAAGTAACCGTATCCGAGACGATTGGATTTTAGCTATAAAATTGTAACTAAATGACATTCCATAACGTATCGACAAAGAACACATAACTTCACAGTATCAGGCGAGTTGTTGTGGGAATCCATCACAGAAATAAAAAAAAACCACGATTTCTCTTTACACTGTGTATGTACGTACTTCAATAATTTGGCGGAAAAAGTACTACTCGTTTTATTATTTCATGAATACTCGTTCCTAGAGACCCCAAAAATTCCGAAAAAGCATCAGAGACTTTTTTTTCATTTTCAGTTGCAGTTGCAGTTAAATTGTATTTGCAACACAATGACATAAAAGATACTTAGAGAAAAATAACGAGCACGATTAACAAATAAATCCCCACAGCCAGAGGATCAAATCATCAAACCATTGACAAAATTCCTAGGAAACATTATCGTTTTCGAAACACATTCGGCCGACTCCTACTCAGCTAACACCGCAGCAGCTCAGTTTTGAGATGGCCGTTTCTTCTCAAAAAAACAATGAGCAAAATATGTTAACAATAAATGCCACGCCCACGGGAGCACTTGCAATCGCCGGGTCGACTCGTTGCAGCGAGAGGTGGCAATAAAACGACGACACAACACTTTCGAGCGTGGCGGAAAAAATCTCGCCGTGGTGTGAGGAGAAAATGGAAACGAGAAAGAAATTCTCCAGGCACATCTGAGGAAAAATTAACTTTGAAAGGTGACTTACGGAAAGCGCTCTTTCAATAACAGACTATACTAATTAAGCGCTCTCCAATGCGCTTTAGTGGGCCCTCCAAAGAAATTGCTTCCCACGATGAAAAAATCGATCTCTGCCATAAGGGCACTCGTTTCCCCGAGAACGATATTTTGCAAGGGATAAAGCCAGCTGCACTCAACCGCATTTCTAGCTTAAGGAGATGATTTTTTCGCATTCCTGTACGATATTATTACTATGTCCCGGGATGAAATGGTTCTGAAATAATAGCACCGCTCATTACGGTTAAAAAACCATCCCGATGTAAAATTATCTCAATATGGCACTAAACAGTGCGAGGCGGAAAAGAAAGACATTAATTTCTCTCAAAAAAAATTAAAACTTGAACAGAAAAAACGCCCACATTACGGTCGAGGTAGAATGCAATAGTATCCTGCACACTGTTACTGGTGACGACCTCGGGGCGGTAAAGGAATGAAAGTTAATTATAGAAATATGGGTTCCGCGAAAGCTTATGGCACTCCGACGCGCAATAGAGAACATAAAACGATTTCAGAAGAGGTAGACAAAGGAGAAATTAAGAAATTAACTAATTAAGAAAGGCAAGGTCAATACAGATTAATGTAGGGTAGAAGTAGTAAACCTAAGCCCTCTCCTGGAACACTTTCAGAAAGGGGGCTTGTAAACACGAAAACGTCCACTGAAATCCAAGTGCAAAAATCTTTACTGGACGGGCATTCTGGCACGAAAAATTCAGACGATCGAAGTGCAATATTTTACAATGACACGCTTAATTATATTGATAGGAAAACTTCGGTTAAATAAAACTGGAAACAAAGTATACGAGCATGATAGAGCAGTATAAACTTTCTTCAAAACTGTATACGAATAAGGCAAATGATAATGAAATAGAAATTCTCACTGTATTCTTCTGGATGATAGCTTTAAGGCAGAAATCGGTCGATTATTAAAAATCGTGAGGAAAATACGAAGTGCGGCTATTTATTCATATAGCGTTCCACGAAATTCGGTCATCTCATATCCATTATATTAGTAATGTAGCCGGTTTTATAGACAAATTTCTAAGCAGGTTATGCATAAAGGAGCGGCCATTTATTTAAGATAAAATATACTTAAGTGCTCTCGGATAGTCAAGTGGGCAACGCGTTTCACTTCGGTGAAAACGGTACCGGGTTCGATTCCCGGTGGGGGCCTTCGTGTGAAATTATCCCACCTATCGAAAATATCAACACTAATACGCTTACAACCCGAAATAAAATTTGCGACTATTCTTTTCGGGATTTTAAGATGACAGATATGATAGGTACCAATCAATAGCAATCGACGGCAAAGTCCAAGAAAACAAAACGTAAATTAAAATTGCATCACACAATAAAAATTTACCCAAACGGTGTTCTAATGAAAGGAAATATTTCCGACGTAATTTAGGTTCCGCCATCACATCGATTTCTACCACATACTGTTAACCCTGAGGAATTTCGAAAAGTATTAAATTTTAAAGTATCCTAATTGGAAATAAGGTTCTCTGGGAATATCCGTAACAGTTTCTCTTACTGCCGCAATTTAGGATTTAATAAATATGAACCAAGATGTGAATGACGAAGTGATTTTTCTAAATATCGATTTTCTCTACATACGTCAACAGTTGATCTAGGGAAACAGCTATGGAAGAAAATGTGATAAAATCAATGTAAAAAATAAAAATACTTAAATTGGGGTGCGTAAAAATCTAAAGTCAAAGATGAATACTCGTTTACTCGCTAATGCTATGCTATGACATAATTACTTGGCGATTAAGATGACCTAAAAATTCATGAAATATAGAATTATTCGAACTGTTCATCACGGTATGAAGGTGACAAATTTAGGGACTTTCCGTCAAAGATGAGAACCACCAAAATTATTCTGCAAAATTTGTACTATTCGTTGGAATTTATTATATGTACTCTCGACAAAAACCAAATATTCGTAAAATTCCACGGTTAATCAATCGGTCTAGTTTTCTTTGAAAATGCTAACCCCACCCTATGTATCATTCGATAGATGTCGATGAAGTTCGATGAATACCAATGCGAAATTTCAGTTCTAACTTAGAGGTATTTCGTATAACAAAACACGAGTATTCCAGACCTGGAATTCATTTCCGATAAAAATGACAATCCTTTCAACGGTCGCCGGTTCGTAGAAAACTCCTTCCAAGTTTCGAAGAGACAAACCTCGCCGTATTCTTAATAGCCTGCGCACTTTAAATATTTATAAAGAAGCGACTAGTGGCAAGCGGTAGTTCTGATTCGTCACTTGATGCAAACCTCATGAATGGGTCTTAATGCATTTTGCCCACGCCCTGTAGGTCGATGGCCCATAGGGTGCGACGCTCGGCCAACGAGCCATGTCTTGCAATACCATCAAAGAGGACAACTTAGCTGACAAGAATTCTAATCGCGCATCCTCCACATCCACCAGTAATTCTCGATCATTATATTTTCCACGTCCGAAACATACTGAACTAAACCGGATGAATTCTTAATAAATCCGTCGCGATTAAGGCCCGGGCAGAGCGCGAGGCGTCAAAAGACCGCGGCGATGGAATTCAGACACGGAATGATTGATCCATTCGGCGTTTTTAGCGCGGCTCCAGATCGATCCCCGATAGCATTCCAACATGCGCAATACGATGTAATACGGATAATACACAACAATTATTTGTTCTCACTTCGTTTGGAACAGGGCAAAAAATGATTACTTAAATAACTATTTGAGGTAATGCTACACACTCGGGTTGATAGGAAAAATTGTAGGACCTACTCTACGGGAACGTTTTCGCTCGTCGATTACAATAACAGTAAAATAAATGATGTCAAAAACAATATATTCCATATTCCCTCTCCTAAAGACCTAAACATAAAAGGGAGCGTATCTGACGAGTTAAATTTTGCGTGTAGCTAAATTCGCATACAAACACTGATCACTGACTAGCATTAAATTTCACAAGCACGAAATCTTCAAATAAAATATCATGTACGTACGTGATAAAGCCGCTTCTTTAAATCATCACCATGGAAACGTCTGAATAGTGCAAGAGATATCCAGCCAAGTTCCCCTAATGTACTCCAAGGAAGGATATTGGGGTGTTTTGAAACTGCGTCAAAATATGAAAACAAACGCGTATGACGCGCACCTCATTTACGACCCGATTTAACTTATATGGCTTCATGAGGGGCGCGCGATTCAAAAACGGAATAGTTGGAATTTGAAGAAAAAGCCTCCGTAACCACTACACGGGATCAATCCCATCATGATACGCAATGCTCGGAATCATGCGAGATGTCGAACAATCTCAAACCACTCTCAAAAAACATTGCGCTTGGGAAGTAGTAAACAGTGAGAGGGCCAACACCAAACAGCAAGCCACCAACGAAATCGACACCAGAGAGAAAAGGAAAAGGAATAAAAACGTCACAATGAGACCGTAAAACGAAATCGTACCTACGATTTACCGGAGATATTCCTCTTCTCCGGCGGGGCAAAGTAACCTTCCCCTCTTGGAGCCGCGACCACTTTGCCGTTGGTTCAGCCACTAATTTGACAACAAACCCCCCTCGCCACTGCTACAAGCACAACGACGGAATGGCTTCCCACTGAAGCAACGGTACGGCCGCACGACGATACGAATCGCGAGTTACGTCAAACCATGAAATCAACATTCCGAAATGGAGCTGGCGGAGCCCGGAGACATCAACGCTCGCTCGCTTCGAGAAGCTCACCCGACAAACGCCCTTAACAGACTGGACTCAACGAGCAGGTAGTAGAAAGGACACGTGACTTCTTACATGGAGTCGCCACCAGCCAGTGCTGCCTCGCTCGACGCATTCCTCCGGCCTTCGGAGGGAGGAAAAAATTTCTATAAATCCTCTAAATATGTTGCACGGATTTGCTAGCCATTCCCTCTCGGCCGATGGCTGATATTTATTCTAATCTCTCCCGTCCTCGCCGCCATTTACACTGAAATTCCTCCGAGGGCTTCGTGTCCCTGATGGCTTCGAGTTTTAAAGCGTCTGACGCTGCTGACGATGTTCCCAGTTTCAGGACGTAAACACAGAAAAAAAACGAGCGCTAGCTGGGGGATGTCCAATGCTCTTACTAATTCTAAGCGGCCCTCGCTCTCTATCAAGAAAAGTTTTCATTGGCGTCTCTTCTACTTTTCTCCTAGTCCTTGATAAGTTTAGATAGGCATTAATTTAGCAAAAAGATAAAAACAACACTTGGGGTAAGCATTATTGTCAGAGGCAGGGATAAGATTACATTGCGTCAACTTTAGGTTATCGGTCCATTACAGCGACATTCCAATAGATGCTTATCACGAGATAAGTCATCGTGGCTAGCAAGCTATTTTTCGTAATATTTTGGTAACAGAGCGTAATATTCCAGCAAAAAGATACTTTAATTGAAATTTAGGAAAGTTATTAAAATACAAAAAAGGAGCCTCCCGCTTCGTCTATTCGTAAGTATGCCAGTGTTCAGAGGTAAAGTCGCGAGTTCGATCATGGTAGGAGTCTTAAATTTCCCGATAAGGGCAGAAAAGAGAAAAGGCATCCAGCTGTAAAATTTGATTCAAAAAACGAATTAAACCTTCGACACTATCCGTCACAACTATGAGGCGACCTCAAGTTATATGAGTAACGTTAAAAAGGCTTCTTTTACTGCGTATCAGAAGAGATGCTATTTCGCCCTCTCTAAAAAATTAACTCTTCACTTCACATTAATCTAGCGATTTATAACTTCACATTTATCTAGCGATTTACTTAATCAAAAAGGCCTTTAATCATGTTTCTACATCATCTACATCATGTAGAACAGTGAAACGTGGAATACTTAAAATGCATCGAAGTGAATGAGCAAAATTACTTAAATTTGGAAATCAGGAAAACACTTTATTGAAAAATCCTCAAAATTATCTTAAATAATGGGTAAAATTGGCATCACAGCCCCTATTCTATGTAATTGTACGTTAAGGTAAAAAACTGAAGGTGATAAAGCAAGAAAACAATGGCAGCGGCAGAAGGAGAAATTGCCCTTACAGAATACCTCCGTGTCCCGGCTGGCTAATCCGTAGATTTTTATAACTCCCTAAGTAGTGACAATAATCAATAATGACTAGCAATCACCATCACTGATATGTAGGATTTGTGAAGTAAATACCATGAGTAATCAAGGATTTCTCGCTGGCTCCTTTTCTTTGGCAAATGGATGCTGAGTAAGATGATTCACGTTTAAATTCCTATAAAGGAATCCTCTCGTAAATAAATCGACTGTCAGCGAAGTATTCAGTCCCGAAGGCCGCTTTTAGCCTCAAACCCTCCACCATTATATTACAGGCTTTGGAGAGGGAATGAAGCTTGCTAGGCAGAATGAGGAGTGAGGCAGCACTGCCAATATCTAGCTAAGTGTAACACAATTACCATGAATACAATTACTACGAATAACGCTTTTCATGGCATTCAATTAGGAGTGTCATTTTTCTGTATCATAGATATATCGGGAGCTTTCGTATGTACTAACATAACCATGAGCAAGACTGAGATAAAATTAATGTTAATCATAGCATCCTTCTCTATCGTGTTATAGCGATAAATAAGAAATCGTACATTTTTATTCATTTCATTATATATTCATCAAAACATGACAACTAGAGAAAAAGAAATCGGCAAGAACATTTAACTCGGTAACTGCAATGAAAATAATTTGAGCTTAGCCGGACCTTCTAAAGCCTTTGCATTTCTTACGAAAGTCTTCTTCGGTTAAAATTTGTTTTTACCGCAATGATAAAATGATTTTCATTCCTTGTTAAATAAATTATTTTGAACGGGTTTCAAAAACGGGAGCAACTGAAGAGTAAAATTTAGGGTCGAATCTTCCTAGCAAATCGCAGCTAGCAATTAAAAAGCGAGGATAAGATTATATCATTAATAACAACTTTGTAAATGTGCTTCCTTTAATGACCCCCTTCTCGCGATGAGATATGCCTTAATGAAGTCGAAACAATCCCTCTTTTTTCATGTTCTGAAATAAAATGTGGGAAAGAAATTCCTAAGAAGAATGACTGATGAAAGATAGTGGACTCTGCACCACAACAAAGGAATGCCAAACTTCTGTAAGAGAGGAGTAGGGCATTGGTATCCCTAGGTTCTTAAGATTTAAGCATCTTTAAAGTTCTATGTCTTTAAGAGCCGATTAACTTTTCCATTTATCTTCCGATGCACTTTGCTAACTCTAACACTAACTCTATCTAACTCCTAACTCTATCTTTTGATGCAGGATAGAGGAAAATGTCAATGTCCTTTCATTTCCGTTTCTTTAAGCCTTACTCATCACTGTGATTATTTGAAAGCTACTGAGGTATACTAAATAATAACATTCATTTCAGTCACTCTTTATTAAATGCTACGAAAAGTATCTCCCATAGGGCCTTTGTGCTGCAATAACGTGGACAATATCCACTCATGGTATTCTGTCTCAATGAAGAAGGTAAGAGCAAACAACCGCATTCCCCATCTTTTATTTTAAGCTTCATTCCCTCCTCAAAACTTTTGGTAACTAGCGGTGGAGAGGATGAAGAAGCAACCTTCCGGGTTGATAACTTTACAGGTAATGCAATTTCTGGAAAGGACCACAGTTAGGTAGCTTCTCTATTTCTGTGACAAAAATAGATTTTTAATTCATTTATTTAGCTTGTAAGGAGGTAATCACTTTCGTTTTTTACTTTCGTTATTACCTTATTAAATTCCTCGTACATATTTTCTAACTTATTTTATCTTTACGACATTATTCCTGACTTATTTATGTCCACCGCATCAATAATAAAATAAGAGGATGTCAGAAAATGTTCATAATGGAAGACTTCATAATACATTAATTCAGATTACCGAACAAATTATCAAACGTCAACCGAATGAGAAAAGAGAATTTGGAAGACGATGAAAGATGTAACGGAGCAGGTTAAAAACATGATGGAGCACGGAGAGTGGAGAAAAGAGGGGAAATAAATTTGTGATAAATCGATCCCCTAAATTTCCTTCTGAAATAAATTTAACAATTTATGAAGCGATAAAAATGAAGATTATACTCCCGTATACTTCTTAAAGCATCGTGTCTTCCCTTCCAGGATATTCAAAACTGCATTCTAGAAATTTGATCGATAAAGAAATCCATCTTTCTGACAAATAATCCTATAAAAAATGTGCATAAAACTAACATTTGTGACAAATTATAGAGACCGTTTTTCAAATAACGAGAGATAAAGAATGGAAGTGTCACAGCATTGGACCGATGTGTGCACATCGATTAGAAAATTTAGCAAGCTGCTGGAATGCGCGAATCTGAATTTATCAATATTAACTAATTGGACCACTTTTATCCCAAGAGAAATTTTGGTAAATGGAACTGAATAGCAATTTCATCTGTTTTCGTCTGTAACGTTCTGTTTTGGTCACTGCGAGAGCTTTCTCTTTTCCTTAGAAAGTAAAAGAATTCTAGTAATACTTTATCCATACTTTATTAGAGATAACAAATTGTACAGCGTAGAAAATTGTATCCAATAACAACTCTCTATTAACATATGCCAGAAAGAGGATTCGACAACAAACAGTTTGTTAGTTTTGGCATCAATGATTACGTAACTCTATATCACCGATCGCCATCGCCGATCACTGATAAACACTAATTTTCTAATTAGCAATAATTATCCGTTAATTTATTTATTGTTTATCTCTATTTACAACTTACATCTTTGTATCGCATTAAATCGTCATTGTGAGTGATGAAAAGATCTATTTTCGTTTCTTTTCAAGTTTGAAAATCGAATGCCGCATTCCGATATTCAATTATTGGCACCTCATGGCGTGTTGCGCCTTGAGGCGATTGCTTCACTCGCTCACTGTCTGGGATCGCTGTAGAAATCAGGTACCACTCCTAGTCAAGAACCACTCCCCTAACTGTTGGGGAAGGTATCTCGTCTAGGCAAGAAACACTTCCCTTGGGCCGAGACCCGCTACCTTTCAGTAACAACTGTAGTAGGAAGCAACTGCTGGAATGCTTCTAGGAACTATTGAGGAACTACTGGGAAGTACTTCATGACGGGGGTCGTTCCTGACAGCAACACCGGCCCAGTTCACGGACCATCTGACTTAAATTGCATCAGAAAGTAAGTCTCACACTTGAAGGATAATGATGCATCCATGCTCAACTGCATGCATTTTGAATTTAATGTTCAGTTTTAGAATAGTTATTTTCGAATGGTTCTTTTTGCGTATATTTTAGGATTCGTGAGCCCTCCGAAAATCACGGCTAGCGAAGATTTTGACTAACGAAAAGGCTACGGAACAAATTCCTTTGTTTAGCCAAGGCATCACGGTTTTGATACGCAAGTTTACTATTTCTTGCACAAAACTATCTCAGGTACGAACTCCACCATAATATACGATATAACGAATGAGGATGAGCACTGATGGTTATAAAGCCCATTTTCCCTCCTGAATCGATTATGTGTAAGCCTATTCCTAATGATAAAGTTATCTGCAATATACGAATAACGACAATAATTGTTAGATCAACGAATTATTCAATTCCCTGTGATATTCTATTGCTTCGCATTTTCAATGTTAAAGCTCGGTTAAAGGCCTGAGGTCAGCTACCTTCCTCGTACAAATTTGTGGATAGGGGCTAAAGCCCGCCTCGGTGCCCAAGGTGATTAGTGGAGTAAATGCGCTCTGAACGCGAGGATAATCTACTAAACTGGCAGTGAGGCCACAAATTAAGTTTTCAAACTCAATTTCGGTCGCTAACTGAAGCGAAAAGAAAACAGCCATGCGTATTCACGAGTACGCTGATGCTTTCAACATAAAGGATACAAGTTAAAAGGTACTGATACCCTGAGGGAATTTGCACGTAAATATTGTTTTCGAACCCATCGAATCTCGCTAAGCGTTTACCATTTATGACGCCGTAACTTTGTGACTTTTTCGATCATGTGAGTGATTGAGGATTATTAAAACTTCCTCTTTTCGAAACTGCGCAAGATTAACTGCGCTAACGATGTAAATTTGATTTTATGAAAAAAGTTTTAAAGTGAAATGATGCATTTTTGCGAGGTATTTTTCTAGAGCACTGTTTTCGACCTTTTTGCCCTCAAGTTCACTTTTCAAGTCCTTGAGACTACCATGTCCCACCAAAGAAAAAAGAGTCCGTTTTTCTGATTTGCGTAATTTAATATCATAGGAATACTTATTTCGTTGGTGAATATCGGTGAAACTATTGTAACATGTTTTGCAATCAGATTTACATTAGAAAAATACAAAACGAAACAACTCAAATAAAACGTCTTTAATCTGGTTGAATTCCACCATTTAGGCTTATAATTCCCGTTAGTGGGACGCGTCCCACCGGTTCGAGAAACACTGGGATGCATTTATGTAACTTCGTAACTAGTGATATCTCCGAAATCCGCCATCTTTACATGGTGGATTTATCGCGAGTTTCGGAGATATTAGTAGTTACCAAAGTTGCATAATCGCGCCCCTAGTTTAAAATAGGAACCCTTTCTCATCGGTGTGAAAGGACAGGTGGGATAAAAATTCCACCCTTGATTTGCGTTATTTAAATAACCCGGCATCGAAATTCCGTGATAAAAAACGGATTTCATCGCTAAATACATTTTAGGATTGTAATAACAACATTTTTCTTACTTGAGATGAGAGCTGGGTCTGAGAAATGAAATAATATAATGAAAGTGTTTAAAAAATGAAAAAAGTCAGTTTCCCAGTCTACATCGGACCACTAAAAAAACCTCATAGAAATTCAAGAACCAATCGAGCATCTAATTCTCATCGGTAGATTGTTTAAAGTCTTCAAACTCAAGCAATGTATCCCTAAAAGCAAAATCAATCTCACTGACATCTTGGCTCTAACTCATGACTTGCGATTTATTGATTGACTTGACCCTTTACTGGAGAAGTTAGGCCCAAGAGAATCTCTCCTCCACCGAGCACTTTAAGGATAGTAAGTCCTTCGTAACAAATATCGATACATTGCTGAATTCAGGAAAAAGTACAGGGATCATATGGTAGCTCCTTTATAAATTATTAAAAGAGAACTTTTAGCTATCCTCTACATATTTTTAATAGAAAAATTTTTCTATTCCGCCCAATTCAATAAGTAAGATATAGTTTTCAGATACAGAAATGAGTCATTTTTCAGTTTCAGACGAGGTAACATGAGATAGTTTTGTGCTAAGTTGTTCTGATTAATGACGAGGAATTATGTGCCATATGATCTTAATAGCAACATAAATCTGTCATAACTTTTGTACGGTGAATACACTGCAAACGAATTGATATTTAATACGTTATAGTGTGTGCTCAATTTCAGAACTATTGTTTCGTGTCTTTTCCGGTTATATGTGAGAAGACGTGTATTGAATGATTACGATCAGTCTAGCCTATTTTTTACCCTTCAGTGAATATTAGTAATGATAAAAATACTAATTCCGAAGTACTATTGAGTACCCATAACTCTAATTTAAGTCCTTATTCTTATAGACGAAAGACACGAAGTTGAAAATGTTAAATAATTTCATTGTTTTGAACCTCACAATTTCGAGAACGAAGGCTGTATAAATATCACTGAAGTGATTTAATGTTTGCCAGCAGAAAAAGGCATATGGAGCATAGCACACATCAGTACTATGAGGTAGTTAAAAATGTTAGTGTGTACATGCATAGATCTTTCCCCCAGACATATCAAGCCTATTAGATCGGAAAATGATCTTGATCGGCCGAACTGTAACGATTCCCACCCAGGCTTTTATATCGCTGGAGATCAACGAAGGATCATTTAAAGAACCGAGACAAAGTTCCCTCTTCAGGAATCATTTAAACAAAATTCGTGATCTCAAAATATACTTGCGGGGTCATACTACCCACGCACATTCGATTCACAAAAATATGGAGGAGATAAAAGCATAAAATGAATGGTTCATTGAATTTCAATTAGAAAGATTCTCTTCCACCTCGTAAACGGGATCAAACGCGGGATTTTTTCATAAAGTTACCCAGAATCCAATCTTCCTCCCGGGTAATACTGTCCATATTGAATTTTCCGGACAATAGGTAGCATCCATGCCCTAGACAGGAAACGTCCCGCAACCTCATCAACGTAAGGGGCAGATCTCATTTAATCCCAGAAGAGGACAATACGGAGTGCTCGAGAGAGATGTCATGACGGTCGCGCTTTCGCCGACATGAACTGAGCCTGCTATAGAACCCCTTTGAGCGTTCCTCGAAAGCATTAAACGAAACTGAAATATGCCAAATGCGAGAGCGTAAATATCGAGAGAAATCGTAAGAAACTCTGGAAATTTCATTGATAGAGCTTTATTGTCTGAGACGCGAGGAAACTCATTGATAAAGTTCCTTCATCTCGGTAGGTCACCTTTATGATGAAAAAATCCATAAGCCTTTCAAAATTCGCCCTACATTATATTGAAAGGGACGGTAAGACTTCTTTGGGAGGATACCCTTCTAATAAGATCTCCACAACGATCCTCAACTTAAGAGATCCGTCCTAGAAAGTGGGAAGCGAAGAGATTTGCGGAAAAGCCCCAGCGTGAAATTTAAATCGTCCTCGCCATATTACCCCTGGAAATATTAAAGTGAGAGTGATAGAAACTCGGCTAAGCTCGACTTTCGCCGATAATGCTGCGGAATTGCCTCGTTTCTTTTTAATCTTTGGAGAGAATAATCGTACTTTTCAAATTACGCCACTTGTAAAAAATTGGAGCAAAACGTTTCATAAGAGAATCAACATCCTAAATAGACATAAGCAGAGACTAATTAAAAGCCTTCCAAAAAAATATAAAATTATGACACTTGTTTATAGGGTACCACTATGATCTTCTTTTCTCCACCATGAGCTACTGATAGCTTTAGGGAGGCAATGAGGCTTACAAGACAAGATGAGGAGTGAGGTAGTTTTCCGTTGCTTTTCTATTCAAGCCAGAATGTTATGAGTGGAAACTATTCACTTATTTACAGCACAAAAAACCTGTGAGTAGCTTTTTCATAGGATTCATTTCAGGGTAACTAAATGGACGCCCTTGCGAAGCATCATTTAGACCGAAATAAATTCCGCATTGACACAGCAATGAAAAATATTGAAGAAAAAATAAATAAAAGTGAGTTTTTCTCCATCCTGTACCAAAATACAAAAAAAAAATATTTAAAAAGGATGTGGTAGTAGGAATATTTAGAACGTATTCTTAAATTCAATGGTACTTGGCCGGACTTCGTGGAAAGCCATAATAACAAAATAAGCAAGCACTTCGTTATTTCCACAGAGAAACCACTTCTCTGTGGAAATAACGAAGTGCTTGCTTATTTTGTTAACGTATTCTTAATTAAAAATTACAGGGGACGCGTTGAATATCAAATACACTACGCGAAAAAAATACAATCGACGAGATTATACGTAACTTCGTTTTTATCAGTGAGTAAATAAATTAGACAGCTCTTTAACTTTCTTTTGAGTGATATTTTAGCCAACAGTTTCGTTAACTAGCTAGCATCATGAACAGGGTCAGCCCGAGATGTACAGGCGCCCCGGGCGAAAAGATGACTATCATTTAGGCGCCCCTT
>KZ308463.1:913920-943680 GCA_000376725.2 Ladona fulva | reverse complement strand
ACTTCAGCTAGTAAAGAAATAAGCTCTAAAGATAACCTCCAACCTACAACTCATTTTATTAATAATTTCTATTATCTTCCCAGTTGGAGCTCAGTAATTCAGGTTACAGATACATAAGGAGAGAAGGATGCATACATATGCTCCCTTTAAGATGACTGAGCTGGAACTGAACTATTTATATGAAAAAGTAAATTACACCTTTGCCTAATCAGATTTTGTATGTTAATTATAAATTTGCAAAAAGTGGATTTAAAATAATTTCATAGTGGTTAGATGAAATAGAATTATTTGAAAAAAAAACAAGAGCTTTTTTGTAATAAATATTGTAGCCAATTATATAGAGGGTTCTATTAAAATGAAACATCAGGGAAACTGAATCTGAAACAATAAAAACCATGAAATAAGCTTTTTTGCCCGATTTTCATTTCTGTAACAAGAATATTAAAAGTTATAAATGAATTCTCATGGCTTGAGTTTATTTTTTTTTCTTTTTGACCTTTAGCACTGCAGACGGGCTGTGGATGAAGAGGCTTTTCATAGGATGGTAGAGAGGCAATTTGAGTTATTGCGCAGAGAGAGGGAGGAGCAGCAGAGAGGAGGGAAACCAATGGCTCCATCACCAGTAGTGGTGGCTGGTGGCATGGTTGCAATGAGCAGCACTCCTGTTGGATCTCAGGCACATGAAATGGAAGAAAGTGGGGAGGGAATGATGGAAACTGAAGAAGAAGATCGCTCAACGCCCCCTCGCATGGCCTCCACAGTTGCAGTAAGAAGCAATGATGATACCATCAGCATGGATGCCACATCAATGGATGAACCACAATCTGAGGTATGAATCTCTCCCCCTTGACATTTTCACTCTGCTAAACTTCAAATTTGAAGCTAAGTAAAACTTAAAATTATATTAATCTGATTCTCAAGTGCATATATTTTTATCAATTCTGTTGGTACCCCTATTGCAGACATTTAAATGTTGCAGTTATTGAGTTAGATGGGAATATCTGCCTGAAATTCCTGTGAGTAGCCTAGTCCTAACCTGGAAGTGCATATTGAAAGAGACAGTGATTAAAACTATTTTCATTTCTTATTCAAACTGTGTTAATCAAATTATTCAATGTTTACTCTTAGGTTAATGAAGTTTTCTCATGTTGATTGTCAGTTGTCTTACTTATAATCAATATGAGTTGACCTGACATTGTGGAAGGCCATGACAAAGTTCAATAAATACACTGTTCTTCAGAAGAACTCCTTAGTTTAATTTGTCTGACTCTAAATGATAAATATTGTCTTTGTTGAGAGAGTTTACGTGTAACTCTTCATAAATGGCCTGTGTCTACTTTATATCTGGTACAAATAGATTTCCAGATAATTTCATTTCTAATAATTGAAAAGATGTCAGTTACTTCTTAGTGGATCCTCTTGTTTGACAAATCTCAATGTTTGACCTATGTTTCTCTCAATTGACTTCCTGTCAGGGAGGCTCTGTTGGACTACCATGGTGGTAACCTAATGATCTGGTGATGCTTTGGCTGAAATATTTTCTAAAAGATTCAGAAATTTAATGAAAAGAGTAATTAATTTGTCAGCTACCTCATAGTATGATTAACTTAATGAATCTCCAGTTCATGATTATTACAGGTTTTTATTTTCATTATTGAATGTTGGAAACCTATACAATTATTATGGAGGATGAGATTATATGAGAATCAGGATTAAATATTCTGACCATGCTGTTATAAAAAATGATTTTTTTTATGGCTGATAGATAGGAACAATTTAGAAATTAAATTTTAGCTAAGCCTTAAGGGATTGTGATTTCTTAAGCAGAATGGTACACTGAGTTAAGTATACTTTAGTTTCAGTTATATATTAATTTTCGTTGGTAAAATTTTTTGCTAAAGATGCATATTTTATTTTCATCATCTAACCCCATGACCAAAAATTGAGAGGAAGAGCAAAAGTAAAAAAAAAGCTGTAAGCTGTTATTAATTTCATAGAGGTTTTATCTCACTTTTTTGACAGAAAAAACTGGAAGCAGAATTGCAACAAATTGAAGAGAAGTTTGAAGCAAAGAAGAGAAAATTTTTGGAAGCAAGTGAGGGCTTTCAGGAAGAACTGAAAAAGGTTAGTTTAATAATGAATAGTCCAGTGATTGTAAATTAAAGTATCCCCACATTTTTTGTAAAAATGTTGTACTTAAAATGGAATTAATGTTATTTTGTATATTCTTTATTTCTTGAATTTTCCTCTGAGAGTAAGATTTTGTTCTTTAACTCAGAGAAAATAAATAAATTTTACCTATTCCTTAATCTCATTATTTAACTCTTTCTTTCCTTCCTATGGACAATTTATTTTGCTTTATTGTTCCAAATTATCAAGCTGCTTCCCTTAAGCCTCTGTTTTCTTCTGTAACTTTGCTATCTTCATTATCCATATATATAAAGCAGACATTCTGTGGGTTTGTGTGTCTGTTTGTTTGTCCGCGATTGGAGTCCACACTGTTTGTCCGATTTGCATCAAACTTTGCGTAGGTGTTCTCTGTAAGCCAGAAAGAAGTACTGTCAACTTATCATTTGCAAAATTTGCTGGGTTTGAACCAAGATTGTTCAGATAGATTTCCATAAGAAATACATGTAAAGTTCGGTTTTATCGGTTGCAGACTTTATTTCTTTAGCAAAATTAAATTAGAAGGAATAGTCGCATAAGATCGAGATAAGTACCAAAAAAAGGGAAATTGAATGCAGATTCTTATTATTGTCGTAGAATAAAGCTTTCGTTTCGAAATTGCGAGAATTTAGATAAAATATGCGAATATTTTGTGAAATTTTGAGGTTGTAAACAACCCGTCCCCCTGACGACCAATGCGATTGTTGATTCCGAGTTCAGGCNTCTACTCTTGGTGCTTACACCCCCTGCCACATGCCGGAAGGCGGCTTGCAGGGTATTTATGTAGATGATAACAGTTAAAATGATTGCTGGTTATGGAAAAATAATTTCAAATATATTACATTGGAATATCATAATATGTTAATTATATTAATTTGGCTACCCAGTAGGTATGAAGCTTGTATACCATTAGATAAGATGCATTTTTTCTCAAAATATGGTAGGATATGTATTTTCCTTGGTTTATATTACAATAGATACAGTCTTAAAAACCTTGAATTTTATATGTCAGTATATACTATACTACAAAAGGCTTAGATACTCCCTGACCTCCTAAGTATATTTCAGTAGAGTTAATAGCCTGGTATGCTGAATCATAAGGAATATTTTCTGCTTCAATTTTTTATAATTTCACTTAAAAGCACATTATTATTGTATGTTTCAGCTCTTTAAGTTTAATGTATTAAGCACATCATGTACCAACTTTTTAGCTTGTGCCTGAAGCAATTTTGTCTCCCTATTTTGAGAGAAATTACCATTAAAGCAATAACATTTTCCCGAAAGATTAATTTTTATTGAAGAATAGGACAAAATGAATCCCTTCAGTCATATTTTATTTATTGATGAGTCAGCTGTGCCATCTAAAATAAATCCAAAGTATTTTGCCATTCCAATTGTGAGTCATTCCTTCTTTATCTTGTTGGCTAAATACTAATAAATTCATTTTGGATATGAGGAGAAAAGTATGAAAGAGATTTTTTTTTCCTAAGGCATTTTGCAGGAATGCTATAAGTATGGTTGTATATAAGAAGATGACTTTCAGCAAACTTTAAAAATTTTGTTACACCTTCCATCTATATTGATTGGTGCAGTTGCCTCATTATGCCAACTCATTATTGCCCACTAAATTATTGTATTTTCTCACTCCAGGTAGCTTACTATCCCTACTAATTAATTAAAAATGTATTGTGTTCAACAATATCTAAAACTCTGTGCATGTCAGTGAAGGAAGAAAGAAAAATTTATGATTTCATACATAATAAAGAAATGTGTGGTTAGAAAATTAGGCCATAGAATTATCTCCAGTAAATATTGATGAATGAATTTACATCATTAAAAGTTACAAGTCTGTTGTTGTTCACACTGTTTTTTAGCATACACAAAATTAAGATAAATAAGTAATCTTCAAAATAATTAATAATGGCCTTTATGGTAGTTTACCCTGTACTTCATTTAAGATTTGGGACTAATCTCTATGTGAGGTTATAACCTGTTTGTAGGTCAGGGAGTAGCCACACTGATATTTGAACTCTGTGGAATGGAATGGCAATGGTTAAGAAATGGCTTTAGTCTAAATCTGTGAATCATGTATATTTAGCTTTCATTATAAGTTACTGTATAGTATTATAATATTTAATTCTCAGAGGGAGATGTTGAGATTAACTTCTGGTTCAAAAGAGTGATTTGGCCTTCCCTATTTTATACAGCATACCATGGATGAGCACAGTGCCATAGAGAATTCCAACATGGATGAAAGTCAGTCTGCAACATCTGCTACTGTTGGGGAAGTGCAGCCTCAATGTGGTGGTCCTCATTCATCCCATCCATCTCCCTCACCTCCTGCCAACCCTTGTACATCTCCGCCTCCCCCTTCTTCCTCATCCCCCCCACGTCCTCATTCCATGATGGACTCCACATCCCCTCCTCCAGAGCACATTGTTCCATCACAGCAATCAACTGGCAATCCTGATATCTGTGACCCTGAATCTCAGTCAAATACAATATCTGGCATGAAGAGGACTCCACATGGCAATGGTCCCATGATGCATCTGCAGCAGCAGCCAGTGCTCTCTCCTTCAGAAGACAGCCTCTCAAGAGGAGCCCCAAATTCCCCTTCTGCTTCTGGGACACCTAGACCTGACACTTCACCTAAGAGGAATCTGCCTCCTTCACCACCTCCTTCATCCTCGTATGACCTCAGCCATCAGCGTCACCCACAGTCATTGCCCCCACGTTATGATGAACCACCTCCTGAGCATATGCGAGCCTTTCCTCCTCCTGTTCTCCAACCTCCTCCACCATTGCCACAGGCACCTCCACTATGCCACATGCCACTCTCTCCTGGAGTATCTTCCCTCCAACCAGGAGCTCCCCCTCTCTATACTCCTGCTCCTCCACCACCTCCTACAGCAATGCCACCAATGTCTCCATCTTTAGGCCGTGCATATCCCTCTCCATCTTCCCCACCACACTATGGAACACAGCAGCCCCATCAACCACCACCACAAATTCCTCCTTGCCCCACAATGCATTCAGCCCCTCCTCCAATGCAGTCAGCCCCTCCCCCAATGCGTCTCATGCCTCAGCATTCACCATCTTACTTCATCCATGATAGTATGCGAGAAGGACCTCCTGCTCCTAAGGTAATGCATTTGAATTCTCTAGGTCATGCCATGGATTATATGTAATTGGATTTGTTGTTAAGTTATTGGTGAAGTTGGCAATAATGGAAGCCTAGGTAAAAAGAGGCCTTAAAATAAGAACTTAATTTAAAAGTTTATTTGGATATAAAGAATAGAATTACTATTACTACTTTACAATGTCACTAAATAAATGGAACCTGTTAATCCAAAGGATCATCAGTTAAGGTGTGGTTCATTCAAGTCTAAAGACTGTTTTATTTACTAAAACTGGTTATATTAAATTTTTGAAGCTATGGAATAGTAAGAGCCTCTTAATATTTGTGGTCAAAATTAATTTGTTTCAATGTATTTAAAACTCTTTCTTGAATTATAGTTTTAAATTGCATGTTATTTTTGCTTTAAGCTATGCATTACTGTAATTCTTAATCTGTGGAGGTTTCCATGTATTCAGTTGAGCTGTTTATTGATTAAGAAACATTCTTGTTTTCCATGATAGAGGCATGTTTATTGGGAAAATATATACCTCAGACTTGATATTTCTTTTGCAAATTCCGTAGTGTTCCCAAGGAGAGACGGACATGAAAAAACTCTGACGGAACCGGGACTCAAACCCAGGTCTCCCAATTGCCAGTCGGTTGCTCTATCCATTGAGATATTCCACCAGAACAAGCAACAACCGGCAATTGGGAGACCCGGGTTTGAGTCCCGGTTCCATCAGACTTTTTTCATGTCCGTTTCTCCTTGGGAATTTTTCTAGGTGCATGCCTTATCATGCCAAGTAACTAAAACCCTTTTCCTTGTTTAATTCTGTAGTGCCCTACATTCCTAAAAATTTTTAAGACCAGGCATCAAAGTTATGTTAAAGAGTTGCTTGATTAATTTTAAAAAGACTTACCTGAAATTCTCATCAAATAAATCAACTGAATTATAAATTTCTCCAAGTAATACAATTACTTAAGTAAGTTATTTCAAAGGAATTAAATATATTTTAAATGTGAAATGCTTTGATTATATTTATAGGATCCTGTTGATACTTTAGAGGGAATCCCAGAGATGTCGATGAAATGTCCACCTGAAAGCCATAGCATAGAAGCTGACTCTGGAAGTGAGATGAACATCAATCAGGAGTCTCATATTGTAGTCAGTGGGCGAGGTAAAGAAGGTCTGGATGAAAGCAGCATACAGATGGAAGACTCCAGTGCTCAATCTGGTAGTCCCCCTAGGTCTCACCTCTCAGTTGACAATGCTCCTTCAAATGCAGGTAATGATCTGATGATACTACCTTTGTTGTAGTTACAAATGCAAATGAAAAATCCCGATTCCTTTGGTCAGAAATTAGACTTTTTATCTAGCCAATTTCTTCCAACAATGTAGCATTTTAATAAGTTAACTCTTGAGAAAAGGGGTACTAATACTGTTATTATTTTAAGATAAATCTATTAAGTATTGCTCTTAATTATCCCTCTCTCCCCAAGTGGGAAATTTCTTTATCCTACTGTGGCTCCAGCCTTATTAGCCAGAAAATAGTGATTCTGAAAGGAAGACTTATTATTTATCATAGTTCATAAGTATCACTCTTATAGATGATGACTTTTATTCTTATGTAGATGGTGGAGAAACTATGGGAAGTGAGGGAAGCAGTGAGGCTCCTGATCTCCAGATGGGTATGAAGTCTCACCCTGTACCTGAAGGAAATCAACAGCAGCAGCAACTTCTTGACAATACACAATGATTTGTGAAGAAAAAACTGGAACTTATGCAATTAGTTATGCAGTGGAAAAGTGAATAGATATCCTATCCTCAGCAGTATTTTTACACATATATGCCACTTCGTCCTGCAGTTTGCATATTTCCTTGGAAATCTTATCATATATGTTATGTTTTTCTGTAAGCAAATGTAGACTTACAGCTTTAGATATCTTATTGGCGGGTTGTGAATCGTAGTTATAAGACAATTTAGCTGTAATCGTCTAACTCGTAAAAAGTGAGGCATTTATTCTGTGGAGTCTATGCTTGTTTTAAGCATACCACTTGTATTTAATGAAAAATTTTTACTGTGCATAAATGGGAATCTTTGTGATTTACATTTAAGACTAGTTAATTTGAAGTTTATAATCTTGTAAGAGAGCCTTAGGAATCCCCAATTGATTGAATTAAAATTTGTTTTAATATAAACCGAGCTGAAGTTAAAACTTAAGAGTACTGACTTATAAATGTAAGAATACTGTCATTTTCTTATTATATAACGTACAATATTTTCAGCTCTTGAAGAATTTGCAGTTTTACAGACCAGCATTGCATTTTGATTATGAATCAAAAATAAGAGATTTTTTTAATTCTCTTAAGTATGATGTTTCTGTGCTTAACAGCAGTAAAATGTTTTGAATAGCATGTATTTGAATTTTTATTTTCAAGGTATATTTCTCATTCTAATGTTTGATTTTATTCTTTTCCAAAAGTTAAGGTTCTTGCTTCTAATAGAATGTAAATAAAGTTGTTTAGAGAACTTCCCTTTCATGATATTATGTATATTGTTTGAAATAAATAATTTTTGATCTTAGAGCTCATGCCAATGGATAGATTTTTGAGTTTTTTTTTTTTTTTCGTTTTAGGTAAGTAAAATTACCATTTCTCAAATTTCATGTTTTTTATGTAAAGATTCAAAGCGTATGCCTTCTGGTTCTATCCCAGTAAGCAGCAGAGGTTGAACGGACTGTTCAGCCTATAAATCGCTAGGCCCAGAAGGTATTCCAGCTAGAGTGTTGAAGAAACTAGCAAAAGGCATTGCCCCATACCTAAAAATTAAATTTACAAAGTTTATGAATGAAGGAAGTGTCCTGATAGATTGGAGCAAATTTTACATCCTTTTATAAAAGCAAACTAAAGGAGGATCCAGGAAATTATAGACCCATCCCATTAACTTCACTGTTAGGCAAAGAAATGCAGTACATCTTTATTAGCTCACTCATGAAGTTCTTAGGTAGCAATTGTTTCTAAGCAACCCAGCCTGCCTTCCTTGATTTCAAGAAAGCTTTCAACAATCTCTCTTACCAGAAATCAATTTGGAAATTAAAATTAGCAGCTATTAATAAGGAAGTAATTGCCTGGATCTAGGATTTCCTCTGAGAGAGAACAAGTAGTATTTGACAGCGTTAGTTTGGTTAAAGTCATAACCAGACCTTTATACTTATTGATATATCAATGACCTTAGTGACAAGATTGACAGCAATGTGATGGTATTTGGAAATGACTTGGTAATTTATAGAGAAATATCAACCAACAAAATATAATATTTCCTTATCAATCAATTGAATTCTTACTCGAAGGTGGTGCAAGAAATCGAAACTAGATATTAATGTAAATGCTCTGTAGTTAATTCCTTTGAAAGGAAACAATTGCATCAGAACCGACTGGACAAAATAATTGAAATTATTAAAAATTTAGTCTACCCAGTTGAATATCTTTGAATCACTCTTACAAACAATTTAAACTGGAACACACGTATCCGAAAAATCTGTGGTAAAGCAACTTAAAGTTAAGATTAAAGACTCGGTCTAAACATGCTTATTCTTATTATTAATGCTTAATCCGGACAGTGACAAGTGAACACTGTGCGACAGACATGTCTCGAGCCCGAACTGCAACTTCAGACGTGATACACTCAAACAGCAGCGAAATGAAATCACATCTGTGTATCCGTGTATCAATTTTAAACGATGAAGCCTTCAGATGATATGAATGTCAGCCTAGAATTTTACAGAAAACTTGTTAGAACTTACGTAGATTTGGTGAGTAATTTTGTAAATATGAGCTCGTTACATAACCAATTCCTCTATTATTATGCTTATATTAAATCTTGAGAAGTATGTTAAACTTCACTATTCAGGTGTGAGAAATAGTATTCTAGAATAACCGGGAAAATTTCCGCACATTAGTTTTTGTATATATTAAATGAAGAGGTTATGGGCGGAATTATTAGTACCGGTAGAATTGTACATATNTGACAAGTGAACACTGTGCGACAGACATGTCTCGAGCCCGAACTGCAACTTCAGACGTGATACACTCAAACAGCAGCGAAATGAAATCACATCTGTGTATCCGTGTATCAATTTTAAACGATGAAGCCTTCAGATGATATGAATGTCAGCCTAGAATTTTACAGAAAACTTGTTAGAACTTACGTAGATTTGGTGAGTAATTTTGTAAATATGAGCTCGTTACATAACCAATTCCTCTATTATTATGCTTATATTAAATCTTGAGAAGTATGTTAAACTTCACTATTCAGGTGTGAGAAATAGTATTCTAGAATAACCGGGAAAATTTCCGCACATTAGTTTTTGTATATATTAAATGAAGAGGTTATGGGCGGAATTATTAGTACCGGTAGAATTGTACATATTTAAGGTATTCTTATTGTGAAGTTTGATAGTAACTCTAGGAATCACTAAAAAGTAGCGAGAACACAAGTTTCGTTAATTTTTGTGATTTCGAATTATGCTTTGAATTTCATATTTTTGCGTTATGTGCAGAAAAATCTATACTAAATAATCCCATGTTGACCGAAAAAGTGAAAAAAGAAGAATTTATG
Source organism: Ladona fulva (assembly GCA_000376725.2). Taxonomy (NCBI): domain Eukaryota; kingdom Metazoa; phylum Arthropoda; class Insecta; order Odonata; family Libellulidae; genus Ladona; species Ladona fulva. The sequence continues at coordinate 933,777 of KZ308463.1, read as the reverse complement.
TTAGACGTAGTATTTACTCAACTTTATATTACACGAAGAAGAAGAATGATACATACGGGAATGCTTATTTTAGGATCCATTGTTACACTATCAAGTCGATGGAAAATTATATATTCCATGATATATGATGCTATTTGCCCGATTTCAACCGACCTTTATGTTTTGATTTACAAACACACATTCACTCAGAGGGTTTGATCATTCGAAGCTATTTATTTGCGTTCAACTATTAGCATATAAGAACTCGTATATTCACATTTCGTTGTTTATGGTTTTCAATTTTGAAGGTTTCTGCATTCGTAAATGTTATTACGTTTTCAGCATCAATATGGTTCAGCTTACTTTTGGGCTGACAAAGTCGTGTCACTTAGTGATGAAGACCCCAAAGATGTGTATTGGCTAGCACAGTGTATGTATTTAATGAAACAGTACCACAGAGCAGCTCATCTTATTCTCAGTCGAAGGCTGGACAAGGTAAGTGAATTCCTTAACGATTTTTTTTAAATGTGTATTTTTCCATTAATTTTAAATTTTACTGTAGACTCATATATTATGCCACTACCTTGCTGCTCGGTGCCTGTTGGAAGCTGGAGAGCTGGAAGAAGCGCTGGCTGTTTTGCAGGATTTTGATGCTGATGCATCTTCAAATATTTTGTCATCGACCTTCATATCTTCTGGTGACAATCTTATGAAGGATACGCCCTCAAATGTAATTATATTTCAGTTCAGATTTTACCCGTTATATCCACTTTAAATACCTGTTTTAATATGGTATGTTTCCTACTTGCTGAAAAGTGTTGCTTTAAATAAAATTTCCAACTTTGTTGCAAAATTTATTAAAATTTTTGTTGTTTGTGGAGTACATGTTAAGTCATTTGGAATCGAATTCCATTAATAATCGGCAAGATTCTTTGGATGAGTTTAGTTTTCAGTTTTGTGGCATGATTTGCATAAAGCATCAAATTATGGTAGCAAAGCTACTACATCTACAATGTTTGTTAGTTAATTTCATAATTTAGTTTTTACTTTCATTGTTAGTTTGTTAATTTCATCACATCAGATTGCGTTTATTTGCCTAGTGCAATTTGCAAAGGAAACAAGATGCATTCAATTTGCTTTGTTTACAAACTTAATTAAGGTGTATTTCATTCTTTCTTGGTGAAGATTTTTTATTATATTTGTGGTTCAATACCTCATTGGTTTTTTTATTATCAGAAAGAGAACTTCTGGAATCTTTGCCAATGGCTGAACAATGCCCTTCTCCTGCTGAAGAGAGTATCTTGCGCTTCCTTTATGAGTGCCGGATGAAAAAATATGACCGTCCTGCTCCTCTGGATTCTCCAGTGCATGTTAGGCATGAAGATGTGCAAGAGAGCCACGATTACACCATCCCTGCCGTGCCTGTTCCAGCATTATCGTCAAACCCTGATGTTGCCACTTGGAAAGCTGAGCGCCTTTATTATAATTGTGATCACAGAGAATGTTCACGCATCACTGAAAGGTCTTTTCTTTTAAAATACTTATCAATTGATTAACAAATAGATAAATCATAACCTTTAATTTTTTTTATGAAAATTATAATATTTGGGTATGAGAGTTCATAGCCTCTTCTACTGAAAGTTCTTCTCCATTCCCTCCTGTCGTTGCACTTTCCTATCATTTCAGACACATCTTTCTGTACTCTAACTAATGATTTTTGTTCCAGTTTCCACTTATGTTCATTGAAAATTGCAAATTTTGTTCATTTATGGTTTTACTGTGGCAGCTGCTGAACCAGTTTTCTGTTTTCTTTTTTGCTCTGAGCATTCTTGGTGGTTTATTCTATGCATAAATAATTAATAATGTTACATTTTGAAATATTAGGATAAATCTGGTATGAAATTGATAACCATAGTGTGAGTTCAATAGAGAAGTCAGACATTCAAGAAGCCATTTTTGGGAAAATATTTAAATGATTTTCACCTGGAGAGTCAGTTCATGTTAATGGATCAAGGAATGGATCAAGAACCTTGATGGTTGCCAGGTTTCTTGCACATATCTTTTTCTTCTTGCATGTATTAGATTTTGCTCTGCAATGTTTTTATTCATCTTTATTAGACTCATTTTCAATAAGTCTCATATAAGTGTTGTGAGGCAAAAGAAAAGAAATTCTCCAGGAAAATTTTGGGATTGATTTAGCACATTGTCTTCAATACTTTGCCTGCCATTACAAAATCTTGTTGATCTTTTTAAATGATTTTGCAACTTAAAGCTTCAAGACCAGAAACTTATTGAATCCTGTAATACATTTCAATTGTAGTTTTCTCAAGTTTCTCAAAATAACTTAAGTAGTGGCACGTTGCTGCTTTGAAACATTTTGACAATAACTTAAAACATTTTGTTATGAGTTTTGTAAGTTATGACTCTAGATCTGCATTCATAAGTCATTTTATTATTTTCAGAATGTAGCTTAACTATGTCCTCAAATTAATCCTGTATGAATACTAAATAGGGAAAGGAAAAGGTGTTTGATTTTGCACATAAAGTGTGCACCAAAAAATGTAAAGTTTTTCTTATCTGTCTATCCTTGGCTGTATCAAGGTTCATAACATACTGATTTATGAAAATAAGTTGTTCATCTTTTGAATGGACACCTTGAGTATGTCCTGACTTACCTGTCTTGCTGATGAAGTAAATTTCTTTAATTTCACATTCATGTATTACCTATTCATGACTGACTTTTTCCCTCAGAAGGTTTAATGTGATTGGTTTTTACTGCTGTGTATTTAAGGGCAATAAGCCACTGGCAGGAAATAGGATGGTTTGGATATGTGCAAAAAACCAATCTTTATAATGTTATCCCATCTAGATTTTGAGCATTTACTTTGAATGTGATTCTGTGATCTTCATGAAACCTTCTGTGTTCTTTTCCTGAAATATATACTTTCTGATACTATTCAATTAATTAGTAGCAAAAATCTTTATAAATGTAAGTCCTTACATCTTCAATAGTTCCTCTTGTTTGATCACTGGCAATTGACTTCCTATTCTGTTAATTTCATGCGTCTCTCTATTTCTCTACGTATTTTTCTGTTATCAATACACATTAATAAGTGAAATACAATTGTCTCAAGGTCATGACTTTATTCACTTATGAAATTTGTCTTACAGTTGCTTATGTTTGTTTACTAATTCTGAATATGACAAAGCCAAGCACATTTTATATATTAATGAAATGTTACCCATAATTACTTCGGGAAGTAAAAAAATATACACTTAGAATTTTTAACTTTTAAGCTAAAATTTTACTTTGTTACACCCTTCTCATTCTATATTTATGTAATTTTTAAGCATTTTGAAAAGAGATCCATGCAGACCAGGCTGTCTTCCGGTACACATTGCGTGCATGGTTGAAATGAACAAGTCGAATGGTATGTATTTTTGAATTTAACTTATTAGGTTATGAATAAAATTACTAGTTTCATCTATAGATGAAAGCTAAAGTAAAAAGAAACATCAATTGATATTTTTTCTTCTGCTCAGAAAAACAAATTTTGATTAAATTTCCATTTTACATTGAAATTGAAGGTAGAGGGAATGAAGGAGAAAATAATTTATTTTCTTGAAGTATTTCCTAAGGGTTCTATGCACAACCTCATTTTATATCTAAACAGGTATTGTTTCATGAATTTCTTTGTTCAGACATCAATCGACCTAATTCTTAAATTTCTGGTCACGTTTTGGATAACCAATAATTTCTTCTTTCTTATACAAAAAGTTATAAAATTAATCTGCAAATTCAGTATCAATTTACATCATGATTTAAACTGAAGTCTTGGTACTGAACATTTTCTAGCATCCCTCTTACAAGGATATTATTTGAACTTTTCAATATCAGTGTACTTCTCTTAAGTGCCTCTCCTTATAGTCTGGGTATCCACTCAGTTATTTGATCCCCACTACAAGTAAAAAGTAAATGAATACCTATAATATATATATAATAAGTAAATGAATTATTCCTGACTCACTGATGAACAGGTTACATTTCAAGTGGCTGTTTGCATGTCAAATTGGTCATAACTCAGGTATATGTTATGAGATGTAGAATTACCCCCACTGATGATGGTTGATTTTGGAAATTACTCAGAAGAAAGAGACATTAGTATTCATTATTTAATTTGTTTGCTATTTCAATTCAAGATTATTTTGTAATACTTCATGTACTGTATTTGCCAGCTACAAGGATTTGCTGGGGTCTAGGAAACTTCTCAATTAATGGGAGAAAAACTTTGGGAATGAGTTTTGATTGGATTAAAAAGTGAGAGTCCACCCATGTGGACAAAGATTCACATCAAGTGATGAGGTTAGAGATAGGAAAATGCTTATTTGGATTGGGCAAATCTTATTTTACTGAGGGAAAAGGATACAGAGGTATTAAAGAGTCCTTGATATATTATTAGAAAAATAATGGTCCTATAAAATCAAGAAAAGTGCTATAAGAAGGAAAATTAGATGAAGATTTTTATTTTGGTTGTGAAATATTGTTTTAGATTCAAAATTGCAAGAAACATCTGGATCATTTGGAAGTAATGGTAAGAATTTCTTGCTTTTTTTGTTGAAGACACAAATTTTGTGATTCTAACATTTACAATAATGGTATACAAATGAAAGGGACACACAACCAAATAAGTGTTTATTAATCAGCTGGATTTTCAAAGTGAGACTTATGTCGTTGCCTTTAATGATAAAGGAGGCAAGGGTACATCAAGTTATTTATCAGTGGAGAAGGATATGAGGAAAAAAACTGGAAGATTTTGACCAAAAATGAGATTTACAAAGGAAATTTATTGTATAGTTTTTGTTAAAATTTAATTTCATTTTTTAGGGATTTTTGCAGTTGCTTATTGCTTCATATTTTATTGTGACTGATATTTCTAAATATTGATACAAATAGGTTATTTATTAATTTATTATACACTTCAATTTATTATAAGTTCCATAATGATTGGTGGAGGTAAGTTACCAATCACAATTCCATGTTCATTGTATAATCCTATCAGTATTCACTAGGAAATTCTTATATTTGGGATTTTCTGGGGCTACATTAGGAAAAAATTCTCATCTGATAATTGGGTAAATATGTTAGTTAATAATGCAAAATGTATTGATATGATGCCTTATGTAAATATATGTGTGAATATGTACAGGTAAATCTTTTTAATTTACAGATTAAACATAAATAAATCTGTTCCAAACACCACATTATATAGTCATCATATAGAAGATAATTTTGCTGTAATAGCATGTTTGCTAGTGTACACTCTATACTGGTTAAGTGGTGGTCAGATACAATGGAAAAGTTTGATTGCTTAATTACAGAGAACAATTCACTCCTGGTATGTAAAGGACTTAAGGGAGTTTAAGGCATGAAGGAAAGGGAGTTTAAGGCATGAAGTAAATGGTAAAGTAATTTGATGGATAGAAGTCGCTGTAAGATCTTCAGCAGATGTTTACTGATGTATCTCTATGAATTGATGAAAATTTCTAGTCAAAAAGCCAAGAGATTAGAGAAGGTACAATAGTATCATGTACATAAATTGTTGGTATTAAAGCCTTAAAGAAAAGTTTTCTCAATGGCCATAACCATTGAATAGTGAATATTTCACATTTTCTCTAGGATATATCTTATAATAATATTCAAATTTATATTGCAAGGAAAAATTTGAATCTGTCTTTTCAGAACTTTTCTATCTAGCCCATCGTTTGGTGGATCTTTATCCTCGAATGGCCATATCTTGGTTTGCTGTTGGGTGTTATTACTATATCATTGGTGAGTGAAATTAATTTAGACAATTTTTGGTAAAGTAAAAAACTATTTTTCAAACTGTTCTCAGTTTTGATTCTCATTCTTGATCATTTGTAAATACTGTAAATGGACATACTCGATTCTTTCATGTTTTAAGGAAAGAATGATGTGGCTCGCAGCTATTTGGCAAAGGCAACAACCTTGGAGAAACCATTTGGGCCAGCATGGCTGGCCTATGGCCATTCATTTGCTGCTGATCGCGAGCATGACCAAGCAATGGCAGCTTATTTTAAAGCATCTCAACTTATGAAAGGGTTTGTAGATATTCTCTATTATTTTCAGATTGTGTTAATGAGAATTTATATTGTACTTTTAGTTTCAGTTATTTCAGTTGTATAGCTCTCATTTAAATGTTTATCATTTCGTAGTAAATTAGCTGAACTGCTTGGTAAGGAAAAATATTTCAATAAAATTTTGCCTTGAAACTTAAACAACACTAGCAAAACCTATAAGGAACAGGAACACGGCTGTTGTAAGACATCAGAGTCAGATAAAAGCTCCAAATAGCCGTTGTTTGCGTGAAAACTAACCGTTGAAGAATTCCCACCAGCTGGGGTTGGGGTTCTCCGTGGTCGCGCTTGTAAGCAAGTATTTTTCTCGATACGTATTTTGACGACTAAGTTGCCATCTTCGGGAGAGAAGAATAACTGCTGTTCGGAGCTTCGGGAGAGAAGAATAACTAATGTTATTCTTCTCTCCTGAAGATGGCATCTTAGTTGTCGAAATACGTATTGAGAACAATACTTGCTTACAAGCGCGACCACGGAGAACCCCAACCCCCGCTGGTGGGAATTCTTCAACGGTTTTGCACGCAAACAACGGCTATTTGGAGCTTTTATCTGACTCTGATGGAACACTAGCAAAAGTCAACATTTCCATTACACTCCTTACCACCCATCTTTATCCATGATTTAACTGCAAAAATCATTGGCTTTGTGTAAGATGTTCCCAAGTCTGTTAAGGTTAGTCATACATTTTCTTTGTAAATTGAAAGATTGCCATAATTGTAGCTCATGAGGTCTTGCATTAATGATTGAAAATGTATACATGAAGATTTGATTACCTGTGTATTTTATAATAAAATGTTTTAATGTATAACCTTCAATGCCCATGTAATCAAATTTTACCAAATCTTGTCTTGTGTTATCATTTTTTTCACAACTTTAAGCTGAAAATTCTATTCATGATAGGTACAAGATTTTATATGGAATATTTAAATATTTATATCTGAAGTTTGTCTTAATGAAAAATAATTTAATTGTAATATACTAACTAAATATGTCAATAAAAGCATAGTACCAATGCAGCTCTTAATGTTGTAAAGATAGTTCATTAAAATTTTACTTCAATATCTTCAACCAAAAATACTGACATTCTTAACATACAAAAGATTTTGAATTTTCTTTGACTATTTTTTCAGATGCCACTTGCCTCTGCTGTATATTGGGCTTGAATGTGGCCTGACAAACAACACCCAGCTAGCTCTCAAGTTTTTCTCTCAGGCAAAGAGCATTGCCCCTGAGGATCCATTTGTCATACATGAAATGGGAGTGGTTGCTTTCCAAAATCAGGAGTAAGATAAATTTTGTATATGAAGACTATATATTCTATTCTAAGCCATGTCCATATCTCAACAGTCTTTAATCTTTTCATCTATTCTAACTTATATTCTTGCTAGGTTGCTGGACAATTAGTTGCTATTTGAGAGTGATGACTTTTTGTATTTTATAAGAGAGTAGAATGTAGTTCTATTGTTTGATCTGCTTTTAACTTTATTAATAAAGTACCTCATACATATTGCATGTTTGCGCTGTAAAAATTCATCCTATATATTGCTTTAGTATTAATAATAATATAATGAGTGTTATTAAGCAAAAAGCTATTCATTAATACAAACAATGTAGTCATCTATAAAATTTTTAGGATAGGAAAGGAAAAGTGAAAAGATGTATCAAGAGAAACTACTAAAAATACCATATGAACTCACAATAGAATGAAACCATATTTACAAAATAAAAAAAGACACCTAGGAAAAGAATAAAATGTATTACTAACATAAACAACAGGAATTTTTTGTATAAAGAGTTACTCAAATCTCATTTTCAGACATTGTTCAGTTTCCTTTGAAAATTTGTCAGGCCTTGTGACATCTTTTGGAAGCAAATTGTACGGCATTATTCCCTGAAAACACAAGGACATTTGTGTAGCTGATTTGGTGACAAAAGGAATATAAAAATCAATTCTTCCTCTTGTGACTTCCCCATTTATATCACTGTTTGTCTTTAAGATAGTATTTATGTACTCAGGCATTTACCCCCTTTTACATTTTATGTATAAAATTGAGAACTTGATATTTCAGACCTTGCTTGTCTTGTAATAACCTTAAACTATTATCTTTATAATACTGATATTGATTGCAATTTCCTAGGAACATTGTGTTTGACTGAGTTGTGTTTAGTTTTCACTTATTTACTTTAATCCATTCCTTCCCTATCTAAGTCCTTGTTAATGTTAGTTATTAATTCACTAATGTTTGTCCTAACTAGATATATTAATGTATCATCTGCAAAGAGGTGATAATGACAATTTTTTAAATATCTTCCCAAATCATTTATATGTGGTAGAAATAAAGTGGTCCTAACAGTAAGGGAAGAAAAATACATAANTTTTGTAGTATTTGTAATCTAATTTTTCCTCTTTGGCTAGTTAGATAATTTTTTGGCAGACATAATTTAAGTGCTTATCAAATTTCAATTTTCTATACACTATCACTCCTAAATATTTTATTGAATCAACAAATTTAATAGCATATCCATTTATTTGGACTTCAGAGTTTCTATCTTTAAAATATTGGTATAGGTTGCAAATTCCAAGAAACATTGCACTTGACTTTGTTTCATTTAGTTTTAATTTATTAACTTCCAACCATTCCTTTATTATACCAAAGTCCTCATTTACATTAGTTATTACTTCACCAATGTTTGTTCCGGCCAGATATACTTCTACTTCTACATCAATACCCTACAAGCCGCCTTTCGGCGTGTGGCAGGGGGTGTTAACACCGGATGCTCGCGCTATTTCCTTACTTTGTTATTATCGCGTATCGTTCGCGGAAAGAAAGAGTCCCTAAAACGACTTGTCCTAGCATCTATTTCCCTTATCTTTCGCTCATTATCAGATCGGCCAAAGTAGCAGGGGGGTCGCATAATATTGATAACGTCCTCCACAAACGCACTGTCTCGAAATTTACTGAGTAATCGAAGCCTAGCTTCTAATCTCCTATCTTTCAGGGATTCCCAACCTGCGTCCGAAAGCATTTCCGTAACACTAGCTTTTTTATCGTAGCAATTTTTCACAAATCGTATTGCCTTGCGCTGAACTTTCTCGATTTTGCGGGTGTGCGTTTCATCCGCTGGATCCCATATACTTGCCGCGTATTCAAGATGGGGCCTGACCAGGGTAAAATAGCATCGCTCTCTAACCTTTTCATCGCATCTACCTACAATACGCTTTATGAAACCGAGCTTTTTGGTTGCTTTACCGCAGATTTTTCGGATATGAACGCTCCAGTTTAAGTTATTCGCAAGAGTGATCCCGAGATATTCAACTGACTCTAATATATTCAAATTTATTCTACACTATATATTAGTGTATCATCTGCTAAGAGATGATAATGATAATTTTTTAAGTCTACCCAAATCATTTGTATATAATGAAAACAACAAGGGTCCCAGCAGACTACCCTGAGGATTTCCAACATCTATTTTTTTTTGGGATGTGATGTAGCTTTCATATTTTACTTCCTGCATTCTTTCCAATGAATAATTTTGGATCCGTTTAATGACTATCCTGCAAAATCCAAAATTCTGAAGTTTATATTTAAGCCTATCTCTATCTCCTGTCTCAAAAGCTCTTTTAAGATCCAAGAAAACAGAACAAATCATCTCTTTATTCTCAGGGAAACCCTTCCAATTGCTTAGTATTAGCATGAAATATATATATTAATTGAATCAAATGCTGGGTGACAAATTATGTAGAATGTTTCTTGGCACTTCTGTAAACATTTTTGCATAATAAACCTTATACTTACATAACTGTTCTACCACTCAGTGGTTTATGTGCCTAAATATTCTCTGTTCATTGACATTTCTTTCGTTTCTTGGCAAATTACCTCTCCATCTATGTCATCTGACATCATTTGCCTTTGTCTTCCACTCTGTCTTTTCCCTTTGTGTTCTACCCTAAATTACTTTCTTTAGCAATCCCTCTCCTCCTAGTATTTGACCTACCCATTTTTTCTGTCAATGCTTAATTACTTCAAATGAAACCCTCTCCCCCCCAACAATCTCTAGCACTTCCATATTTGTTTTCTATCAACCCAATTTACTTTTTCTATTCTAAGCCACATCCATATTTCAGCAGTCTTTAATCTTTTCATCTATTCTTTTCTTAAGGTTCATGAATCATGCCTATACTGCAAAACACTCCATACCAAGAATTTTCTTATATCTTCCTGATTCGTTCATCAAGACCTATAGTAATTAGTTTCCTTTGTTTCACAAAAGCTTCTTTGGCTAATGTTATTCTTTTCAAGCATCATCTGCACACCTTCCATCCAAAGGAACATTCCAACAGACTCTTGAAAATCTAGTTTTCCTACTGCTGAGGGCTTCTAAATTTCATTTGACTATCATTTTTGCCAAATAAATCATTTTAAATTTTAAGCTCAGTTGTCATCATCACTTTGTTATAATCCAAGTCTACATCAGCACCATGAGTTTTTAACATTATTTCTAAAACTCATCCTTACCAAAATGTAATCGATTTGGTATCTGTCTGTATCCCCCAGCTTTTTCTACATTTCACCCACCAAAAATAGCTCTTACATCATTGCTCTAAAAATCTTCCCCATCCTTCCACTGTATTCACATACTCCTAGTATGTGAGGTACAGTTTATTTCCACCTGTACATTTTCCACCTTTCCTTTCCTAAGCATTGTCCTACCATTCTAGGTCCCCACCATAGCTTCCCTGGTCATCTTCTCTCTTCTTTTCTTGTAATTCATTGGGTACGGATTTTGTAGAATGGAGTGCTGAGTCCTGTGTTTGCCATTACCATTATAGGAATTCTGGCTCATCATATTCTAGGGATAGGTAGCTGAGGTAGTCTCCCATCTCTTCCTTAACTGTGTTTTATATGACTCCATCACTCATAATGGCTGCCCAATTGGGGGGTACAAATGCCTTTGCAGCCACCTCAGAGGTGTAGATGCTGTGTGGACTACCTTTGACTGGCCCCTACCTATTAATCTTTCTGGCATAGGCGTCCCTGCAAAATTCCTGCCAGTTTAGCTCTTTAGGTCATATGCACATACTAACCATGATGAGGTTGTAGTTAAGGGAAGAGATACTAAACCTTAAGTGAAAAATCTCTCTTTTCTTAAAAATTTCTACCTGAAACATGAAATGTCTATTTTTCTTTTCTCTCTATTTTTCTGTATTTGTTCACCTTTTAATTGAGTAGCATCTAGTGAAGTAAGTATTCTCTTAAGTGGTAAAGGGGGTTACCAATAAATTAGAGATGATAATATATTTTGGCATCATCAGTTTTGATACCACCCTAATACTTATGTTTCATTTCCACTTTCAGTTATGCTGCTGCTGAAGAGCATTTCCTTGAAGCTCTTCAGAGAGTAAGAGAGGGCAAGCGCATCAAGGAAAATTCAGGACCCTTGGCTTTACCTCCAGATCGCTGGGAGCCTCTACTCAATAATCTAGGACATGTTTGTCGCAAACTCCGCAAATATGATGAAGCTCTTGAGTATCATCGACAGGTTGGTTTTCTTTGAAATCTATTTCAAATGTAAGCTTGGAAAATATATGAAAGATGTTGTCCACAAATTTGTAACCCTAAGTTAAATAATCAAAAATATCAAGCTTGAAATAGAGAGTTCTTGAAACAATGACAAATACTCATAATACTGTCTACTGGATCATAACTTTCTTGTAATGAAATATTTTCATGGGGAACCCTTTAATTAATTTTAAAAAAGTGGAATTTAATGTGTTTGCTAGCAAGTATGGTATTGAAAATGCTTCAGTTCATAATAATAATAATGTTTATTAATTACCATATGGTCACAAAGTACATAAGTACATGGCATGGAATAAGTCAGAGGGAGAAGGAGAGGAGGAGTACAGAAATATAATACATAAGTGTCAGAAAGACACAAAAGATCATACATTGCAACATACAAGTGTACAAATATATATATACATAGCAATAATAAGTAATAAGAAGGGATACAAATATTAAAACATAAAGGTAATTGCAAAAAAATAGTTTAAGTAAACATAGCAGTAACATTAGTTTAATCACTAAAGAACTCTTGAAGACTATAGTAAGACTTATCTAGTAGGAACTCTTTTAAATTCCTACTGAAAGCAGTGGTGGTGGTGATGCTCTTAATACTTTGTGGTAATTTATTAAAATGACAGAGGCTGAGTGATGATAGCCATTTTGGGAGAGAGTGAGTTTGTAGTAATTGAGATGAACATAATTTTTTCTACAAGTATTGAGAATGTGGTATGATGAGTTAGTAGGGAAAAATTCAGTTTAGAATATAAATTGATGGTAGAGTAAAATTTTTGAGAGAATTGAAATAGGGCTTCCCATGTGTTCGATATGAAACACCACATATGACTTTAATTGCTTGTTTTTGTAATGAGAAAACTTTACTAGCATAGCTAGCATTACCCCAGAAAATAATGGCATAAGATATATGGGAATGTATTTTAGTATAATAAACATGTTTTAAGGTTTCAGTGGAAATAATAGGAGAAAGTTTGCGCAACATAAAAATCCCAGTAGATACTTTCTTCATTACATGGCTTATATGGAGGGTCCAGTCAAAATTTTTAGAGAATTGGATGCCTAGAAAGGTGACAGAAGGGGAGTGTGCTATATTGAACTTATTCATTTTGACAAGAGGGCTTGAGGATGGAGGATATTTTTTTGTATGGAACTGAAGATAAACAGTTTTATTACAATTGACAGTGAGTTATCATCACACCAGTTGAGCATGTCTTTAACTGATGTATTGGATTGGTCAGTTAGGTCATTGAGATTGTTAGAGTTTAAAAGACAAGACGTATCATCGGCATATAAAAGAGGGCTGCTAGATGAAATATGAGAGGGTAAATCATTCATGAACATAATAAAAAGTAGAGGGCCAAGAATTGACCCCTGAGGTACCCCATTTACAATGGGAAGTGGTTTAGATTTAGAAAGGACTGGACCATTGATGGAGTTATGCCAATATTTAACTATCTGTTGCTTCTCAGTCAGAAACGAGGTTATCCAGTTCCGAGAGTTACCTTGAAGACCAAAACTTTCAAGTTTAGAAAAGAGAATACTGTGATTTATACTATCAAAGGCTTTGGATAGATCATAAAAAATTCCTAGAATAATCAGTTGATTGCTTGATGGATATTATTAAGGAGTTGAAAAGCAGCAGACAAAGTGGATCTGCCTTTTCTAAAACCATGTTGGGGGTCAGAAAGCAATTTTTGATGGTCAAGAAAATTAAATAAACTGTTATAGAAAGCCTTTTCAAAGATATTGGAAAAGACAGAATTGAAATGGGGCGATAATTATTTGAAATGGAAGGAGAGCCATTTTTAGTAAAGGTCTAACACAAGCAAATTTAAGATATGAGGGAAAACAACCAGTATGGAATGATAAGTTAATGATATCAGATAGTGGAGAAGCAATATAGACTATGGCAGCTTTGATTACAGGCATTGGAATATCATCTATTCCACAGGACCAAGAATTATCAAAGGAATTGACAATCTTACTGACCTCACAGGCATTTGCTGGAAACAGGAAAAATGATGGTGAACAATGCGTGGAAGGCATAATCTTTTGCTACTGTCATCCCAATGAAAGATTGGCAAAACTGAGCATTGAATCTATTAGAAATCTCTTTTGGGTCAAATATGGACTGGTTATCAAAATTGATTTTATTCTGACTTTGATTGAGAAAAACAGAATTTGTATCTTTATTGATTACATTCCAAGCAGATTTAATAGTATTTTTTGAATAATTGATCTGGTGATCATATATGGTTTTTGTGTAAGCGACAACAGACAATTTGAATTCTTTTAATTTTTTTAAAGTACATTTCATGTAAATTTATATTACACACAGAAATTTCATTAGCTTTCAGCCAATGCTCAGATATTAGAAGAATATCACATTCAAGATCTTCAAGCAAAATCTCAAGACAGAGAGATTTATTTTGGATAGATCTTATATTGATATAGAACATACTCAGGGTATCATAATATAGCCACAATCACTTAGGCTTTGTTATACCGGCTTTACCTCTTGTAGTGACCCCAGATTCAGATGATGCTCTAATAGTTTTATCTTTATCTTTAATAGTATTACCATTTGTAAATGAATAACAAGTGTGAAAAATAGCGACACGACTGGGACTCGAACCCAGGTCTCCCACTTTCCGGTGGGAGACCTGGGTTCGAGAACTACCGTGCCGCGTCTCTCTCACACTGTTAAGGGAATGCTTTGTGAGCAAGACTGGCAGTCTCCACATAGTGGCACAACCTGCCGTCCGAGGTCCTCANNNNAATGGAAAAATTCTAGGTATTTACATATTCACTTACAGAATAGAAGCAGTTTTTCGACAAGAAGATTCGTAGGAGATGTTTAAATTTGGATGAGGTCTCAGCTAATTTGATATTCTTAGGAAGTTTATTGTATAGGATACTTCCAGCGTGAGATGGGCCTTGATTGTAGACCTTCAGAGAGTGTGGGCATAAATTTATATTTTGTTTGTTTCTGGTGTTATGGTCATGTATGTCACAGTTTAGTTTTATGTTAAATAATTCACCATTTTCTTTCAAGAATATCAGTGTATAGAATATATACATACTTGGGAGAGGAAGAACATTAAGGTTTTTAAATAACTCTCTACAGCTGTCTCGTTTTCTGGCTCCAGAAATAATTCTAATTGCCCACTTTTGTAATTTAAATAAATGAGTGGCATAAGGAGATTGCCCCCAAACAGCAATACCATATTTAATCCTACTGGCTATGTAGGCATGGTACACCATGAGTGCAGTTTCTCTATTGGTAATGTCTATTATTCTCCTTAATAAATAGCAAGCAGTTGCAACATGGCTGCATAAATTGTTAATATGTGCTTCCCATCTTAAGCTATTATTAATGTGCACTCCAAGGAATTTTACGTCAAATGATTCTACCATGATATCACCCATTAGTTTTAGTCTAATATTATTTGCAATTTTGTTCTGGGGTAGATGAAACTGCATGTATGTTGATTTTTCCTTGTTTATTGAAACCTTATTCTGATTGCACCAGTATTCCATTTTCTGTATTGATAATTCTGCAGACTTGGATACATCATTTATACCTTTTAGAAGATTATTAGTGTCATCTGCGTACATATAAATATCACCAAGCACAGAACCTGGAAGGTCATTAACATACAGAAGGAACAGTAAAGGTCCAAGTATGGACCCTTGAGGAACTCCTTTGGTGACAGAAAGTTGTGAAGAGAGACCCTTCTTTTGTTCTATGTTAGAGTAGATAGTTACATATTGTCTTCTATTACAGAGATAAGATTTTATAAGGTTATTTGCAACCCCTGATATGCCATAAAAATGTAATTTTTGTAGGAGAATACAGTGATCTACTGAGTATCTAAGAGATCTAAGAGGCCTTAGAGAGGTCATAGAAGATACCAATTACATTTTCATGTCTGTTGAGACCTTCCAGTACAGAATGTATAAAGCTATATATGGCATGCTCTGTTGATTTACCCTTAACAAAACCAAACTGAGATTCTGCAATAATATTATACTTATTGACATACGAGACAATTCTCCTTGCAATTACAGTCTCAAAGATTTTTGCAAAGACAGGTAGAACAGAGATGGGGAGATAATTATTCACATCTTCCCTTTTACCTTTTTTATACACAGGTGCAATTTTTAGTTGATCAGGAAAGATCCCTGATGATAAGGATTCATTTATTAAGTGGGTTACAGGATAAATTAGTTGATCCTTAATATTCCCTTTCAGACCATTTGCACCACCATTGCAAAGCTCAGATGACACATTATTGGAGATAGGACTGTTCCTCGTTTGTGGCAGATTTGACACAGTAGGAGGTGAAGCACTTGATTGTTTAGAGGGAATGAATTTCCTCACTAACACACCAATAGGCCATGTATCGCAGCTCATTAATTTGTCCATTAGAGATAGAGGAGCTGAGACTTTGAAAGAAGATCTATTGTTATAAGTTTTGAGAATTTCACATGTAAAATCATGATCATCAAACTTTGAGTTAAGAAAGCTTAAGATGTCTGTTGAGGACGTTCTGGAATTGACATGACCTAAATACAGCCAGATACGTTGAACAGATGGAATTCCAGAAAAATTGATAAATGAATCATTATTTGAATTACTAGCACCAAAAATAACTTTTTGGGACCTACGTTTGCGCGAATATACCACAGCAGTAAAATCATTATTATTATTCACAAAATTTTTGCTATAAGTCGTTGAACAGTTTTTCTGGTTCTCAACGAGTGCAGCTGGTGATTCACCAGTTGTTGTGATCACGCTTCCCACAGTTACTTCCTTGAAAATTAGGCATATTAATGGGAGGCACTATATGATCCGATATCTTATTCACTACGTTGGAATATAATCGATTCTTGTATTCCATGTTGCTATTGTTCACCAAAGGTACAATTTTGACACTACTAACCTCCAAGCTCTTACTATTAGATTGTGGAGCTGGAGTTACTGCAGTTAAGTTGCCATTCCACCGCAAACTATTCAAGATGCAACTTACACATGCCCAGAATATAGAGGTAAACTCTCTGAGTGCCTTAAAAGCTTCTTCACCAATATTCAGGCATTCCAAATGATGAGGGACACCACAATAACCACAAAAAAGTAACGCATCACGGTTACACAAGAGCTGCACGTATGAACAACATTGGTATCCGCCATTTCAAATCAAGTAACATAATATTATGTAGAAAGGAACACCGAAAGATTCATTTTTAAAGGCAGTTAGAAAATGAAAGTGTAAGAAAAATTTCAATATTGGCCAAGCCTCCAAAGTTTGGGTATGCTTCTCTAGGAAAAGAATTTTAATTGCCATAATAAAATGATCAGCTTTGATATATTTTTGGTTAACAATGTGGTTAGTTTTTAATGGAAATAGTTATGAATCTGGATGTCAGAAATTTTTATTATTTGAATCATTGTGTATATGAATCACCTATTTAATATTTTCCTTTTCTATTTTAGTAAAATTCATTTCCTAGTTTCTTTTGATAAGGGTTGAAAAGACTATGATAATACTGTTCAGTTGATCCAGCATGCAACTAAAATTATCCTTGGCTTCTTGTTTGGTAGGAATGTTTTTCTGGAATATATTCCTCTTATTTTTTGGCTAGTATCTTTGGAAGCAAAACAAGAATGAAGATGCAGAACTAAAATTATAATCCTAATCCTGCAGAACCTGAAAAATATTCAGCATAATTTCTAAATGCAAAAGACAGATATCTAAGTTCATTGTCTCTAACTGATAGGATATGAGAAAAGAATGCTTACAATCCAACTACTCTTTTAGTGATGAAAAGATATTATTTTAATGAAAACTCAAAATTCTAAATTTATTTCACCCAAGACTACATATAGAAGTATAGGCATTGTCACAAGTTCATGTCATAAATTCATGATCATATATTAACACATAAAACAAAATAAATCATAATCAATTCAAAAACATCTAGATTTTTACAATAAAATAAAATTAAATAAAAAAAAGTTTACAAATTATCATTGAGATATTCGTGGACGCTATAATAGGCCTATTGTGTTAACAGCTTTATAGCATGCAATTTGAAGGACTTATGGGAAAGGCAGCCTTTGATATTCTCTGGAAGTTCATTGTAACAACTGTATTATTGAAAACATTTTTTACTCAAGTACTTACTGTAAATATTTGTCACATTTTCTTGCTATAAGTATAAACATAATTTCAATTAACTGAATAGTGAAAGTGAGATTGGTTAATGTTATTGATTTTAAGGAATGGGAGGGAGTAAAACATCTATTTTTTAAATCTTTCTTTCATTTCAGGCTCTTGTGCTTTCTCCCTTGAACTCATCTACATATACTGCTATAGGATATGTTCAGGCATTGCAAGGGCGACCTGCTGATGCAGTTGAGTCTTTACACAAGGCCTTGGGGTTGAGACCAGATGACACGTTTGCAACAACTGTTTTAGGTTATGTTGTTGATAGATTAGCTGGAGAATCATCGCTGTCAATGCCACATGAAAGTAAGTGTAGTTTATTTCCTCCTTTACATACAGATATTAAATTTGTTATTAATATTTTTGATGCTTTGTCTATGTTGACATATTTCAATCAATTTTTAAGGAGTTAATTTCCCTTACAGTAGGTTCTCTCACTTCTGCAGCTGGAGATGAATCAGAGAGTGGAGATTTGGTGGCAGCTGATACTGCAAACAGCTCAACACCTCTCATTCCCATGTCTTCATCTGATATCTCTAAGCAGGCTGATGTTCTTGCAGCTAGCGAGTCATCACTTGAGGTATTTCAAGTAATCTTAATGCATGTCATAATTTAGTTTGTAGGTTAGAGTAAATTTATTTTTCCTAGTACTGAGTAGTAGATGAGCTATAAAATTTTGCCCATTATTAAATTTGGACTCCTTCCTGATTGTAGGCAAGATTTTTTTCTTCCCAAATTTAAATACAGGAAAATTCAAAGGGCATTTGAAGTTCAAGATATGAGAATAGATCAGTAAGTACTTGTATTAAGAATGATAGTTCAATTCTGCAATTTTTAGTAATAGTTTCTCCTTCTGGACAGTACAATTCTCCAGATCACCAGTCATGCCATTTCTTTAACTCCTGTAAAAGATACGATTGATTAAAATATACAAAATACTACTACTCGGACATTAACCTATTTTTTCAGCTTAATTTTTTCCTTCAAGTCTGGTCATGTTGAATACTAGAAAAAAGTTACTGGGAGCCATGTCAAGTAACCAAGGAATTTGTATCATAATAAATGCAATTTGGCCACAGTGATTCCAGATGAGTGAGTTTGTATTTGTTATGGTTGAACAGCACTTATTTCTTTGTC
The DNA here is from genome assembly GCA_000376725.2 of Ladona fulva. Classification (NCBI taxonomy): domain Eukaryota; kingdom Metazoa; phylum Arthropoda; class Insecta; order Odonata; family Libellulidae; genus Ladona; species Ladona fulva. The sequence continues at coordinate 914,690 of KZ308463.1, read as the reverse complement.
AAATGGGGTCATTCCTCCTTCAGCTTTTTGAATATCCACCTACCTTCAAAATAGGTACTCCTCATAACATTTTTTTTCTTCACCTACAGGTTTATTATGTCTGAGTCCCAGACATTTCACATTTTTCACATCTGTTTAACTTAAGTAACAGAAAATTTCATCTTTAAATTTCAAGCTTTTACGTAAAATTCTTTCATTATGATGCTGAAATTACATAATTTTAATTTCAGGTGGAAATGCAGGATTCTTCTGCGCAAACTTTGGATGGATCCTCATGGAAATTATCTACCACTGAAGATGGTTGAAACAATTTTGATATTCTCATTAATCAAATGAGATGCCTTTAAACATAAAGAACATATTCATAATGTGTATAAGTAAGGATTGTAGCAGAATTTACCTACCACCTTGAAATCTGCCATTTCTTCAATCTGTAAATAAATCAAAAAACTTACATAATTTCTACCCAAATTTCCTATTTTTAGGATTACCCTTGATAGTAATATCATGCAAAAGAGGAAAATTTGACAACGTAGAAATATTAGTAGGAAGAGAGGGAAGGGTAAAGATTGATGGGGAGTATCTAGTTAGGGTGAAGTAGGAGAGGACAGGTTAATGATAAGAAGAATCAAATCATTACTTAAGGAATGTCACTGTGATGCAATTTTCAATCAGTTGAATATTGCAATTACCTAAATTGGTTTTAGCATTGTCCCTAAAGTGGAAATTATTGTACAAGAATGCCAATGTAAAAATGTTTTAATATATAT
>KZ308463.1:880359-913284 GCA_000376725.2 Ladona fulva | reverse complement strand
GGCACGGCTAGTGGGATGGCTAGTATCAACTTAGAAAAGCCAACTTTGAAAACCAAGCTTTGAAACCAAGTTTTGACAGAGCAGAAGAAAGGTTTCCCACCCTGCTTCTCTCTCTCTCTCTCTCTCCTTCGGCGCAGCTGGGCGGGAAATTATGAACGTGCCGCATCAGGCTAAGATACGGCACAATATATATATATATATATACACACACATACACATTTTTGTTGCTATGGTGCATAAAATCAGTGGTGGGATTCAATTGGTTTGAGTGAAGCAGCTCCTAGATATCCTGAGTTGGCCAAGCCAGTAGCTACATCTGTAACATACCATCAGTAGAACAACTGTTCCTTTTTAGGTTTATTAGTAATACTTATTTTTTGCTGTTACTGCCAATTAAACTAACCTTACCTAAAGATACAAGGTAACACACAATAAAAGTCTAAAAATATGAATGAAACAGGTTTTTTGTGAAATACCATACAAATCAAGCAAATCAAAACTAGTTTTCTGTAGAAGAACATTTCTTGGAATTAAATAGATGCTGGTTGAGAAAGAAGAAAAGAAATAGTGAATAGTATTAGAAGAGGTTGATTCTCCTGCTTGTTGTAATTGTGGGGTAAAGAGAGCAAACATTACGTAGAGGAAAGAGGCCTCAGAAGTAGAAATTACAAATGCACTGAGAAGTAAATGTTAAGCTAATTGATCACATGCACATCAGTTTTTGAATCTATTTTCAGTTTTTCTATTTTATTTAAAATGCCAATGTAGATATTAACCATTTCAATTGAGATTCAATGAAAGTTTTAGACTCTCCTTTTGTTTTTACCTTCTCCTGTAAATCATTCATAGCTAAGCTAACTTAAATTGTAATAATTGTGTTTCCATTTCACAAATAGACATCCCTAATTTTATTTTAATGGTTAACATGCTAAAACTTATGAATTCCATGTAATACTTTGCCTGTAGGCTTTCAACTAGGTTGCTTCTCAAATACACACAAATGGGAGCTGATGCCTGCTCTCACTTGATTTCAACTTTCATATCAGAAAATTATGCAGTATGCAGAGAATATACCTATGCATGGAGGATATATAAGTATATTGAAGATATACCATATTTGCTGGCATTGAGGATGCAGTTTTTTTCCTGGAACAAGTCTAAAATTGCAGAGCATCTTTGATGCCAATGGTTACTGCTAAATGTGGAGGAAGCACTACCTGAAAATGATTTTGTTACTAAGATTATCAACTCTATAAGTAGGTAGCACCCTGACCCCACAAAAATATGCATTACAGACAGAATTTTATGCATTTGAAGAGGTAGCTGGTTTTTAGAATTGAAAGTCTGAAATTATTTCCAGGTATTATACAACAGGTAATATTTAAATTTTGTATTAAATAAATTCTTGAGGGGTTTCTTTATTTTTTACTGTCATACATGATGTATAAAAGTATAGGCTGCATATGTTGGAAAGATGATGCATATCAGTAAGAAACAATCTCTCTCTGAAATCATCATGTACTTTGGACCCCACAGAAGCCTTCTGCTTCTTCGCCCTGGCATGGAGATACCCTTAGTACCCCCAAGCAAGCATGTAAGTCATTGGCCCGAATAGCTAAGGAGTTCAGTCCTCCCCATCATCTATCAGCATGACCTGCTATGGAGTCAACTGGTACAATGACCCCCACGCACTCTGCTAATCAGTCTGTCAGCACAACCTTTCGTATCATACAGCAAGACTGCCCACCCAACAGCACAGACCATCTTGGCATCGCTAGAAATAAAGAATAATAATTTCTTAATTTCAGTGTTTCAATTCTGTAAAGAGTACTGTATTTGTTGACATTGAGAAGGTTTTCCACCTGAAATAAATCTCTTAAAATTGTATCTCCAAAGGTTATGTTTTTGAATGGCAATGCTAATACTAGAGGAAGGCTGTGTGTATGCATGTTAAAATTTTTTGATTTTGGCTTTTACTGCCAAAATTGAATCCTTTAAATGCAGTATAATTCATTGAAAACAATTACCTATTCCTGGCATTGTTCTTACTGACATGAATCAACTACATAGCTCCCTTGTTCTTTTCATTTGAAACGACTTTTCTTCCAAAAACAGGTGCTGGCAAATACAGTATAACTGCTTAAATGATTAGAAGTAACATGAACTTTTCATTCAAGTGGGGTATATACTTTACCCAGTTACAGCCAGTTTCCAACAGGTGTTAGATGCAAAGTTGTACAGACCAGACCTTTAGAGAGCATATTTCTCTCCAATAATTTTCACTTTTGGGCAGAAATAAAATTGCGGTGAGTGATAAGATCTCAAATCTGTACAATGATTGCTGTATAAGCTACAAATATTTTATTTTCAGTGGAAAAATGTACCTGATAAAACAAGGAAGTTTAGTATGAAAATTGTCAGAAAAAACAAAGTTATGATGTTTAATAGAGAAAGGAAGCTAAGTTAACACTCGGTTATTGGAGAATAATTAGAATAGAGGGCTCCGGAGTAGCCAAGTGGGCTTTGTGTTTGACTTCCCTGGAAGTGGTTGATTTCCAGTGGAGGCTTACATGCGAAATAACCTCAGCTGTCAAAGTACTTTTAGCAATACTACTAGAATATGTAGATTGATCAATTCCCATACTTTGGTAGTGCTCTTTATTGAAAATGCACAGATGAAGTTCAAAGAAGAATAGCACTAGCTATGGACATTCATAGAACAAAGGGAACTGATGACAAGGGCTTAGATAATGGAATCAGGAAACAATTGGTAATAACCTGTGAGAAATGCAAACCAAGATGAAAAAGGACCTTAAAAAAAAGTTATTCATAGTTCAGTGGATAGTTTTTAAGGTCCTTCCACAAGATGCAGGTGCAAGTTATAGGCAATTCTTCTTCAAAACTAGGAAAGGTATAGGGATAAATGGGTAAAAAGAAGAAGATAAGTAGAGAGGAAGAAGAGGTAATTTGGGAAGAGAATGTTGTGAACTAGGTGAGGAAAGTATTGAATGGAATGAAAATGGTGAACATTGGAGAAGAAAGGTAGGACATGATCTGTGAATGAGGGTTCATACAAGATTGAAAACTTTTTGATGGAGATTGTTAGGTCCAGTTAGTTGAAAGAATTTTTGAAGGAGAGATAAATTGAGGAATTTAAGGATTTAATGAGTTCAAGGAAAAGGTTAAGTTGTGTGTGATATTCCAAATATATGCAATATAAAGCAAAGCAAAAGAAACATATTTCATGAGAGGAGAGAATCAAATTAACAATATCCTTTCCAAATTGTCCCTAAAATGTTTGCCTATAGAAAGAGAGGGGGGCAATTCATCCAAGGTTTGTCAATCTTGCTGTTTTTAGTAGCCTCTGTTGAACAGAAAGTAATTCTGATCCCTTCAAATTCGTAAGTGAGGCAAGATCCTCAACAATTAATGGGTCTCTTAATGGACACTATCGAATAAATTCGTGAGGTTGAATGACAATAATTTGTAGTTAGGAGAAAAACTTTTTTTCAAGAATTCTACATAGTTCAATGGAATATTTATGTGCATTCATATATTTACTCTGGCAGTTGTGATCCATTGATCTTGAATGCTGGTTTATGGCACAGAGAAAATACTATGATCAGCAGGTCTCATGGGAATACTTGGTTTGTGGATATTTACTAAGCTAGCTGCATATATTTACTGTTAAAATATCTACAAAAAAATTCAATTGATCCAGATCAGTATTTAGCCTTTTTTGTATTCAGCATCTTTGAGCCATTCAAAAGTAAACTTTTTCCTGAGTCATTACAAGCAAATCTCATCATCAAGTGCTACATTTTTCTTCTCAATTGCTAGTAATAGTAACTTATCATAAATAGTATATAATCCAAATTTGGAATACTCAAAAGCATGCTTCTCTTTTTGCTAACTGACATGCATAAAAATTCCAAAGAGCTTTATTAGCCCACTGGAATAGCTACCTGCATAGATGTAGAAGAAAAATTAAAAACAACTTATCCAAACCACATACAATTTATGTCACTACAAGAACAAGGAGATTTGAGCAGATGTTAAATTGAATAAGGCTACAAAAATTATTACTTTCTGTGAGGAATTCAATATCAGGGTTACAAGGAAAAAGTTCAACTTTATTTCTTCAAACATTAATATAATGTTCCAAAGGAGGAACACATTAAAAGAATCTGAAAGAACAGTGATTCGGACCTGGATCTTCCACATTCTGGGGGACTGTTCTAGCCATTGAACTTTCTTGCCAGAACATTTATCCATACTGTTCATGACTCTGTTGGGAAGAGGACATGGGCCTAGGAATGACTCAAGGGTGGTCGTTGGTGACACAACCCCCACAGAGTTTATTGGTCCTTGTCCTCTTCTTGATTTGAGCCAGCCTTTGGACCCCAACGTTACTACATAAACCTGAACTCGCAGACACTAAGCACTTTGTGATACTAGACCACACTGTAGACCCCGAGCCCTACTGGTTTGCTCTTTCATGGCCAAGATCATCAGTTACCCTGTGGCCTCCTGGTCTGCCTCTTTGCAGATCATCCTAGCCTACCACAGTCCATTCCAGCCAAGGCAGATCATCATCATCATCTCACTTGATGCTCAGTTAGAGAGAGGGCCAGCTGGCATTCTGTATGTCCTCATGACTACTTTAAGATGATGACAATTCTGCCAAGCATTTAAGAGTGAAAATCACTTAAGGCAGTTTTCTCAGTATATACATAAATAAACCTACATCAGTAATCACCTTGAAATTTTTGGGAAATCAAGCTCTCAACCCTAACCAGCAAGATATCTGACTTAATTTAGATGTAAGGGTGAAAAAGACCTTCATCCATTGTAAACTTGAAGTTTTTCAGAAATTGAGATGCTGGTATGAAAAATCAGAACATCTTGCTTAATGTTGACATTAGGGCAAAAATGACCTTAATCTGTGATCAGTACAAAATTTTTAGATCATAAAGATCCCAAATTAAAAAGATTGAATATCACTTATTGCTTTAATGAGAAATGAAGTCAGGGTATTTTGGAAAGTATTTGAAACTTGATTCCCTGTAACATAATTAGGTACATTGTTTTAAATCTTTATCTCTTTTTCTGAGTAGCAGAAAAATACTAAATTAACCTGTTTAAATAAAGACAGTAAGGATACTGTACTTCAACATCCACAGTGTAATCATAAACTTAATTTAGAATTATCATAGACAAAGCAAAGAAGCATATAAAATATCCAATATTTTATTATAAAATCAAAACAAGTTCATGAATTTCAACGTAAATTAACTTAAATGCCAAGTAAAAAAAAGATAAAAATAAAGGCTTTTCATCATCTCCATAGAAACATTAGTTATCAGCTAGATCACTTTGACGAAAATACTTTGCCACTAAACAAATGAAGAGGTTGTATGCAGCCACAAGTGAGTGGTTAGAAGAATCCTGAAAAAAAAATATAAAAAATCGAGTAAGGAAATGAAAATCATGGTCAATGTACATAGTTAAGAAACTGAATATACTAGAGAAATGCTATTTATATAACTTCTTACACATACACATTAGACAATACTAATAATTTGAAATTTACAGTACTTTCTGGTACAAAACAGACTCATTATTTACACAACAACAGGGAAAATTATGAATAAAAAGTTTAGCAAGAACAATGGAAAATGTATATGCTAATGTATGTACTCTTGATTATCATGGCTAATGATGGGGAGAGGATGCAAAAATGATCATAAAACATGGATAATACAAACTTTATTTTTATTTCTTGCAAATTTCTTTGTTTATGTGAATTAACAATGTTATGAAATAATTAAAGGTATTATCCTTCAAGTCTGTAAATTCATTTTTTAACTGCCTTCTATGATTGGGAAGAAAATATAGTCACTGCACTTGGACTAGTTAAATGACACATACTTTGAACTCAATAAAAACCATTATTACACCTATGCCTATTACGCTAAAATGTACATCCTTCAAAGTTCAAAATGGTCAATATTTTTGCTAAATGAATGCTGGACTAATATGTGAAGAATGATCAAACTTATGTCTTGGTTTTCTCACAGCTCTCTTCAATTATAGACATTTCAATAGTTCCCTATTGATAAAAGAGTTCTGCTGAACATAAAAATTCTTCAAAACATATTAATGAAGTTAGAAAAGATATTATCCAAGGGAATTTTACAGAAGACTTCCTGGGTTTCCAACTAGGTTTATTTATTCAATAAATATAAACATTTTGACCCTACACTGGAATCTTGCTCCATGTGAAGAGTCAAGGCATTTCTAACAAAAATAGATTTGAATTACCTTAACACTTCATCCTGAAGATAAGTCTGCAGAAAGGAATCAGAATATTGGTATTCAAAGAAAATACCTTTTTGGAAACCCAAGCAATCTTTAACTCATATCAATGAAGTTCTCTGGCAATGCTAAATGTTAATTCATTAAAATTCTAATAATAACAGCTTCTTTTTTCAGATCTTACCAACTTGGCTCTCAATTGAGAGCAACATCTTGCCAAATTCCGAAGGAGAGCACAAGTGTCAGGGGTCAGAGGAAGCTCAAGAGCAGCAAGCAATGCATACAGCCATTGGCCATCCTCATGTGAAAAAGTGCAATCTTCTTCACTCAACCACTGGACCTCATATTCCAACACTTTTTCAATTACTAACTGACAAAATATAAGGATACAAATTTTGATTTACTAAATACTTTAATACATATTGTAAATCAGAAAAGATAACGATAAATTAGATGTAATGTGTGTAAAAATTATGCAACTCTTCAAAGGTTAATCAGAAAACATTAATTTATAAGGAATAACAAGTGTGGATTTTCCGTAGGTTTTTAATCTACTAAGACACCTTCCTTTCCTTTAATTAATTTATAAATAGATTCAAGCTCGACAGGGTAAAGTAATTTAAAATGGCAACTGAAATTATCGCTTCTGTACTTAAACACAAGAATGAAAGTATGAAGAGCCAACATTATTTCTTATAATAATATTGATGTTAAAAAATACCAAGAAAATAGACTAATTAACTCATTTGCCTTCAGAGAGACCCAATGTTCTTGTGTACGGAGGTTGTTTTATATTTGGCTTTGAATTAATAATTGTGAAACTTTTTGTGTTTGCAGAAGAAAACAAAACACAGATGGAAGTGATAAGCACCACCTCTCAGATTTCAGTTGGGAATTTTGAAGAAAGTAAGTTTTCTCTTTTTTCCTCCATCATTGGGCCAAAAGAGGGTTTTACTTGAATTTTTATTTTATATTGCACTTGTGTAGTATTTTTTTCAGTTTGACTTCAATTCATTACATATTTGCCACAAAATTTGTTTACAACTTGATTTGATTTATTGTAATCTGTCAATTCAAACGTTTCTGTCCAATCATAAAGTAATTTAACTTTTAATAAAGTAATGTGTAATATATTTTGCTATTTCTTGTTCAATTTTATCCATCTGATTGTAATAAATTGGCTCTGTTTTATTAACATTACGTAAAGTGATGGGCTTGATTGAATATTCCTAGTTTTACTGTAATAGTATATATGATATACTATGAAGCTTAATAAGGTTATAGTAAAACTAAATTAAATAGTAAATGATGTTTAAAATAAGTTGTGTAATTGTTGATGGATATGAACTATTAGCCACAAAATGACCTCAACAATACAGTTCTGATGGCGAATGAAGATAAACAGCAAATAATAGCAATATTCTGATTGAATAATAAGAAGCTTATGAAAAGATTATTAATCTTTATGTATTCAGTCTCTAAGCTATATTGTAAGGAAGAGTAGAAAATAATAAGCTTAACTTACATTTGGCATAGCTGTGACTATGCTGAGAAGAGGTGGGGCTCGTGCATACTCAGGTCCTTTGTTCTCACTATCCACAAATCTTCCAAAGCACATTTGATACCAATCTTCAGCATACCTTTCTTTAGGCTGCAATGCAATGCCACATTATCAATTGATCAACAGATTAAAGCTATCACTCACTCCACATTTAAATACAGAAAATTGTCTGAGAACTTGAATTTCAATTCTTAATTAATAATTAAATTAAAAGTAAAGTTCACCATTCTCACTTAATAAAAATAGCATTCAAATATTGTCTCTTGGAACATTTTGAAATGAATTAATTAAATAGATAATGAACAATGTTCCATATAACATTAATGTTATAGCGACTATACTCAAAACGAATTAGCTAAAAGCGAATTAGTTTTGGTATGGGATGTGATCATCAGCAATATAGCAGAAAAAGATTTCTCATACCAACTTGGAACACATAAGTTATGCAGGTTTTGGAGAATAAGAACCAATATTTCACGCTTAATTAGAGAAACAAATCCGGAGAAAATTTATCATGCTCCACAAAATAATTCAAGTAAATTTTTCCTAACATAAAGGACATCTGTCCTCCTTCAATTGGAGAGCGTTATAAGAAATTACACGTATTCAGACAAAAAATGTTAGTGCCGATCTTTTTCCCTAATACTTTTCCGATGTTAATGTTATCAATAACATAAGGTATCATTTTTAACATTTTACCAGTTTTACAGGAGGGGGCTCCTTGATGGTTTTCTTCCTATATCTATCTAATTTCTGTCTCATCCTTGAAAAATTTGCAACTTGCAACTGCTGCCATTCCTTGGATGGTGCGAATTCTGAGGGAGCAGCAACACATCCCGGGAGCTAAAATAGTGGATAATTATAACTTGAAATAAAGGAATAATAATGGAACGGAAGACTACAATCGTATTGAAAAATATTTAAAAAATCTTACGTTATTTAGAATGAAAGTTTGCTTACTGATACGATTTTGGTCAACCTTGGCATACACTACATCATCGCATCTAGCAGCTTCCAAACTGAAATTATAAATCAATACCCAATTAAAATGTCAACATCTTGTTATTAGGCAGAAAAATACGCAGTAACGTTTAACAGAATTCTATTTTCAACTATCATATAGTGTGTAGACCATGTATTAAATTAATTTCTTTCACACAACAGTTTTCAGCAAAGAACAGGGAACTGCCGTACACTACTCTTTGGATGTATTCTTGTCCTGTCGACGGAGGAACAGAAGAATCGAAATCGACCGAGATTTCTTCCACAATCAGAGCTTTTTTCCTCAACTCTTCATATTCATTGTCAGACATTATTAGATTCCTGGCGTAAAAGATTAACTCTGAAACCTTCGTTGCTCAGACGAGCATCATTGGAAGATTGGTAAATAAAAAAAGCCGACAATTGTCACTCAGAATCATTTTGTGATTATCCAGTTAATTCTAGCACTTTAAATGAACCCAAGAGTATACCATAGCTATCAATGCCAGAGTATATTTCCGTGAATAAATGACTCCTGAAATCACCGGGCCACACCAAATACCCAGGAGTTAGAGGGGTTCGTGCGGTGCGAGTGTTTCGATTTCGATGCGCTTCCTGATACTCAGAGGCGTGTATACAAGAAATGGGTGGAGAACGTTGAGAACGTGAAGTTGTTTAAACTGTTTCCGAACATTTCACAAACATGGCATTGAAAACTTTAAACTTCATAATTTTACTCTTATTTCTAGTTCTGATTGAAAGTGAGTGTATAGATATCGGCAGTCTTTTGTAAAATTTATTATCTTTACATATGTTTTAACCATATCTGTTTGTGTAGGTCACAGAAGTTCTTCGTGTAACATTCCTGTAATTATCAGAGGCTCATGGTTCTCCTGGGAAGATGGAACGAATACCATAACGGAAATAAATGCAGATAGCATGAGCAGAAGAGGTCGTTGTGTGAATTTTACGCAAGAGCATCACTCGAATTACACTTTTATTTTCCAGCAAGACAATAGTTGTTATCATTGTGTCAAACTTCTGGTTAGGACTGTTAATGTGTTAGAGAAAATGGAATGTAAGTTTTTTGTGATTCTTCATTGTTATTTAAGTATTTAACTTTATTCTTCGTTCATTCGTTCAATGACATTTTAAAAGTGAATGCAAACGTCATTGCATGCATGGATCATCAAACTTATCAAATTATTCGATTACAAGTGTGCTAGCTTTTAATAAAAGAAGTCCGAAAATTTTCTGCAAAGAAAATGATTAGTACAAGATTTCAAGGCGTTGGCCCGAGTATCTGAACCACTGAAACTTCTCAGTAATTGATTATTTTGAACAATTTATAACAATCAGAATTTACTTAACCTATATTTTTGTTATTGCAGCTGGATGTGTTAATATCCCTGACAATGTTGAGCCTACTGCGGACAAAGTCTGTGGTGGTATAAAGGATCAACAACTCGTTACTCTTTTTTCTGAGAACTACGTGCCAGTAAATTGTCGTTCCTCCCTAGAAGGAGTTTGGCAATTTGCATACCAGAATAGATTCAGATTTACTGGAGAATGTAACAACCCAGATGCAACTATTAAATCTTGCCAAACCCCTGGAACTCAATTTCTAATTTCCAACCAAAAATTTAACATAACTTACAAGAAGTGTGATGGAATGGCGGAAACATTCAATGGAGGTTAGTGTTTTAAACAGACATTGAATAGTTTTTAATCAATACTCAAGCATGATAATTCTTACTTTTCTCTCATTTCAGTGGTGGAGTATAGCTGTCTTGGTGATTGGTTTGTTGATAAGAATCACTTCTTTGCTGTTGTAAATACAAAAGAATCGAGGAAAGATGAGAAGTATAGATGTTTTCTTAAAAATCGAGATGATGATCTATACATAGGAGTATCTATAACTGCAGAATGCAATACCCTGAAAACACCAGAACAAAGTCCTGAACGTCTCAGAATAACACCAAGTAAGAGATTATTTATTTCGGCTTTAATTATTTTCGGTGAAGTTAGTGAGAATTTGTATTTCTTTTTCACTGATCATTATAATCAGACCAAATTCACTATTTCAAGTCAAATCTGAGGTGGTAGTTCCTGGATGCCGCTTGCCGCAAAATTTTAGTGGAGAGTGGATAAATACAGCTAATCTTGATGCGGACGTGTTTATAAATGAAACACACATAATTGAAACGTGGTATCCTGATGATAGCCGCTACCGAAGAACTATTTATGTTTGCCGAGAGCAACGTGATACACGTTACATGATGGCTCGTTTGACTGTGGATGGATGGTAAGTTTCGTGTGAATCATATTTGCTTCTATAGTACGTGTTCACAAATTAGTTTATTAGACAATAAAGCTCTCTTGATTTCTCAACCTAAACTGATATTCACTTAGATATCTCTCAGGTTGATTCACTTCTAGCAAAATCCATGCAAGTTATGAATGCAAAAATCGGTAAATAATAACTGTAAACGTTAAGGATTTCATTTTCCATACTCAAAAAGATCTCTTAGTATTAGCAGGATTTTTTTGATGATTTTGTTTATATCATTCATACCATCACAGAAATGACGATATGTTTAATCACATATGATATTTTTTCTTTCAGTCAGAAGGATTATGTTTGCTTTGATTTCGTCCCTCAGCATCATAACATCATCCGATATCGTAGAGGTGTTGCAGTTATCATGGATAATTTTCATACAGTATGTTCATGGGTCCAGTTTCCTAATAAAGAAGCATGGAAGTATGATCTTTTCTTAGGTGAGGTTTGCATGATTGTTAATACTCAAAGATGAATTTTTACTCATTGTTATCTTTTAAATGCATGTTGGATCTATTTGGTTAATCTATTGTGTATGTTATGGTTGAATGTGTTTACAGGAGTGGAAAATAGAATAAACTGATTGTCCAATCTGTGGTTCTTTAAAAAATGCAGGTAATGCATTATAGTAAGAACAACTTAGTTTACACATTTATCACTTATTTAATTAATATTGAATTTACCGTAATTACCAGATTTTAGTTTTGTAGGTATCCAAGGCATAGGCACTCTATGATAGAATTTTTAATATTAAAATGCCCATTTCTTTTAAACCTTTAGCTTTGAGTTCTATTCCTATAAAAAATGATTAAACAAGAAGTTATCAATTAAGTGATGTTAGAAATTAATTTATAAACAGAAAATATTAGAATACAATTTTTCCAAACATATCTTCCTCTTTGAATAACATTTCCCACATCTTAGAATTGCTGTGGGAGTTTTATCATTGTCAGCAAATTCATTTTTTAATGAAAAGAGGTTTTTATATCCATTAATATGCATTTAATTAATAATCACTTGGAAAAATGTTGGAAAAGAGTATGAAATCAACATATTTGTACAATGCTGCCATTATTCCTGATATTGGTAAGAGGTATGCCAAATTGTAGTTACAAAATAGGGATTAAAATCCCTCTTTTGCAACTACAATTTTATATCTAACCCCATTTTAATGAGTCTTTTGTATGGGCTGAGGCAATATTCTTATGACATGTGGCCTCATGGTAAAAAAAGTTTCCCTTTTTGTCATAGCTAATTTTAAGCATTAAATATATGCAATAATTAGGTATTTCCATAGGGCTACGACCAATACGACATAGCCAAACAGCATTTTCATTTTTTTTTATTTCCAAAGATGCCTCATTGGCTTCCATAGACAGCAACATGTCTATTTTCTATTAATTCAGATAGTTTCCCAATTTTTTTTTCAAATTTTTGACCAAGATCATGGTCCTCATTTGGAATTAATTTGGGGACCACTTTCACCAAAGATATCATCCACTACCCAAAGGGAAGGGATGAAATAGGTATTTATGAATGCTTGACTTATTCCTTATCCAGCTCTTAAGGCAACTAATATTGAAGGGGTTGAGGTTCAAACCACTCTTTCAGCAGATTTTTTAATGAACAGTATGCTGATACACCAACTTTATTTCCCACTTGCCGATATCTAAGCAAAACATCCCAAATTAGGAATTTTCCCAGATGTTAAATTTATGATATTTTGGAATTAATGAGCTCAAGGAATGACACATAGGTTTTGTGCTCTATGTTGTTGCAGCTTCATCATTGTCACTACTTAAGATAAATGGCTATCCATGTCATGGATTAAATTAGATAATATTCGGATTTTTGCTTTATCCTCATTCTCTAAAAGATATCAACAATAAACTGAGGATTCACTTTGTGGTATTCATTCACACAAAACGGATTCATGGCAGAACTTTACTACACCACAGAATAAAGGACTTGATATTGGGACGTGGCTATGAAACCTGGGTCATGCTGTGTATTTATTGTGTGGTGTAGTAAATGTTCTGTCATGAATCCATTTTATTAGAAGATATTATTGAGTACCATTCAAAAGATTTAGTTTTGCAATCAATAGGCCAAGCATCCTGTTTTTTTTACATTAAAATATAGCATGTGGCATTGAACTTACATGATGTTAGGGTTAATGCATATTAGATTGTAGTAGGAGTTGCGTTCCAATTATAATGTCATATACTATTGTCAGTCAGATTGCCATTTGCATTTTTATATTTTGACAATTTTAGTCTGTATTGACTTCAGAATTCTTCCTATAATTGCCAATATTTGTTTGCTAAATTGTGAGAATTATTAAATAAAGTTGTTAGCACAAAATGCCTTATCCACTATGATTTTGAGTATTGAATGATACTATATTATCTCATTATATTGTTAATATTTTGAATAGGATAAATCACTGGCTTCATTTCTAGAAATTTGTGAAGAAAAAGTGGCTTCAACTTCAGTGGTGGTTCAGTCTATTCTTTGGCTACCAAACTTAATGTTAACTTGAATTCTTGCTGTTTTTTCTTTATAGCTAAGAATCCTGTACCTGTTCGCTGCCCTATTGCTGGAAAGTACAATTTCACTCAGAAAGGGGATGTGCTATTTGAGACCCGTATCTTGGGAGGTGTTACTCTTTCTCCTAGGCCCAATTTATATTGCAAGGAAAATATATCAGATTTTTCAGTGTGCGACACAGATCAAAAGGAAATTGCCATTGATGAAACATATTGTCTCTCTGTTGATCATCTTGGAAGACCTGTGGATATTTACAGTAAGTACATCTCATAGCTACAGGTTTTTTTCATTCTGACTGATTTTCAATTCCTTGCTTTGTTTTATGATGGCGTTTCATTACATATTTTTTAAAAAGTGGCAATTCTTTTATTTCTGATTAAATTTTTGCTGTGGCTGCCTTTTTGAAAAAAGAGAGCACATTTTCTATAGGAAAAAAAATTGATATGGTCTGCCATTACATTCCCAAGGACACAGCACAGAAGAAAAGTGATTTGATAGATTTCCGCACAAATTTAAAAAAAATTTATATACCTCTGAGCAACCTGGAAAAAAATCATAGAAGATTTGTGTCTTGTATCTCAGATGAATTGACCTTTCTTTGCTTAGGTATTTACATTAAGGTTCATTTTAAATTTTCTAAAAACATCATGTGGCTCCTCATCTGTGATAAGGAATTTTACTCCTTTTAGTGCATCATAAAATACTGAAAGATTTTATGGTCTGGTCTATTTATCATTCTTTCACCATGGTTTGTAGTTGACATTCAATGAAAAGTTGACTGTCAGAATTCTTCGTCAATGAAATCTGAAATATAAGGGTATTCAATGTATTTTAGACTGCGAGTGAACAATTATGGGAGACATTTCCTCAAATTGTTTCAGCAAAAACTGAAAATAATAAACTTACAGATTTAGAATTCCCTGAAGGATAAATAGAAGTAAGAAAAGTCCTAGGATAGCAGGCCTTAGATTTTCCACTTTCTGGGGAGGTGCCCTAAAATAGCTAATGAGCTATCTTGCACAACATTCTCTCATCCAGTTAATGCATTTTTTTTTACTTTAACTTTGTAGGCATAGCAAAGGATTTGTCCAACTGAAGAATTTTTTCAAAGCCATCTTCATAGTCATAACAAGTTTTAAGTATCTTTCCCTTACAGAATTAGTTAGGGTGTAGTAAAGAAGTCTATCCATTCTCAAGCATTTACTATAAAATAGATGTATAGGATTTGTGCTGTATCTTAGCTATGTCGAGTTAGCCAGACTCGGCACTTTCAAAATTTCCCGCCCAGCTGCGCTGAGAGAGAGAGAGAGAAGCAGGGTGGGAAACCTTACTACTGCTCTTTCAGAACTTGGTTGCCAAGATTTGGTTGCTAAGTTTGGTTGACAAGTTTGAACTTGCCATTCCGCTGCAAGCTAGAGACTTCACTTATATAGGGGACTGCGGATGGATACACTGCTGAGTCGAGTGATCAAATTGGCAGGAGCGTATTCGATTGGAACATCATGCCTTACTTTCCCTTCTGCTACCACATCTGGTGTCTTCCCCTGTTTCCCCTCCAAATGTTCTCCCATCCTGCTTTTGGAGTGAGGCAATGACTCAATGCTAGGCAGGAGACAGATAGTGTCTGTATGTATGTTCCCCCATAAGAACCAGATCAACTTAACTGTGTTCTTGCAATTAGTTTCTGGACTTACTATTGACATTTATTGCAATCTCCAAGGATCCCACTCAACTTGTCTTGGGACAATAATCTGCTAGTGCTTTTGTATTATACATATTCTAAAGTGATTTCTTGGACTTTGTCATCACAGCTGTTTCTGTGTGACCTTTATTTTCAAAGTAATTACATTGATGTTTTCATGCTATTTCGACTATGTTGTTCTATTCTCCTTCTCTTGTTTAATCGTTGATTCCTCGATATCTCACAAGTGATCTAATGCCGCTATAGTATATCATGACTTACATTGATTGCTATTAACTTAAGCGGCACAGACTATTTGAATTAATTCTAAATTGTTGGGACCAAGCAGACCACAGACTCGGATATTCAAGCTCAAAGCTTCAAATTATAAGTTCACATGTATCTTACTATAGTCAATAAACTATAGATTCTATCTTTGCTTTTATGTCAATCAACTCAGATGTGCCAAGAAAATGTTGTGTTATCATATTGTTAAAAAAAGAAACAAAATCTTTGGATATGTTGCATTAACTTGCTAGTGGAAGATTTTAGGCTAAATAATCTATATAACATGTAAAAATCTTTTTAATATGATATGTTATTTCCTTATAGGTGACCCTGACTATAAAATGAAATGCATTGGCTACTGGAAAGAAAACCTCAAATCATATCTGATAACTTTTGATGAATTGGATCCCTTCAGTAAATACAGATGCTGGGTATGGAAGATTGTATCATAGGATCATTTATTTTCTGTTTATCTAAGAAAATTTCATTGGAAGAATATAAAAAGTCTTATTTCGTTTTCATCTCATCATCTTTGACATTTTCAATTTTCAGTATTACATAAAACATTCATTCATTCATTTAGTTTTATAATATAGTTACTAGTGTTAATGATTCTAAAAATGAAACTTATTTTAGTGTTTGGTATGAAAGAAAGGAGTATGGTAGTTGCAGCCTAAGGATTTGTAGAACTGTTTCCTTGTTTTTGTCAACAACTTGTCGATGCTTTTCCATAATGTAGAAATAGTGTAGGCAGTAGAATGAAACAATGTATTTTGTATTTGCCTATAATCCTTGATTGTTAGATTCCCCTCTTCTACTTTCCTTTTTCCTTAACTTGCATGTGGGTGTACTCTTAGAGGGTGACAGCTATACTGATTTGCTTGTGTTTCAGTGTGCTGATCACTTTTCACCCCCAAATTGCTTGGTCCAAAAAGTCATTATTTTATAGTTAAAAATTTCATTGTTCTACAATTCCCCATTAATATTTCTATAGCTATGCACTGATAGTATATAACAGTTACTACTTTCAGACCCTTTTATAAAGCCAAATGAGAAAATATTGTCAAAATTAATTACATTACTATACATGCTTGTGTAAAGACACCTTAAAATTTTATGCACATCTTCCATCTTGAATACATTTTGTGTCAGTTGGTCATAGAGTTCTCTGTAATTATTAATTACTTCTTGCCTGATTCTAGTGGATCCATTTTGATTACGACTTGTAGGCTTCTTTAAAATGTATTTCTCAGGTAATAATGGCTGGGGGAGATGCAATTTTAGTCTTGAGTTATAAAAGTCATTCCTGATTGAATGATAGTTATTTGTTGTCTTCTGTTACTGTTTTCTTCCTTTGCTGTGAATGTGTTTGTGGGGTATACAGAAATAAATAGAAAAGCTTTAAGCTCCTGCATCTAACAAATAGCCTGTAAATGTAGACTTTCTCAAGTAAAATGTAATTGTTTCCTGTAATTGTCTATAATGACAGTTTGCTCATGAATGATTACTATCAAATACGAATAAGTTAAAATAAGTGCTTCTTTAGTTTAGCATTTAATGGCAAATAAATTTGTTTCCTTGTGAGCAATGAAAATAATTTTGTTAATTTTATGTAATTCTTTCATCTTGCTGCAGGTGTACCAAAGGGCAGATTTGAATAGAGTGATCATGTCTCAAGCAATCGGTCCATTTTGTGATCTTAAGCAGGATGTATCATCATACAATTATACAGAAGGAGCCTCAGTTGCTCTTGAAATGCAAGAATATGAAAGAGAACGTAAGTTCACCTACACCAATAATTGAGCCATGTTTGTATTTATATGACATAGCTAAATTCCACTTCATCTGTGGAAGCTTAAATTGGGGTTTTAAGTGCATGGTTGAAAAAAATAAAACTTGAAATCTCATGTATTACCCACTTCATCATTGCATAACAATGGTGGAGATCCCCTGAATTCGTTTAAAAAATGACTTTCCTGTATTTATCTCATAACCTCCTTCATTTCAGGTGACCAATGTCCCATGCATTTTGATGATGGAAGTAACCCATGGCTTGTTACTGAGAATTACATTAAAGTATTCCATTTTGGAGGGGCTGGACAAATATTCCAAGAATTTTATGTAGTGATTATGTTATTTTTAGTTCTTATTCCACAGTTGTTATGAATGCATATGTGCTCAAATTTTGGTAGATTAGGTCTTTTAAATTCACATGCAAACATATTTTTAGAGATAATGAATTTTGCTATGCTGCAATGATGATTTTTGTAGAATTTTAGAAGTGGCTCATTCTCAATCTGTGAGGTAGCTTGATTCCATATTTTTTGTGGTTTAATGTAAGTTAACTTTTTAGTACCAATTGGTAGGACAAAATTTGTAAATAGTTTCCTTACAAACACACTGCATGGTGGTCCGTCCATTTTTTTACTTTCATGAATTTATCTTTTTATACTGAAATTTAATCCATGTTGTTTATGAAACTTTTTGAAGTGTAACAATTCAGAATACTTTACATATAAAACCCTTTACTTTTTTTTACTTTGATCAAAAGGCAATGTATGTAGTGTAGAAGGAATGTACTTCAGAAGTACTATCCATGATTTCTTTGTTTGAAATATCTTACTTAAGTGAGTTCTGTAAATAAACCAAAGAGTAATGGTTGTTTAATTTGATCAACTTGTTGTTGTTATTAATATTTGTGTATTGTGGACATTTGCATGCAAGCATTTATGATTGCATTTAAGTTTTATTTTCATTTCCTGAAATCATGGGCAAATTTGGAAATTTCATTAAAACTTTACTTTTTGATTATTTTGTGTTTAATGCATTTTTCACTGAAAATAATCATTTCTACTGATTTTTCAAGAATATTTAAACATCTGTCTTGTCCTTGTATTGCTATGTAATCAACACTAAGAAATTTCTGCATGAAATTATGTAAGATGCACCATTGTTATGTTGATTTGCATATGAAAATCATTCCGTCCAATAGTATAAGTAAAATACTCCATCCTGTCAAGTTGTTTAAAATGACTTTTGTAGCAGTTTAGGTTTTATAAATGGAAAAGCCTTAACCAATAATTTTAGGCTTTTTACACTAATAAGTAAGTAAATCTATTTTTCATAGTATGATTTATTAAAAGAAAACTTTTTACTAATAATGTACACTTCTATCATGTTTTTATGATGTTATATAAACATTTTTGTAAAAAAAATACAAATAAAAGTCAACAAATAAGGAATTGTTTCATTTAGTCCAGCTCACTTTAGGAATATCAAAGTGCTCAGTAAGGGTGTCCAGGTGGCGATTGAATTCTTCGACTCTCTGCTTGTGTGTCATTGATGCCTTCTGTTTGATTCTCTCCTTTTGCTACAAGTAAAAATAATATGATGCACTGAAATCTGACAAATACTATAAATTTTGAAACTAACTTATAAAGATTATCTGCCACAAATGTTTGAACGAAAGTGAAAGACTTGTTTCCTTGCAGCAGTAACTAATGGATCAGCCCTTTTACTCCCAGCCTCCACTAAGTGGTACAAGCAGAAACAGCCACAGATTTGGAAGGCAGAGAGCTACTTCAGAGCACCAACTTATTTAGCCAACTTTTAATAATAATATGAGTTTTACAGTCTTATTATTTACTGATGCCTTTCCATGAAGTCACTCCTAGCATTGATTTTAATGAGGCTATTTTAGCACAAGGCTATCTGTTAATAAAATAAGATAAACAACATAATACAATAAAAGAGAGAAGACACTGTAGACAAGTATAAACACTGAAATCAATCTTAGGATAGGAAGTGCAAAGTACTACAATATTAAGAATATAACACCAAAAGGAAGAAAACTGCAGATTACCATCAGCACATACACAAGGAAACAATTTTTAATAGTAATTCAAATCTCATTTTGAAAAACATTATTCAAGTTTTCTTTGAAAATTCTTCAAGCCTTTCTTTCATCTTCAGATCTTTCATATCAGTTGGAAGCAAATCCTAAAGCATCGTTCCTTGAAAAAAAGATATTTGTGTTGTTGATTGTGCATAAAAATCACCATTTCCCCTTGTGTTACGCACCTGTACCTCACTATATATTTTTTTGATGTTATTTAATTATTAAGGCAATAAACTCGCTTCTTATTTTGTGATTAAAAGTTAGCACCTGATATTTCAGACCTTGTTCCACATATAACTAGCACACCTTTTGAAGCACTTATCAACTTTTTATATCTATCACATTTGAATATTATTTGTATGGCCTTACTTTGTAATATTCACTATCTATTCTTTTCCTTTTGACAAGTGAGTTATAAAACTGTTGATAATAGTTAAAAGGTAGCAATATAATGCTGATATATATAACTTTGACTAGAGAGAAATGAATTTACAAAGGAGATAGTCATGAGATTTCTTTAATAAATACAAATTATTGTTAGAAGTGAAGGATCTGCGTACCAAAATTAACATTCTAATAGATAACAACATCTGGGCATAGAAAGTGGAGCAAATTAAATGTCAAGCTGTCATTAAAAAGGTAAAAGAATTCATTTTTGGGATACTAAGGTAATTTATCTTATTGCTAAAAAAAACAAAATACCAAAAATAAAGCACAAAGAATTATTCTGTTCTTAAATTTACTACAAAAACAATATTATCTAGAAAAGTTGCACAAACATCTTTTTCTTATTTCATGGTCTTGCTTGTGCTTTTCAACCATCTATGCATCTAGTTCATGGCCTAATAAAATAAATCATTATGAAAGATACTCTAAATCAGGGGTCCCTGTACCATACTCTATACCATGGGTGCATGAACTCATGTTACTAATTTGGTGTTGATACAAGGGATGAAAGGGAAATATGCCAAAAATCACCATTTGAATGAATAAAACATAAACATGAATGAAATATTACACTTTCCAATGATATATACGTCTCTACCACCTTTAAAGAGCATAATATCCCTCAAAAAGAAAATATGATGATGCAGAAAGGTTAAAACAAATGAAGTTACATTACCTTTATAGCTCTACATTTCAAAATCCAACAATCAGAAAATAAGATTTGATCACAGTAGATGAAAAATTGGTGACCGTTAAATGGTCAGTGATGGAACCTGAATTGGAGCTAGAATAAGTATGCTTGCTTCCACATAGTCGAGTGGGCGCGTCAAAAAAACAAATGAGTTAATTATATACAGTTAACTTCCATTAGATGAGCAGCACCAAATAGAAAAGAGATAAGAGTCAGTGATGTCTATGTAATCGATAATCAATTTTTAAAAGAGTCTTAAATGTATGAAAAACACAAGTTACGTTGTTTTGGACAAATAACATCAAATAATGAATGCTGAATCTATTTCGTAGGCTCCACGTCGCTTCATACCGATAATACTTTCATGTTTCCCAACAACTGATAAAGGCTTAGTAAATGGATAAACACTTTTTGCAGCTAAAATCGAAGCATAGCATTAGTTGTATCTTTCGCACACCACTACTTTGGTTTTGAAGGACTTAAGTTATCGTTAGAAACAAGAAAAAAATATTCCTTTCAGTAATTCTAACATAGTAACCTTTACTACTGATACCCACCCCATTTTCCCTCATATTTTGTGAATGGATATAGGGTTACCGAAGAGGTGAAAATACAGCATATACGTAGAAGTTACCGAGTTGACAATACTCACCATTTTCTCTTGCATTTTTAAGAAGGCTTCTTCAGCAGGTGTTCTTTTAATCTCTTTTATGGGTATTTCATTTATTTCGGCTTCCTTTATTTCCGGTACTTGCTCGGCGATATGTTTCTTGTCCTTCTTCTTCTTCTTTCTATAAAAGAATCATAATTCAAATCTTTGGTCGCAGCGTTAAATCTATCTAGTTCATGGGAATCCCTTCAAAAACTTTCAAATGTACATTGTCACTAGCTAAAAATATATTCTGATACCCATTTCCTTCGTAGGACGATGACTTATAGGAAGAAGAATATATTTATTGACGTAATTAAAAAAGGTATAGAACAAAATTACTGAATTTAATTTCTAAACACACTACTGATAAGTAGTCATTGCCGAATCCTAGCCAAGCTAATCATTCTGAAAATAATTTTAGTACAAGGTTTTCCTTGTTAACACCACTCGAAACTTACTTTTTTATCCCAGCATCTCCTTTGAGCCTTAGAGGTCCTTTCACCACTCCTTCGAAATCCATCAGGAGCTTACAGTGGGAAGCTCAAAACTGTACTTCACTGATAAAATCTTAACAGCGCATAAAAAGGGATTCAATCCATATGTATACCAACCTCTTCGGAAAACGTCTCGGAAACTCCGTCCTATAGAAAGATGTGCGGAATAACCCAAAAGATACGCGTTGATCGTTTCACAAATAGCTTATCAATAACTTTTCTAGATCCGACGGGCTATGACAACCATAATCACCATACTGCCACCATAACAACGGGTAACAACTGAGGAAGTTACAAAATGCGATTATAATTTACCTTTATTCCACGAGATGGTAGTGGTGACTTATACCTCTAGTGCTCTAGTGGCAGAGGTAGACAATTACTACGGCGGTTTTTGAAGGAGAAGACACGTCAATTATCCGAGGGTTTGGTATTTTTCAAGTATTTACAATGTCTTCGTCGGATCTAATAGGAAAAATCGAGGCTTATGAAAAACGCGTAAAAGATTTAGAAGAGAGATTAAAAAACGCTGTTAGCCTCCAAGGATGTAGTCAAAGAGAAAAAATTGCACATATGTCAGCAGAAGTAGTTGACTCAAATCCTTATAGGTCAGTAATTGTGATCGTTTTACAATTTCAGATTTATTGTTGTTTGTAAGATGGTTATTCAGAATTTAAAAATGGAAAATCAGAATAATATTACAACTTTTTTGTAGCCGCCTTATGGCTCTTAAACGTATGGGAATCGTTCAGAACTATGAGAGTATTAGGGAAAAAGCAGTGATTATCGTCGGAGTTGGTGGTGTCGGCAGTGTAGCAGCAGAGATGCTTACTCGATGTGGTATTGGTAAGGTATGAATATCGGACAATGTATTTGTTGATATAATTTTCTTCTTTTTTTAAAGTGTCAACCAGAATATGGTTGATAAAGATATCCCTTATGGTACTCTATAATAAAACTTGGCTAGGTATCTTCCAATTAGAGTAATTAATTGGTGCCAAAAGCGTTCGGAAATTGCATTCACCCTGATATTTTTCTTCTGAATTGTTTAATTCAAACAAAAAGCTTAAATTATAGGCAATTATGGAAATTTGAAAATTACTCGAAATCCATTATATTTTATTTTTCCTAGTTGCTGCTTTTTGATTACGACCGAGTGGAAATGGCCAACATGAACCGTCTCTTTTATCAGCCTCACCAAGCAGGGCTGCCGAAGGTTGAAGCTGCTTCACAAGCCTTACTTCACATCAATCCCGATGTAGAAATCTCCACTCACTCTACAGATATCACAAAACTTGATGGTTATCAACAGCTCACAGATGCTATTAAGTACTACTCAAATTCTTCGTTGTTTTGTTTAATTAATTAAAGTACATTACTGTATTATTCATTCATGTCCCCTCTGTTCCTGTTTTTCTTTTAAAAGACAACTAAAATTGAGATGAATCTGCCTTAATGGTGAGGGGGTGATTAATTTTCAGTAGCTGTTAATTTATGTTATCCACATCAACAGCTGATTCTGCATTAAGTAAGTGAAACTGATTGAAATGCTGCATTAATTCTTGGATAACTATATTGATTCACACCTATGTTGCCGAGTGCTGCATATTTTATAATACTTGATAATTTGATTTCCAATTCTGTGGAACATCTACACTAATAATGGAATAAAACTTTGTGTACTTTCACAGTAAATTAAATGCAGTGATATGTTTTGCCAGTGAGTTAAAATATTCAGAAAAAGTTGTATTCACAGTACATCAAACTATAAAAGCAAAGAGATGGGAGTTGAGGGAAAGGTCAAGGTGCAAAGAGTTTGTTGGGAAGGGAAAGAAAGGGTGAGGTGTTGGGAAAGACTGCTCATTTATCAGTTTTCTTTTGGTAATCAAACAATTTCTATTTCTTCTAGGAATTTTGGGCAATGGGTTATGCTCATGATGGAGTCACCTTGGCTGGAGGCATCTTTTCTACCCTTCCTACAATTGATGTAAAGTAGAGTTGGACATGGAAGACACCCTCTTGAGACAGAAGTGTACAGGTGTTCTCATCCCTAGCCAATCCACATCATTATCTTATCATTGGAAATGTGAATCTTATGGAGAACTGGTCTTTCTTTGTGTATACCAACTAATGCAGGTCAAATCATCTCACATAACTCTGCCCAACACCATTATCACAAACCGCAGCTTTCCATTCTGCAATCAATAGGCTTCTGGTGGTCCCACCAGGTGCACACTCAGGGGGGTGGTTGAAGGCCTAAGCCCCCCACAAAGTTTCTACAAGTATTTATTTGGAAATAAGTTCTCAAGGGTCTTATCAATAAATATATGGATTCATAAAAATTTCTTTATAAGTAACGCTTTGAAATAATAACTACAACTTGTACTTTTCCACAAATATATTTTGGTTCGAAACCATTGGTTGCTAACCAAAATATATTTGTGGAAAAGTACAAGTTGTAGTTATTATTTTATTTGTAATGGAATTCCACCATATCTCGCTAGAGCATATTCATTTTAAGTAACTCTTTCTTACGACAAGAATCAGTCAGTTTGTATTACAATGTAAATGGGAAACTATTGGTTACAATACTTAAGTTCAGCCCCACAAGCAAAATACTGGATGTGCCCTACTCTCTTGGTTGAATTTTCATATACAATACTATAAAGATACTTATGTCAATTAAACAGGTTGCATTGGAGAATGGTTATAGCATTATATTAGATGATGATGTAAGATAAGAAAATTAAAAAATAGAAGGGATTGAAGATCACCCCTGGAACCTACACCTCCAAGAAACCTTTAAAAAATCAAAGGTTTCATGGAGATGACTGGCATTCCTTGTTTTCCTATATGTTGGGGAAATCTCAAAACCATTTTTAATACAACATCAAAAGTATATTGGGAAATTCTTTAGACAAAAGAGACATAATAAATTGCAGGGGGGATGTGTGGAAACTGCAGTGCAAAATACATTGGGGAAACTGGAAGAAATTGGATTACATCAGCTCAACACATTAGGGACTTCCGTTTCAGGAGGGGGTCTCCCATGTCTTACTTTGCTTTATACCAATTATGAAGAAGGACATAACAGTTTCCTGCCAAGGTGACTCCATCATGAATATGACCCATGACTAAGCTGTTGCCTGGACTTCGTAGAAGAAATGGAAATTGTTTGTTTACCGAAAAAAGGAACCTGAGAAATGAGCATATTCTTTCCCAACCCCTCTCCCTTTCTTTCCCTTCTCAACATACTCTTTGCACCCTGACCATTCCCATAATCCCCACCTCCCCTCTTTGCTTGTATATTTTGATGTACTGTGAACTAATCTTTTTTGTGAAGACTGGTTTTGCTTCTGAGGAAAAACATGCAGCATTTATAAAAAAATTTAAAAATGAATAATTTTGGTCCAGCCAATGGTTAATTAAGGTTTAGATTTCTAGTCTAGACTAGTTTTAGAGTGTCTGGTTTAGACAGGCTCTCCTTAACAAGTGAAAGAGCTTTGGGCATTAGAATTGAAGTGAAAATATTGTTTATGTCAAAGCTAACTTAAAGGAGTGGCTGATGAAACTATTCCTATGTAATAGGTTGGCAAAATCAACTGAATTTCTACCCTTGTACTTAGGGGAAAAAAGCCAGTCAGTTGTCTGATTATACTATTGGTTTTAGAGGCTAATTTTTGAGTCAGTGAAGGTATACTAGAATCAAGTATACAACAACAACAGAGAATTCCATCCCAGTTTGGTCAGTCTTTCCAGTGTGTTTATTCCTCAGCAAATCAAACAGTTGCTCTCACATGGACTTGTGGTGGATTGTGAAATTGCAATGGACAAACTGTGTTCCGTCAAACGTGTTGCCACATCATATGTAAATATGCATAGCCCCCAACACAGTGTTTCCAAAATCCCTGCTAGTTTTTTTTCTACTTGGGAATTTATCTCTGATAATAATTTAGTTATCTTAGAAGTGGATAATGGCCAATGGTTTGGGACAAACATCTAAATAATAACACCTAATATAAATTTCAATGAAATTGAGATCCTTAAAAATGATCCCACAGCCTCCTTTCAACACAAACTCAAAAAAGTTTAGAAAAGCACCCTGTCATTGATTTCATAACCTTTTTCTGATGATTCTAACTAAATAGCAAAACATGTCACTGCATAAAATTAACTGTGGGAGTGTATGAAGAGTTGTATTCCTATTATTGTGGTCTTCTACAAGGCAATGCCTTTGCATATTGTGTTCATCATTACTTGTCTTTTGCAGTAATTTGTAATAGAATGAACATCATTTAGCTTTCTTTAATGCTCTAATTTACATTGATCACTGCTGCATTATTTTCTATTTCAATTCTTGTATATTAAATGTGCTGGTACCTCCTTGCAAATGTTGAATGTAATATTGTATTAGTACATACAACATTAATACATCAAATCATGTTTCCTGATTATATCCCCTATATTTTTGTATGATATTTAGTAAAGGAGGATTGGAAGGAAAGCCAGTGGACCTGTTGTTAAGCTGTGTTGACAACTTTGAAGCTCGCCTTACTGTGAATGTAGCATGTAATGAATTGGGTCACAATTGGTTTGAATCAGGAGTGTCTGAAAATGCTGTCTCTGGCCATGTCCAGTTCATCAAGCCTGGAGAAACAGCTTGCTTTGCTGTGAGTCTCCTTTTTTGTCATGCATTTTAATTATTTAGAGATAACTATTTTTATCAAAAGGTTCCTCAGCAGCCCAACGAAAAACTTTAAAATATCTCACGTACAGGTTGTATTTAAAATTACATTTATTTAAACTACTTTCAATCGCTGAAAATATTGATTTATGAGAACTAATATCAATTTCACCTCAATATTTATGTGTTCAGCATTAGGATAATGAAAGGGAATAAAGTCATGTTAATTTGTGTTCTTCTTCATTACATTTATTGTTCAAATAGCTGTGAGTCCAAGAGAAAAATATCGGTCTTCTGGGATCGAAGCTATATCAGCTATGATTGTTGTCTAACTTTTCTTCTGAGTTTCTCATTGGTACTGATACCACATAAAAGGTCCTAGTCAAAGACAATTGTAGTTAAGGCTGAGACTCCAATACCTATGTGTAGTAACAATAGATACTGGAGTTCCTACCTAACATATATTTGAATAAATGTTGACGAGAAAGGTAAAGAATGTCTGGAAGGTGAGCAGATGAAATTTAATTGTGGAAAAATAAGTTGTTTGTGAAAGAAACGGGATAAATATTTTTCTGGATGGAAAATTTTGCTATATGTATGGCAATGCACTTGTGTTGCGTGGTCCCCTAACTTCGATTTTCAGTTGCAAATTTTGCATAAACAAAGACCTATTGGGTTGAACGGCTGAACACATGTCAGTTATTTTTGTGCTAGGAACATGTAGTGAAAGGTTTGTGTAAATCCATGCAATCTGGCATGAACCTTGTGTGTTTCTCATCAGAGATCTACATCTTTTATTTAACTGACCGCAAACACCTTTCTTATATATTGGACAATTGGATATTTTTTCATCAAAATTTTGTATTTAAAGGTTGAATCATTCATAAATCTCTCTTATACATTTTATCTCTAGTTCAGCTGTGGAAAGAGACCTTGAAAAATTTGTATAGTAGTAAATTTTAAAGTTTATATTCTTGCATCAATATATGCACTGACCCATTGATTGTATCATATTATTTATTCATGCTATAAATATATAATTGTTTTATAAAATCTGTATAATTTTATTCCATAAAACTGCCAAACTGTACAATAAGTTTTTGCTTCATATTTGTTGATTTATATTTACAATGCATCAACGTAATTATACTTCTTTTTTTTACTAAATCCATTTTATTTTTCATTTCTATCAGTGTGCTCCTCCTCTTGTAGTTGCTTCTGGTATTGACGAGAAAACTCTGAAGCGTGATGGAGTCTGTGCAGCCAGTTTGCCTACAACAATGGGAATCGTTGCTGGTCTTCTGGTGCAGAATGCCTTAAAGTATGAAAATATTGTTACTTTGAATATTTTTTGGTAATTTTAGGCATTCTCTATCTTGTAGGCAAGTAATTTTTGTATTGATAAACCCCTCCATGCTGTCAGACATACTATTACATCGAGTCTTACTTGTAGTTTCTATATGATATAGAAGCCTAATATTTGTTTGATGTTTTATAGCAATTATATGATCTCTTTAAGGAAGAATTATCCTCTTTCTTTGTGCTTTAGTAATATGTTTTTGTTACGTATGATATATACGAGGGTATGGTGAACATTTCTCTGCCTGACACAGAGATGGCATTCCAATCAGTGAAAATTTATGATCTCTGCCTGGGCGCATGTGTCATTAGTTTGTTAGACAAGTTTCAACTTGTTCTCTCAAGTAGTTTGTTTACACATATTGTTGCAGTAGATGTCTTTCATTTGTGTGAAAATATGCATCTACGGCCCTCTCAACTTCTTCATTGGAAGCAAAGCGCTTCCCAGAAAAAAATTTCTTCAAGTTTGGGAACAGATGGAGGTCTGAGGGTGCTAAATCAGGAGAATAGGGGGGATGGCCAAGCAAATCGTACCCCAAATTTCATAGTTTTCCTATCGCCATCACACCTTTGTGAGCAGGTGCGTTGTCCTGGTGAAAGATAATATTTCTTCTTCAAGGCAGGCCTCTTCTCGTGAATTTTGGCATCCAGCTGGTCAAGAAGGTTGGTGTAACATTCACCTGTAATTGTTCTGCCTTTTTCAAGGTAATCAATTAACAGGATCCCTTTTGCATCCCAAAACACACTGGCCATGGCTTTTCCGGCAGATGCGATCGACTTTGCTTTCTTTGGCGCTGAACCACCGGCTTCCACCCACTGCTTCGACTGCTGTTTCATTTCTGGCGTGTAGTGGTGGACCCATGTCTCATCCATGGTGACAAATCGCCACACAAAATCGGTTGGTGCCCTCTTGATGAATTCCAAACATTGCTGTGAAAATCGCTTGCGCATTTGCTTTTGATCGGCATTCAGCAAATGCGGCACCCACCTTGTGCAGAGCTTTCACATCCCCTTTGTGCAAGATGTTTCGCACCCTTTCTTCTGATATCCCCATGGCCTCAGATATCTCACTCACCTTCAATCGCCTATTGTCCAACACTATATCATGCACCTTTTCGATGGTTTCCGGTGTGGTTGCAGTTTTTGGCCGTCCTTCATGTGGGTCATCTTCGAATTGGTCATTGTGGAATTGATTTATATTTAGGAGAAGATTTAAGAGAAGGCACATTCTCCGATGGTTTGAATTTAATTCAAAATTGCAAATGCTTGTATTTATATTTCTTCTAGTAATTTATATTGCAAGTTTAATTCAAAGAACTTTCATAGGATAAAATTAATGACATTTGTAACCTATTGCAAATTTATTAATAACCAATAGTAATAACTAATCCAGTAGTGATTGTGCTTAGTGAATGGCAGCTAATCTCATAGTGAATGTGCTTGAGATGGAATTGTTAATATGTGTTAATGGGCAAAAGATTAGCAAATGAAATTTTTTCTCCTTAACAGACTTTATATATAACCTTTGATGTCTGGGTCAATGTTCTATGTTTGTCAGAAATTAATATTTGAAAAGTAGTGGCAAACTTTTTGTACATATCATCCACTGAATAGAAAGATCTGATGCTTTCCTGGTGGATAGTTCTCAGAAAATCTCCTTGGGTCTTCAGCCAGTTAAGTGTGTTGGATAGTTCTGACATTTTGACATATCCCTGAATTGAGAAAACCCCAAAAAAGTGAAACCTAGGCAGGGATGCTCTTCTACGAGTACCTAACCCATGTTGTAAAGAATACAATGAAAACTTTTGAAAACAAACAGAGGGCTTGATATCCTTGAAAACTGCAACAGAGGTTGTTGCCAAAACATCGCAAATATCCAATGCACTTTCCTGGTTGTAGACCCGTGAAGATTTCTGGGATCCCTTTTTGAACATTTCTTCTTTGAGTCTTTAAATTAGAGTGCTAGTAGGATATTTTGGAACCAAATTGAGGATTAATTTGTAGAGATTTTTAAGACCAAATATCACTTTTTATGAGATTGGCTGCAATTTTTAATTCTGTATACATAATTTTTATCACAGATACCTTTTGAGCTTTGGTGAAACATCTCATTACTTAGGATACAGTGCCTTACTTGACTATTTCCCTAAGATGAGTATGAAACCAAATCCTGCCTGCACTGACATCAACTGTCAAAAGAAACAAGTAGAATATGCTGATTCAGAGAAAATGAGAAGAGAGAAAGAGGGAGAGAAAACAGTTAAAGAGGATTTAGAAGAGAAGATTGTCCATGAGGATAACGAATGGGGTAAGCAAATGACATTCTTTTTTAACTAACTTATTATAAAGACTTAAGTTCTTGTATGCCAAATATGAAAAGTAATTGAAATTGCATAATTTTTAAACTCCATTCAAAGTTATAAACATTTTGACAATATTTTTAAAATCAGTCTTGAGCAGTGTTTGAAGTACTCAATGAATTGAAGATCTTTTGTCTTTATCTTGTTTTATTAATTTTTGCTTTGAAATAAAGTTAATTGAAGCAAATATATTTCTTAATTATTAATAAATAATTATTGTTATGTTAATTTGTGTTCTTCTTCATTACATTTATTGTTCAAATAGCTGTGAGTCCAAGAGAAAAATATCGGTCTTCTGGGATAACAATATTTATTGTTATCATTAATACATTTCTTAAATCTTGAATTTACCTGTAGATTATTTGATCCAAAATTACTATGAGTTTTAAAACAGAAAAGCTTAATTTGATTTTAAGAGTGAACTTGTCGTAATATAGTGCTATTGGAGTAGGGGATCACCTAGCAGATATTAGCATGTGTTTATGTGTTATGAATGATTTCTTCTTTTTCATGTTAAGTGCATCACTTATTATGAATAGTTCTTCTGCTTTTGGGTAAAGATATCTCATTAACTCCTTCACCCTTTGGTTCATCAATACAATGTTGAAATGAATGGCACATTTATACTTTCTCCCTTATTCATTTAAAAAAATTAGTTATTGAATATGCTTTTCTAATCATTTCTATGTATTTTCTACTAGTCTCCATGTTAGTATGAAGCTGAGGCTAACTATCCAAATTGTTCATATTTATCTGCTGTATTCTTTTGGGGTTTTTACAGTAACCTGGAGATAAATTCCACATCCCAGCAATTTTTCTGCCTGTCCCCCTTGTCCCTCTTCCTGAACTGTGGAATTTTTAACTCAGGCCCTAGGTAATTGGACTGACTGCTCCTCCATCTCCAAGGCTTTGTAAATAATGACAGTGATGTTCTTTTGATAATCCATGGGTCCTTCTCCCTTAATGCATATATGATACTCAAAATTTTAATGTTCATTTAGAACTTCATTTTGTAATTTATGTCTTACAAGGGGAGTACCACCTCTGTGGGAAATGGATTCGCATGAGTCTTTTAGGGTACGTTCCTTGCTCTAAAATAATGGACTCGTGTCCCACAGTTGACACAACTAGGCATTTTTCAACGCAAAATTAGCAACTGAAAATTGGAGTTAGGCAACCACACCATACACACCCATCGCCATGAAGTTTGTAGAAGTTTAATTTCTCCCAATTATTTATAAATTTACTTACTTTTTTGCAGTTAACTTTTATCTCCCTACCCTCCAAACATTATTTACCTTTTCTGTCAACATTTATTCAAATATATGTTAGGTCAGATCTACAGCATGTAATATATTGCTATGTATAGGATTAGAATTCTTAACCTAAACCATAAATGTCCAGTGATGTGATGTAACGAAGTAAAAGTAATCGAATTACTTGTAACGATTACATTTTGGTAATTTTTTACTTGTAATTGATACATTTTTAGAAAAGTAATTTTTACTGGTAATCTACTTCAAAGCTCCTACGCGTAATCGTTACATTTGAGTAATCGAAAGTGAAAATTTGAATTCCTGGTGCGCTGAACGCATTGAGAGGCAGTTCTAACTACATTGTTCAACCTGGAGCTGAATTTCTCTTCTCTTGGGAGGGGAGGGGCGACTCCCCGCCTAGGAGCGGAGTTGCTTCCAAGAACCTGAGAAGGGCCAGACAATACGTGAATACGTGTAAAATTGTAAATGCCTACAGCGTAGCTATATGGCGTGGGTTATGCAATTCTGTTTCTGCGACCTTGGCTTGCTGATTAGAGTTTTGGTTCCCTATTTCACGGAGGGGAAGGGTGACTTCCCGCCAGGAGTTGCTTTCGAGAACTTGAGAAGGGTCAAACGATAGGTGAATTTGGGTGAAAATATAAATGCTACAATGTAGCTACATTGCGTGGGTTATGCGATATAAGTTTGGCAATGCAAATACAACCAGCTTGTACGTAAACCTTCTCATGTCATCGGCGGACATGGTGAAGAAAGGAAGCAATCACTGTGTGTAGGAGGAGAAGAATCAAATCAAAACATCAGCCATAACATCTGCCTTTGTAACCATACAAAGTAAATTTAAATATTTTACAAAGTAAATCCATTTAAAAATTGATCTTTTTACCTTAAATATATTCATTATATTGTGAATGTTTTCTATTTATTTGCATGATGTTGATTTTAGAATACATCTTCATCCACAGGTGTAAATTTTGGTAGAACATAAATATTTAGGTTTATAATTACTGTAGTAATCATAGCGCCTAAATATTTATTCCTAAAGTGTCTAAATCCAACATTTTAATTATTCTTTAATACTATGGCATTAAAGAATAACTCAAATGTTGGTACTCCCTGTTTGAGAAAATATTGACTGCGATTGCATCATTTACAGGTGCAAAATAAAAAGTAATTGTAATTGTAATCCTACTGATTACTTTTTCAAAGAGTATTTTGTAATTGTAATTAATTACAAATTTGACAGTAATTGAGCCTGGTTACATTTTTTCAGTACTTTTCCCATCACAGTAAATAATATATACATATCCCTCCTCACACTGCCACAGTTCATTGCCTCATCGGGG
>KZ308463.1:792494-880101 GCA_000376725.2 Ladona fulva | reverse complement strand
CTAGGCATCATGGGTTCGATTCTAGGAGGCCCCAAAAACGGCCATTTTCCCATAAGAATGCATTAAGCGCATTTTCAAAAATTTGTTTAGCGTATTTAGCATATAGATAGAACGTTGAAATTTACGTAATCGTTAGAAAATGATTTTATCTTCCATTTCCCGCAAGAGCTTTATACCTAATGGCCCCAGGTTCGATGCTACGTACTTAGTGCAAAAGTTTCAAGAAATCATTTAGGGTATTTCTAGGTAAGACAGAACGTTCAAATTCACGTCATCGATAGAGAGCAAACACCACTATAGTATATCTAGAGGTTTTTACCCTGAGGGTCCTTAGTTCGATGCTAGGGCAGTTTTTCTGTCTGAAGTTCATGAATTCATTTGAGGTATTTTCCATTCGAATGACCGTATTTTCAAAAATTTGTTACGGGATTTCCCGGTCAGGTAGAAGGTTGAAATTCGCTACATCTATATAAGATAGGGATTTCTATGGTATGCTGTAAGAATAGTTGTCCTCATAGACCCAGGTTCGATGCTAGGACATTTTGTATGCACGTATTATGAATAATTCGTTTAGGTTATTGTAGTTGGTGCATGGAACTCGGTGTATGGCAGGTGGAGTGTTGCAGGAGGTTTACAATGCCTTAGTTAATCTATCTTACATTAAGCTTGCAGTATGCAAGCAACTTTTACTCGTATTAAATAAAAGTAAACTATTTTGGGTAATACCTTTGCTGTTTACATTACATGTACATTGCATGATTTATAAATTCAACTCAATTTCCAATCCTCTACCATCCCTGGGAGTACTCAAAATAAATTTCCAAAAATTTGCACAATGCATTCTTAACTGGAAAAATCGGGAATATTGGACATTCTGGGATCAAACTAATAATGGCTAGGATGGATATCTTACTATTCCTGGGGTTTACCACTGTGGTTCATACAACACAACATAAAGGAGCCAAGAGAGTGACACTTATTATTAAGGAAAGTTTCACGATCTTCATGGTGATGTGCATGTATGGTGTGGTTGCCTAACTTCGATTTTCAGTTTCTAATTCTGCGTTAAGAAATACCTAGTTGTGTCAACGGTTGGACATGGGTCTATTATTTTTGAGCTAGGAACATACCCTGAAAGTCTCGTGCGAATCCATTTCCCACAGAGGTGATACTCCCCTTGTTAGTTCCGATTGATATTTCAGTCCTTGTCTTATATTATGGTTTCAAATTTAAGATTGGATTTCCTATTCCATCTCTACTTTTGATTATCGTTACAGTCACATCTGGTCCATTGTACAAAATTATGTGTATATGTTCATTCATATCCTCCATCTCTTCAATACCATAGCCTATGGTAGGGACTTGTACCACCCTAGTATTTGTGTTTTGCTGCTAGTGCAGGTAACCTTCTCTCTTAGTACTTTTCTGCAACATTCATCTCATTCATGTTGTACAATCTATGCATCTTGCATGAGTTCTACAGTTACTGCCATAAAAATCCCCTCTTCGTGCAGCTATATTACTCTCATCCCCAACATATCAAATTGTAATGTATGAATTTCTATTTTAAGATTCCTTAACCTAACACTAGCTCTGGGTGACTTAACTTCCAATTCTTTTAAATACTTGCTTCATGGATATCCAAATTGGGAATTGACCTCTGGAATATTTTACTTGAGATGGTGCCATTGGTGAATTGCAGCTACTCATGATGTAATGTGGTGATTTACTAATCACATTACAGAATTAAAGTAATTAAAGAAAATACTTTTTCATGCTTGAAGATGAATTATTGTTGCCATTGTGATCTCCATCACTTGTATGCTGCTATTCTAGGTCTTATGCTTGTTGCTGTATATTGTTTGACAGCAGCTATATGACAAGTTACAGTTCTTCTGTACCTCTCTACAGCAATAAAGGCTATACATAATTGAGTTGAAATGAGACAAAAAGGTTTTAATGAATAATCTTACAACTATGGTTAGCATGGCTACCCTATCAGCATTTTAATAGCTTTGGAAGTGTCACATGATTTAAAATTTTAGCATCTTTAAAAACTGCTCCAAAGATGGCCATACTTTAAACCTTTTATTTCTTAGCCTGATAAGAATACATACGGTGTAACATTTTTCTTGAATAATAGCTGAGAAAGATGGAAATTTTAAAATGTCTGTACAAAGTAAGTTATTTTCATGACAGGTATCACCTTGGTCGATGAAAATGTTAAAGAAGAGGAAAATGAAGATGAGAATCTAGCTGAAGGACTGAAGCGTGCCTATGCAGCTCCTCCTGTTGAAGATAAAGACAGTGAAACTGCAGAAGTCTCAACCTCTGAAATGAGCCTGGAAGATTTAGCAAAACAGCTGGGCTCTCTTTGATTACTTATCTGATTGTACAGAATAATATTATTATCTATAAATTTGTTAATCCTTTAAAATAATATCTTTTTAATAATTTGGAATCTGAAATGGAGCAAACTTCTTATATATAAAAACTTTATACAATTTTTATGCTTTTATAATTTCTTTCAACCTGAATTTCCTTCTTTGTGTAGTCATTGGAATACATGATTGTCTTATATACCATAGTTGAAGATTTTATTGCTTTTTTCGTTTGATTAAAAATTTAACAGCCTCCTAAATTTTTACTCAAATGAAAGTGATTCACAAAGAAAGATTTGAATGACTATTGTACCTGTTTGTTAATGTAAACTTCTCAGTAATATGAAACCTAGACTCTGAACTAGACTCCAGCATGCTAACTTATATTGTATTTACCTGAATATAAAACAAAGATTTTTCCAAATTTAGCCTCAGTTCTCTTAAATTTGCAAACAATATTTTTTTTAATTTAGCAAGGACAATTTTTTTTGCATTTATTCTGTTATGTGCTGTCTTATAGTCTTGTTACTTACCATACACATAATGTCTGCATTTTGTACCAGTTAAAAAGCTTGTATAATCTAGGATACATATATTATTCATTTTCTGGAAAATCTTGTTCACCATGCTTGGTTTCAGCATTTATTTACACATTATGATTCATGTTACAGAAATTTTACTGTACTCACATTTATAAATTCAGTTCTGGATTTAAATTATTTAAAAATATTCCAAGAAAAATTGACATTAAAAATATTTCAACAAATAATTGACTGAAAATTTTTGCAATGGAAGAAGCTCAGTTGACTGATCATTTTATGCTGCAAAATGGTCTTAGTCTTCAGAAGAGCAAAATTTGCCCATAAACAGATTCTAAAAAGAAGCTTAGAGAGTATCCAAGGTGGATGATACAACTTCATTGTGAACCGAGTTGTGTTCTAGGTCAGATTGGAAATGCCAGTGTATCTCAAAAAGCCAGGAGATACCACCATTAATGAGAAAGGCATAGAATCAGTTACCATAAAAACAATAGGAAATAAAAAACTAAAAATTACAGTAGAACTAGCTTTACTTGCTAATGAAAGAAAATTACATTTGTTTGTGATTTTTAAAGGGGTGATCGAAAAGAACAGCTGCCAAGTTGAATAGTGTTTTAATGAAAGTAAACTAAATGGATAACTGAAGAATTGATAAATTGGTTAAATGGAAAATGGCCAGGGACTTCTTGACACTAAGTATGCTGACAATTGAATGATAATGGTGAAGAAACAGGAAAATATTCAAGTGAAAATGAACATGATGGAAGTGATTAAAATAGACAGACAGGCATTATATTCTTGAAATCTACAACATAACATTTTAAAGTCACTTTTTTCAAATATTCTCTCATGTGATTTTTGTTAAGTAAAATGATTACTAACAAACTCCTCCAAATATACACCATTTTCTATCTGATATGAGGTAATTTAATTGTTTTAAATGGGTATAATGGGGATGCATACCTTGCAAATTTTACACTCAATTTCAAGGCATTGTCGTGCATTATTACATACCTGAAAAATTGTAACTAAATGTTAAATTTACAGTTTTGAATATCATAATGTTGTTTTCAAGTACCTTGAAATTTCCTGAAAATTAATAAAACCCCATTTCATTCTAATCTAAAGATGTGAGGATGGTCATAGGTTCAAAGTGTCTTATTTTTAGGCAAACAAATCAAGACTATGGATCAGATTAAGAAAGAAACTAATCACATGTTAGGCAATAAAGACAAAATAACTATATGTTCTAAGTGTCTTTGTTATGATTATCTTAGAGTTTCACATATAAATAAAACTAATACTAAAATTTCTCTACATTGCCCATACAAATTTTGAGGGGGCCTTTTAGAATATTTAGCCAATCGTAGCATTCCCAAGTAAATGAGGTGAAATTAATGCAGTTAATATTGATAATGGAAGTGATAAAATGATAATCCCCACTTCTGATGTCAAATAACTAAAACAGAACTTGTAGAATTATGATAAATTTTGAGTATGAAGTCAGCACAATTTCATTTACATATTTCATAAGCAAAATAATCATTTAGACTTCAAAATTTGTATCCAATGTTTTCCTCATCACAGGTTATATCAATTTTTCCCTTTATTAGAAAAGGTTTTTTGTAGATTCCATGATTTATTTATAAACTTTAATTCATTTGATAGGAAATCAAGTAAGAAGGATAATGAATGTCAATTTTTCTCAGTAATAACCATAAATTCCAATCTAGATTTCTTCTTTAATACACTTTTATATAAGGATAAGACAGATACAACCACAATCTTGTCTTTATTTTTACTATTTACATCTTTGCCAATACTATATATTTACCTTGTATTTCCATAATAAACCATTAACCAAAAGAATTGTAGGTCTGATTAACTTGAGTACAAATCAAAGTATGTACAGTCATTCAACATTGACCTAGGTCTACAATAAGCTACATTGAATAAACATACCTAAATCCCTGAAATAGTTAAATGTAGCAATTTCAGGAAGTACTCTCACATTCATCTTAGAATTCAGCTAATTCTTATTCAAAAATTAAGGAATGCTAAGCAATTCCAGGCTAGAAAGGAAGGTTTCTTAAAGATATCGCTACAACATAACAAAATAAATGGCAGTTCTGTTACCTATAGTATTGAGTTTTCATTTAGTTTTAAATGCACTAAGATTAACCATATAGGATAATCATTAACCATTGTGCTGCCAGCATCCCTCACGGTAAGCTTAAAAATCTGCCACAGGCCTGTATATTGGCCCCCTTATTAAATTCTCAGATAATTGTCTCTCTGTGAATCATATGACTCTCAGAAAACTTGTCCCTTATCTCCATTGTTAATTCTCATTTACCAAAGAAAATCTCACCAAAATCACCTTTTTAGTTTTCTACTGGAAGAAGCTAATCTTTCCAAAGCCCTCTGCTCAGATTCTCTGATTTCTGCAGCCCAGGCAGTTTTTGCTTACACTGCTTGATAGGAGCTGACACTAAAAGGGCATGTTTTTGAAAATTCTAGTAGGCTAAGTAGTGTGATCATACAAGATCCATGTTGTAACTCAGAGTATCTTTTGGTAACTTCATTAAATGTGTAGTAATTTAAATAATTAACAAAATACTAGCAATTTATTTTTTAAATTATTAATAAATTAAAAAGTTAATCCTAACAACATACATGGCAAGGCATTCAACTACAAGCGATAAACTATACTCAGTTCCTGATGATGGCTGGAGCGTATGCAGCCGAAACGTCGACAACATGGAGAGACGCGACCCGGTGGGAAACCCGAGAATATTTCCTTCATAAATGAAAAAGTTAATGGGAGAAGAACTTTGGTAGAAAAAATATTTTCAAAAGTACTTAGTTAGTAGTATCCTTTTTGCGCATCCTCCACTGGGAATTGAATTTTCATCAAGGGTGAATGCACTATTCACTAGGCTACCTGAGAGCCCTGATGACTTTGGTTAATATTTTTTGAAGTTAATAATAAAGAATATAAAATAATAATAGAATATTAATTTCATTGATTGAATTTTTTTGTTACGCCAAAGAAAATTTTTTATAAACCTCTTCCTTTGA
Organism: Ladona fulva; assembly: GCA_000376725.2. NCBI lineage: Eukaryota > Metazoa > Arthropoda > Insecta > Odonata > Libellulidae > Ladona > Ladona fulva. Next base: position 874,100 of record KZ308463.1, on the reverse strand, counting down.
TTTGACAGGAAATACATCAAGTTATTGAATTTTCAACAGAACTTGAATCTCTCATTTAACCAGTTCTAACAAACATATTTTCCAACTGAAACTAATTTACAGGTTTAAAATCAGTAAATATAATATGATGCATATCAGTACATATTTCTGATTATAGAGGTAGTAAGAAAAAACTGACCTGGACACTCAATGGTTACATAGGTACAAAAATGTATCAATAGGTACATGTAGGTACACAAATTACCAACAAACCAGGTTAAAAAGTAATTAATTTGTAATTCACTTAGCTCAATAACCAAAGGTTTTCTCTCCTTAATTGGGACCACCCAAAATGTTTTGGATATGTTGACTCTTTCTGGAGAGTCTTTTCTGAACATTTCTAAGAAAGTTCATATTGCACCATCATGAATTTTTTCCAAGTAATCATGGCATTCTGAATTATTTTTATAATGGCATTCTTTTTCAGATCTCTCAGTATACTTCAGCAATATCTTAGCGAAGGAAATAAGGTCATCAAAAAACATAAACCATCAAAAACATTTATTACATCCTTTGTGTAAAGAATATTGTCTCTCTTAATAACTTAAACAGTTATTTATGAGAAAACAAGTAAAAAAACACAGTTTTATTGGATACCCTTACCTGGAAAAACCACGTGAGTACATCATATTTATCATAATAACAAAGTCCAATCTTATATAAAAATCTTTGTACATAGTTTTAACTTAAAATAAATACAAAATTCAACAAAAGGGAATAAAGTAGTTATCTCATTCCATAACATGACCAACAGGCATTAACAGTTATGAGGAACAATCTTGAAGCTCAGAGTTTGATATGAGGAATGTTTGAGATGAGGACTACGAGCTACTGGTCCATAAACTATAATTTAGCAGCTAATAATTATAGCAGCCAACTTCATTCCTGTACTATTCCATCACTTTGGACATAATTGAATCACATTAATAACAACAAATGGGATTTTATATCTCCCTTAATTACTCATTTAGGTTCACTATCAAAATAGTTAACAGTTCCCACAATAGCTGGGAATAGGATAAGTACAAAATAATTATAAAAATAATAAAAATATGGTATCACAATATAAAAGAAATTGTTTGAAAAATGTAAATGAAATATCACCCAGAACTATTCAGATGAGAAACAATGAAATATATTATTGTAACATCATTCAGTATTTGACAATTTTACTTCATTCTCATCCATCATTACCAACAGTATCCTTATATTAGTCTACATTGACTGAAGTTGGATAAACTTCAAAATGTGAAGCTTGGACTGAAATTCTCCTCTAAATACACTTTAATATAAAAATAAGGAATAAGGATACAAGTACTCCACTATCTTACTGCAGAAAAGATATTGTTTGAAGAATTCTCATCTCTCTAAGAAGTGTGTCTACGTTGCTCTTTAGAGATGAATGTAGGTACCAGAAACAAAGTAGCTGCAATCGTAAGGTTGATGAGTACAGTGGGAGTAAGCAGGTCGCTCACAGCTGACAATGTAGAAAGTACTTCTCCAGCCTGTACACACACCAAATTGTAGGGAAGGAGTCCTGATGACAAAAAATATAGAAACATGCCAAAATAGACTAATAGAGAATAACTTATAAAGAACTACCTATGAGATGGAAGATGATTTAACAACATTAGGAGATATGTAATATCCTTATCAGGTGAGTTATTGGCTTTTACATTTAATAGAGATGGGGTCAGCAGATTTGTACCTTGATTCCTACTATGCCTTTTATGATTCCAAGAAAATTTAGAGGTTTTAGAGAATTCTTTTATTCAAATAATTCATAAATTGATTTTAGTGCTTTTTTTAATTGATAACTGAGACAGAGTATGATTAACTCTGTTAAAAATTAATGTAAAATTAAGTAAGACAACATTTTTTAGCAAAACTAAATTTATCATTATGCAGATGGAAGGCTTAATGTTTTTTAATAGATGTTGGTGTATACATACATATTTCATCATATGTTGATTTGGCTTTGCTCAAAATTTCTTCCCTTTGGGGAAAAAGTAGCAATTGGTCTAGTTTTTCTCACTATATGCACCCATACTTTCCAACCAATTTTATTACAGACCTATCCTCAAATTGATTTATACATCCTCTTCTATGGAGGAATCTGAGGCTTTATAGACTGGAGGAGTTTTCCTCATTTACTTATCTAAATGATACTTTTATTAACTACTCAATAAAGAAATTTTGACCAGCACTATTGTAGCTGTTGCTAGTCTAATTGTTTCATTAATTTTACTAATGGGAATCATTCCTATATTCATCACAATTTCATGCACCTCTAATAATCGGACAACATATAACCTATAGGTATTATTTTTTAATATATAAACAATTATTTTTTTGGAGAAGTCCAAGATATTGCTGTCTAAGTGCCTAAGACCAGCCATGAGATGCACTATTCCTCATGGGAGACAGTAATAAGAGAGGAATGTGAAGACATGATAAGGTGTCCACCTGGATTCATTTATTAACCTTCATCAACCACTAAGGGACACTATGGATAGGATAAAGAACTACATGAAAGAAAAAATATTCCTTATATCTAGAGCAACAATTTATACAATGAATATGAAAGTTGGGTAACTTAATGACTGAAAAAAGAACAACCAAATCCAAAGAAAAGTGAAAATAACGCATTATATTTTAAGTTTGCATCAAAGTGTATCATCAAAGCCCTTAAAGGGGAGGACATTTAAGTGAATGTAAACAAATTAACAGTAACTGAATTTTTCTTTACTTCACAGATAAGATATTTCATTGCTCATTACTACCTGTCAAGATGTCATAGCAATGCTCTCCATGACTGAGTTTACATTTTTGCTGCGATCAGAATTTCTTTCTTGAATCAACAATTACCAAAATTTAATTTGAAGATGGCATAATAGGGTGCATTTGTATTACAACTCAAAATGAGCTCAATAAAAATATCAGTCACATGCATTCTCATTAATTTAATAACTAAAATCAACATATTTTAATTTAAGCTTACTCACCTACTAATACAGTAATGAAGAACAAAGGAAGAGGTACACCAGCAATAGGGGATGCTACATTAATGAACCAATTGGGCGTAACTGGGAAAATTCTTAAAAACAAAAGGAAATAGAGTAATCTGCCTGAGTTGGCCATAACCTGCAAACAACGTAATAAAATTACATATTAGACATTGATTGATTAAAATGTACTTGACCAGGGATTCGCACAGAAATATCATCCAACCTTAGTTTGTAACCGACGAACTCGATCAGGAAAGAACTTCTCCAAAATGTCTTTTCCGAAATTCTTGGATATTAAGAAACAAACTGAGGCCCCAACAGCAGTAAGTAAACATACTATTGGAAGGGCTAGCCAAGTGCCAAAGATCGCACCAGCCAATAAATTCTGTCAAAGTAATTCAGAAATTCACATTACAAAAACGATTTGTGCTTAACAATATAGATTCTAAATAAATTTCTCGGAAATTTTAGCAAAATCAGAAGTATAAAACAATACAGGGCAATTAACCCTACCAATAACGCTGATCCAGGAATCATAAAGGATTGTTTGTATAAATATGCACTGCAAAATAGAAGAATGACAAAAAAGCAATTCTTCTCGTAGTATTTCTTAAGAATCTCCGAGAGATGTTTTAACTCGTCCAGGCTGTTAGGAAATCGAAGATTAACCTGCGAGGATAATTATTAAACGTTGAAGAGATTCCAATTGAAAAGCGACACTACAGCTAATTCATTCAGCTCACCTCTTCAGATTCATCGATGGACGGGGCAAATTTGGTCAGAAAATACAACCATGAAGAAGCAACGATCACTATTATAAATAATTTAATAATATTGGCCATTCTTTATACTTTATCAGTAACCGAACGTTTTATTATATCGCACTTGAGAAGTTTTTATTGGCGGTAATTAATCATGTAACTCTATAATGGTTCCATCTTTTTGAAATACAGTTAATTTTAGCAATTTGAACAAATATATTTCTTTTTAAATAGCCGGGATATCGCATCCAGGGAACAGCAGTTCCGTAGTGTCATTTCCTCGTTTTCGAAGATGAAACAATCGACAAAACAAAAAGCGAAAGAACCGATGAAATGGTTGAAAGCGTTGAAAGCACAGGTATATACTACATAGTAGTATACGTAGTATATATCTGTGGTTGAAAGTACGAAGAGCAATAAAGAACTGAATGCGTTATCCGTGCATACATAAATAGCATTTATACGGGCATGGTCCGAAACTTGCCGAAATTTTTGGCAAATGTGGGCTGGTATGGCTGGTATTTTCGGCCCAGCCAGATCGCAATTGGTTCCAAAGCCTACCCGGCCCGAGCATAGTAAGAAATTTTCGCTATAAAGCCCGAAATTTTCAGAAATCTGTCGTTACAATGCATTTAGGAATAGATTAATTTATTTTACCTCTACTAGACTAAACAAAAACTATAATATGCCATTAATTCTATAAGCAAGCAGAAATTGTTTTATTAGACAATTTATTCCTAATTTAAATCGGATGTATTCTATTTATCACCGTGATATTTCGTGTTACTGATCACCTCTAGAGGTAAATTTTGTAAAACGGAGAAGACTTATCAAGACTGTGCAAAAACGTTTGAGAACAAATTATTTTTTCCTTCCCAACTCAGGCCCGAGCCTAATAGACTGCCAGCTTTATCCGGCACATGTAGACGCTATTGTCTGGACGGGCCGAAATTTCTTGTTCGAACTCCATGTTACCAGATTGATCGCATAACATTTATACATAGTTCCACAAAAGTGGTCAAATTCTGTTTTAGAAACATAAAAGTCACCATGCATGATCTGAGCCTGCTCCAAACCAAGAGATCAACACTTTCATCTGGCCTGTTGGGCCAGTCCCGGGTTTATGCTGACCCATAACTGATGCATCTACAGAATCCTGGGTGATAACTCCTCTCAATTTTCTAATTTCTATGATAGAGAGCAAAACTTGAGCCAACAGTTTTCATTGAGAAATTCTAATCATGGAGGGGGGCTGCAAAGTAGGTAGTGCGTTTCCCATTGGTGAAAGCGGTCCTGAGATGGATTCCCAGTGGGACCTGTGTGTGCAAAATGATCTTAGCTATTGCAGCACTTTTAACAATACTAATTCACGTCCAATCATGTGTCAAATGGTGGGAATTATATATAAGCATGAAGCTGTCTTATATCTAATATGCTAAAAAAATATACATTAAATGGCTGTTTATATTACACTTATTATTTTTTATGCAAAACTCTTCAACTATTGCAGTAATCTTTCTTGAGTTTCCAGCTGGGTTTCTTTGCCCTATGGGGTTGACACCCAGCTAACTTGTGCATGGTTGGTGTGTCACCCAGCTGGAGATGTGAGAAGAATTCCTGTATGCCATTTGCTGGGAAAGCACTGTATACTTCTTTCTTCTAGGGGTACCTGGATAACCAAGTGGGCAACTCATTCAACTTCAGTGAAAGCTGTCCCAGGTTTGATTCCCGATGGGGGCCTACATGCAAAATGACCTTATCTGTCAAACATCTTTAACAATACAATTACTACTTTCTTCTTCAACCATTGTTTACCTCTCCTTCCCCTATGCAATGAAAATGAAATTACGTTGATTGTCCCAAAGGACATATTGTTTGGGTTTGAAACCACAAAATGATTTGAATTGGTCTCACTTTGATAACCACATTATATATTAATTACCTTGAAATAAAATTATTATAACTAATTTATGTGGAATGATTTATTAGAGTATTACACCCATATTTACCACTTGAGTTATGGAATTGTATTTTTGAGAAATAAGAGCAACAAATAATGCATTTTCACTGCAGAAAAGGGATGTTATCCTCCTCTTATTAGGATTTCTTGCCAAAATCCTGGTTGTCCAATTTCCAAATCATCGCTTACCCTTGTACTAATACTTCATAATGGGAATAATCTACTTTTTTCTTTAAACTAACATTTATAGCCATTAAACTACACATATTAATTATAACCTGTTGTTTGACCATTCTCTTATTTTTTTTCTTTCTTGGTAGTAGTGTTGTTAAAAGAGGTTCAACAACTAAGGTTATTTTGCACTTATGGGCCACCACTGGGAATCAAATTCAGGGCCACTTTTACCAAAGATGAATCTTCTACATACTCAGCTAACCAGGAGCCTTTTCCTTCCTTTAAAGGACTCTCAGTCAGTTATTTCTTAATTTCTGATATTTTGCCAACCATGTACTTCTCCTAAAATCTACAAAAAAAGTCAAAGAAATAGCTGCTTTTAAAGGCTTATTAATTGTATTTCAGAGTTTTTTAAAAGCCATATTGTGAGTTATACTTTTAACTAGATTATGCATTTCCTGTTTCTTAATTAGTATTATATTGTGACTTTCCAGAATTCCATCATTATAATGTTAATGTACTAATTACATATTTATACATTCATGTATGAATGTATAACTGAAGTATGTATGTAACAATTTTACATTGAGATATCCTGTATCACAGTAAAGTCTTCCATTATATAAACAAAATTCTGTTCCTAAATAATAATTAATAAATAATTCCTAAATAATGCTGGAAACAATGCAAAATTCTTGATGTTTGTAAATGAAAGTATTATGAATGTTTTTATGGAAATTTTAAGTTCCTAGTTAGCATTACTTTGAAATGTATGTAATCATACAATTAAAAATGTAAAAATAGCTTATGAGCAGTCTAATCTAAGATTTAGTGTAATACATGAGAAATGCAAATTTCTCCTAATTCCCAGGTTAAATTCTCAAATGTCCAACCTGCAATTATCATGTTTAGCTAATGTGAATTAATATGCAGTAAATCTGATGAATAAAACCTACTGCTTGATAGCATTGGGATCAATCAGCTCATGCCATATCATTTATCAAACATCTGGTATAAAGTCAGCACTATGAATAACATTCAAAGAGGGGTGATCAGGATGAATGCCATTATTTGGAATCATATGCACCTCAGTAGCATCCACAACTTTAGCAACACAGGGACAAAATTAAATGAAGGATTAAAAAGAATGATTATGGATGTAATTTTGTTAATTAATTTATTTTTCCTTTAGACTGACTTTTTCTTAAGATATTGATACATTTTTTAACACTAGAAAACTTTGTTCAGGTTTAGAAATTCATTCTTGATGATTTAATAACCATTTTTATGCATATTTGATATAAAGTTATATTTCCTTTATATTACCTTAGTGACCAATATTAATGTAAATTTTGATCTAAAGAAAAAAAACCATTCAAAACTCAAGAAGCCANAAGGGATTTCGCACCTCGGGGGAAACTCAAATCTTCGATTTCTAAATAGCGGATTTACGAAAGTAATAATAATTGATAAAAATCAAGATATCTGCGAAGTGTTTGTTATCAAAATGATCAGCAAAGTACAAGGAAAGTAAATTCGGACTACTTATACAAAACAAATTTCTTATTAAATATGATACCAACCATAATTTCTAAACAATAACCACTGACCGCACCCATAGGAAAAAGGTCGATCCGGATTATAAGGGATAACTACCTGCTACGACTTGCCTGCGCCTCCAGTACCCTGCTACTTTTCTCCCGCACACAGATTAGAAAAATCTTAGGATCCCGCAGCTAAAGGGTTAAACGTTTGGAATCGAGCCGGAGACAGTTAGGCGAATTAAAAGTAGCCTATTATCTGTCCGGAGAAGACACTTAACAATCTTCAAAGTTTGAAAGCTGTGCGACATCTGGTTCTCGAGTTTTAGGCGAACATGCACACATACGAACTCTCTACTTTAGAACAAAAAAAATTAGGATAATGATTATGAAGGCATTTCGAGCAACACTTTCTTAAAATTGTTTTTCCAGGTATATGAAATGAGACAAGATGCGTTTATGCGGAACTGAGGAGGTAGAAGTCGCAAAAATTTACTAATTACGGCTTTTGCAAGGGCATGGATGTAAAATAATAAGAGAATTCTTTACTTCTAAAATGAGAAGAATAAGCTGAAGGTGATATTTTAAAAAGTAAATTAGGGCTTGAACCGCGTAACTGAATGTCCCTCTTCTGGAAGAGTATGCACAAAAGCAAACGTTCAAAATCTGTTTTCTTTCAATTGTTAATTCTAGTACAACCGTTTAATATTGTGCGTCCAATCAGCTCATTTGGAGATTGTAATGTAAGAAATTATTCTGGACATTACATAACATTAAGAGGTGACTCAATAGGATTTTATACTTACATGTTCTGAGTGAAAATCTGCCTCGTGGCGAGCATATTGAAAGTATAACAAACGCCCTCTTCGGTGAGAATCGGCCGAAAGAGAGTTCCGCAGCAATCGGCAAATGCTCCTTTCCAAGTGCAATAGAAGAAGTCATCACATGGCGGAGCTGCCTAAAAAGATAATAGTAGTGAATATCGAGCTAGTTTGAATAGTTGAGAATATTATTACTCTTTAATAGTAGAAGAATATAGAAGTTAACATCAAATACTAGCTTTGTTTTTGCTTTTTGAGGAATCAAGAAGATTGATCGATTTGAAATGGGTTGCCATTTCAAGAACAGGCACATCCTTTGGGAAGGCAAACATGGGGTAAATTAATTACTGCGGCTGATTTAATCCCTTGAACACGAACAGCAGAAGTAGTCTCTATAGTAGTATTCAAACCTGTGTCGCAAAAATGTATGTAATTTTGAAGAATTTTACATCTTTATTAATTTTTCTGTCGAGGAACTGAACTAGTCAATCTCCTATTTCTGTTGTATATCATTATCTTTATCGCAATGGTTAACCTTCCAAAATGTTTGTGCTGATTTGAATTAAATAATTGTTTAGTGATATAAATATGAAATAAATGGTAGTGTTCAAATAAGCTACAATCAAAAACTACATTTAACAGTCTGATTTTCATTTATTTTAGTTTTTTTACCAGTATGTTTTAAAAAATTTAAGAAACTGGGGGTACCTATTTAATGGAGATTTTACTTTTCAATACAAAATATTATGGAAAATTGAGACAAGATGAGAGGATGAAAATAAATGTGTTCAGCTGTCTTGGTGAATTTGATTTTAAAAAATGTCTTGAATAATTGGCAATGGTTTGGTTCTTTCAGGTGATTAAAAATCCTTATAAAACTTTGCACCCAAAATGATCATGTGTGGGCATTCCAAAAGGACCATTTTCAAAAAAATCAGAAGCAGCTATTTGCATGAATACACAATCACTTCAAACAGTTATTAATTCATGGTAATTTCATTTTTCTTTAACTATCATTCTCAGGATAAAAAGTAACTGTTTCACACAGTAGAAGGTGGCTTGCAGTTTATTTATGTAGATGAAATGCTTAGGAATGACACTGAATAACTTTATAACTCTATATTCTGAGGAAAAAGCACAGATCATGCACCTTCCTATCACTTTGTATTGAATATAATAGCAATACTGATTTTATATGGGTAGGAACAGTAAAAATTAAATCTAGAACTTGCTTCATTGGCAAAGTGAGCATATATATGAATAATGAGAGAGATCCTTTCTATTTTAATTATGCATGAGAGAGTGGCTAATGGAAAATATGTTAAGAGGATGGGAGGTTAGTTGGAGGAGTTAGGGTTTTTTTAGTTGATCTGAACTGTGGGCTATCAAAGTTAGGGTTTGGTCCATAAACACTCTTGGGGAGTTTTCTGTACAATATTTGTTTACATACATCATGGCAATCTTATTCGGCTTTTGTAGTATATGTGGTTATGGACTTAATATTCTTCAATAAATAATGCATTATGTGTATATTAGCAATTCAAATTTATTTCACTGTTGAAACTCAATAGTTGCCATGTTGTCAATCTAACTACAGTAACAGTGCTTTGGGCAAAGTCAACCAATTAAAATTAAGATTATTTCTGATCTTAACTTGTAGATCCCTTGAGTGTAATCTATGGAACCCCAGGAGTTAATATCTCTCCTGATTAATTTTTTTCTCTCACTATGTGTAATATTTTAAAGCCAAACATATCTATAATAAATTTGATAGTATGTATATTTACTTTCCATGCTTGGAAACCCTACTATTGGTCAATGCAAGATTTAATTAAGAATCTCCCTCTTAACAGTTCCAATTCCTCCATCATCATGAGAATGAAATTTTTGCAGAATAGCAAGTTTTAATTATAGATGTCAATAAGCATTTGTAACATGTTTTTAATACTTACCCAGAAAATCTGTTTGACCATAAAGCTCGCCACGGCGACTGGTAATAAATTGCCACTCTTTAAAAAAGATTGACAACTTCCCAATGCTTTTTCTGAAAATAAAATATCGCAATTGTTTATAATTTGGCAATGTACAGAAATAGGTTCTAATTGCATTCCATTTGTATAAGTACCCCAAATAAGCACCCTCAGTAACATTAAACTCTGCAAAAATCCTTTCTACATCAAATGTTCCCATAGATGTTTCTGCATCAAAATTTAATTCAGTACAGGCAGGCATACAATTACAGCCAGTTGAGCTTGTTGTTTTATTATTTATAGATGACATAGCCTCCAATATCTCTTCATGCTGCTGATGCTCTGAAATATGTTATTTTCAATCAGTTTAAAGTACTTTTTATAGATTTATTTTTAGAAAAATGTTTTACCTGAAGTATCATGAACACATGTTAGACTACCAGCTCCACATACCGGGTAACCAAAGCCTATCAAAGACAAAGGAGAAATTGCTTGAAGAAGTAGCAACAAATAAGTGTGACAAGGGATTGAGAATCTCAGTAATTATTCAGTTCAGATTTTCCACCACTAGTTTACATAAGGCTAGTGATGGTAAATCTAATACATTTTGCACTTATTTATTTTAGCTAACAGTAAACTATGATTTATTTAATAGTGTTTATATAGTTACTTACTCGGCATGAAGAATGGCATGCAATGGCAAGCTCTCAGTGTTGCATTTATCAAACATTCCAGCTCACAATTGCTCTGCGTGTAGAATGTGAAAAAGTTGAGCTGTCTCTCACTTTGGAAAAGGCAACGACGCCTAGAAGGCGGATAATCTTGCAATTCTTTCCCAGTGCCCATTATGTTTGGCTTGACACTCACAACTACATCTTGGTTCAATGGTGCACGAAAGAACTGTTGACTCATTCGTGGAAACTCCGAAGGATTATGAAGTAGAACCTGTCAGGAAAAAGTCGATTTGGAGGTCTGTTGATGTAGAGGAAACATTTATTGAAAACAATATCTACCTTGAATCCTCCAATCACTCGGCAGCGTATGTCAATATCATTTGGATCTGCCCTTAGATAAATATGAAGTCCGGAGGTTGCTCCTGCTCCTGGACCTCTCTTAGGGTATGCCTCTAATGTGGCATTTTTAGGGTAACCATCCTGAGCATTCCATTCAGTCCATGGACTTTCTATTTCATCCAATATATCATATTCTTCATCAAATCCATCCACCGTCCTGAGATACATTTTATAAACATTAGAATTTCATTAAGTTACTTTTTGTAATTCAAGCCATGTATTCGTTTGAAAATTTACCTCTATGAGGATCTTTCATTTAGTGGTACAAATATTCTCCTTGCTTTATCATAGCTGCACTAGTGACATATTATTCTCCCATTTATTGACTACAAACATTAATATTGTTCATACACATACATCACCTTAGTAATACTCAGTCTAAGCCCACTTAAAGCAGCATCAACAGCGTCCTCATTGTTGTTGAATATTCCAAGGTAGGGTTGGATGGAGTTATTTGATGCCCGAAGGGAAAGGGAGATATAAGCACTCCTATTTTACTATTAGAAAATATTCAATCACTGAAATTAAAAGTTATAAAAAATTAACTCTTGGGTTGAGGCACCAGAGATATGCAAACCCGCAGTTCATCCGACGCGCTGATAACCGAACAAAAAGTATCGGATCGGATAATTTGTTCTTGTGTGTCGAATTGAGTCAGATCTGGCATATCCAACTCCCCCGGCTATAGACATGTCAGATATTTTGCCTGCGGTTTTGGTTTGGTTGCGGGTATGAAATATTGTATCTGTGTACATCTCTATGACGTGCAGCTTTCGGAAATGGATGCATTGTCTTTCTCTGCACAAATTCTTGCTTGCTTGATGGCTAAATTATAGCGCCCTTATGCTGCTCCCCTGGTTTGCTTACTGGTAAAACCTGTCCTGGCTCCTATTTTGATGATGATAGACTCTCTTCTCAGTGACTCATAGTCCTTAAATCCACTGCCATGTCTCAAAGCAACCTCAGTAAGCACTTGTGCGATCCTTTTCCCACCCAGGTATATTCAATAGCCCCTTTCTCGTTTGATCACCCTTCAGCTTTATTACAACGTTTCTGGTGTATTGCTTTAGTTAGTAGAGTAACATAACATAAGGTGGACGAGGAGGGTTCGCGCACACAATGTCAAATTTTAACATCAGTACTATATTGTACATACATGCCTATGAATCATTGAGTATAATAATAACGATGATCAGGTGGTGGCTATCAGGAGCTGGTCTAGGTGGTACATACTATGGCGTAACGAAGTGTAAATGTGTTCGAAGGCGCCCCCTTTCCCATCTCTTCATACAAGTAGTGAAGAAAAGGATACTTTGGGCGCTCCTGACTCACAAGGATTAGTCAGATACGATGCTTTGTGTTCCTCCTTTATCGCTATGGACCGAGCTTGATGATTATAGTCGTGGGTAATATTGAGGTTGATCTTAGTTGAAGATTTAATTTCAAGGGTTTATTAGACTACAATTACAGAATTACCAAAATTCTCCATTAAATTGTGTATTTAAAGTCTTTACCTTTGGTTGCAGGATCTCAATACCAATTTATTATTTATGCTGTTCTACCTCTATAATCGAAAATTTCCCAGGCATCTTTCATGAAAACTGTTTCATTTCATTATCTAAACAACCACGTTTTCTTCAGAATGTGATTTAGCAGTAGCCACTAAAAACATTAGTTTACTAATTTCTTGCATCGGGGGGTATAATTCTAAACCTCTCCCTACCTTCTGCTATCTAAAGCAGCATTTCTCAACCTGTATGACATCAAATTGCACTTTTCATCTTCTCGATGAAGCCAAGTCACATCAAGGGGCAAAAAATTTACCAATATTGATTTTTCCAAAATAGTTTGCATTCTTTATATGAACTGGTTCTATAGTTTTAGGCGAAAATTCACCTTACACACCCACTCAGAATAGCTCAACTGCCCATTAAGGGCGCTCTTTAGTGCATAGAAAAAGCAGTTTTCAGAGCGTTGGGTTATTCATCTCCATAACTGCTTACTGAGAGATTAATGAGCTTTATTTTTACCATTCGACGCTTAAAAGATGTAGCTATGATGCAAACGATTTTTTGTATTAATTTTATGAACCGCATTAGATAAAAAAATTAGGAAACATATCAAAATGTTCACCCTTTTCGCTAAGGTGCTACTTGGCTTTAAGATGCGATAGACAGTTAATATTTCGTTTGCCTCATAGTTTTATCCTTTATCTTTGTTTTCAAATATTAATTACGTACGTAAGATTCAAACATTACTTAACATATATAGTTTATCTTTAACATGTCGTAATTCGTTTACTTCATAGATCTCTTTCATTGTATTATCAAAGGCCATCAGATGCACTGAATAGTATGGTGAAATTTGGCGGAACTTGATGGTACGATTATTAACGCACGATTGTTATAACTTTTTCAAGAAATTGATTTTCCAAATATAAGTAGTAAAATTTCNTCTAATCTCATCCAAATGTGATTATAATTAGGCCATCATAGACCAGTAACAATCACATTCTTCAGAGTACCTTTGCTTCTATTGCTTTCAGAAAGTTGCACAGTGTAGAAATAAATGCTGAGGTATCGTAAAAATGCATATTTGTAAGACAATTTATCAAATTTATGTCAATAATTGATAGCAAATAGAGCCCGGCTCTATAAATTTCCCACCGCGGCGGTGGGAAACTTATCTAAGTTATCATTCTATGGGTTTGGGCCTTTAAACCGACAAGCTTTCCCACCAACAACTTCGCCCTCCTTTTTACCCACACCATTCACGCGAGGGGAAGGTTATCTTTCTCACTAGCGGGCAAATGCTGGAACTAACTGAACCGAAATCTCGTCGCGAATTCAGCTTGAACTAAAGACGAGCCTTAAGAATCAATGGGAAGTAAATGTCAATAACACCGTACGAAGTGCGACTCACTCGACTCAGAGGAAATTGTTGGAAAATTCATAAGTTAGGATTCAACAATGGAATTAGATGTCAGGGGGACGATTTGTTTACAACTTAAAATTTTAAAACAGTTACGTTTTTAATGTAAAAATTCTTGCAATTTTGAGCAGAAAACAATATTCGACGGCCAAAATAAGAATCTTCGTTCAATTTCCCTGCTCTTTTCCCTGTACATGTCTCGATGTCATGCGACTATAATTTCTTATTAATTTTGCAAAAGAAACAAACCCTTTAAGCGATTAAAGTGAACTGAAATGCATGAGCTCGGATTCGACAATGGAATAGGTTGTCAGGGGGACTGGTTGTTTACAACCACAAAATTTAACAAAATATTCGCGTATTTTTATCAAAATTGTTGCAATTTTGATTTGAAAGCCATATTCCATGAGAATAATAAGAATTTGCATTTAATTCCCCTTCTTTTGGTGCTTGTCTCGATGTCGCACGGCTATTTTTTCTAATTTAATTTTGCAAAATAAATGAACCCTCAAGCTTTGCATGCATTTCTTATGGAAGGAGTTTTAACCCTTCAGCTGCGGGAAACGCACTTCTACGTTCTTCTAAGAGGACTGCGGGAAAAACGTATTTCTACGTTTGACCTGCTCTTTCTTCCCCGTTCTTGTCCTTTCTCAATTTTATGACCCTGCCTCTCAATGAGACACCCAAAGGCTCACTCTTTTGTATTGTTCTAGATTAGGAAAATCCAAGGGATTTCGCACCTCGGGGGAAACTCAAATCTTCGATTTCTAAATAGCGGATTTACTAAAGTAATAATAATTGATAAAAATCAAGATATCTGCGAAGTGTTTGTTATCAAAATGATCAGCAAAGTACAAGGAAAGTAAATTCGGACTACTTATACAAAACAAATTTCTTATTAAATATGATACCAACCATAATTTCTAAACAATAACCACTGACCGCACCCATAGGAAAAAGGTCGATCCGGATTATAAGGGATAACTACCTGCTACGACTTGCCTGCGCCTCCAGTACCCTGCTACTTTTCTCCCGCACACAGATTAGAAAAATCTTAGGATCCCGCAGCTAAAGGGTTAAACGTTTGGAATCGAGCCGGAGACAGTTAGGCGAATTAAAAGTAGCCTATTATCTGTCCGGAGAAGACACTTAACAATCTTCAAAGTTTGAAAGCTGTGCGACATCTGGTTCTCGAGTTTTAGGCGAACATGCACACATACGAACTCTCTACTTTAGAACAAAAAAAATTAGGATAATGATTATGAAGGCATTTCGAGCAACACTTTCTTAAAATTGTTTTTCCAGGTATATGAAATGAGACAAGATGCGTTTATGCGGAACTGAGGAGGTAGAAGTCGCAAAAATTTACTAATTACGGCTTTTGCAAGGGCATGGATGTAAAATAATAAGAGAATTCTTTACTTCTAAAATGAGAAGAATAAGCTGAAGGTGATATTTTAAAAAGTAAATTAGGGCTTGAACCGCGTAACTGAATGTCCCTCTTCTGGAAGAGTATGCACAAAAGCAAACGTTCAAAATCTGTTTTCTTTCAATTGTTAATTCTAGTACAACCGTTTAATATTGTGCGTCCAATCAGCTCATTTGGAGATTGTAATGTAAGAAATTATTCTGGACATTACATAACATTAAGAGGTGACTGAATAGGATTTTATACTTACATGTTCTGAGTGAAAATCTGCCTCGTGGCGAGCATATTGAAAGTATAACAAACGCCCTCTTCGGTGAGAATCGGCCGAAAGAGAGTTCCGCAGCAATCGGCAAATGCTCCTTTCCAAGTGCAATAGAAGAAGTCATCACATGGCGGAGCTGCCTAAAAAGATAATAGTAGTGAATATCGAGCTAGTTTGAATAGTTGAGAATATTATTACTCTTTAATAGTAGAAGAATATAGAAGTTAACATCAAATACTAGCTTTGTTCTTGCTTTTTGAGGAATCAAGAAGATTGATCGATTTGAAATGGGTTGCCATTTCAAGAACAGGCATATCCTTTGGGAAGGCAAACATGGGGTAAATTAATTACTGCGGCTGATTTAATCCCTTGAACACGAACAGCAGAAGTAGTCTCTATAGTAGTATTCAAACCTGTGTCGCAAAAATGTATGTAATTTTGAAGAATTTTACATCTTTATTAATTTTTCTGTCGAGGAACTGAATTAGTCAATCTCCTATTTCTGTTGTATATCATTATCTTTATCGCAATGGTTAACCTTCCAAAATGTTTGTGCTGATTTGAATTAAATAATAGGATATTGAAGAATGTAATTTAAAATATCTTTTTGTTTTCTTTATAAAACAATAAGAATTTGTTAATAGATTTCTTATGTCTACGTTTATAGAAACACCAATGCTTTATCGTTTTTATTCTATATAAAATCAAATAATTTTCCATTCAAATTCATAGGAATATATTTATTTTAAGTCTTTTTCCGAAATAAGAAATTCTTCAGGGTGCCGTAAAGTGATAAAGCTGGCGCGGCTTCATGATATACAGCGAAGAGCGATTGACATGATGTCAAGATTGACATTTTTGGTCAAGAATTGTGATAAAAGTTATATCTATAGCCTAAGGCTTTGGAATGATGGCTCTATTACTCGACATAAAACCGAAGAATCTATCAAGCGATATGGGTGAATCCATGAAATATGTATACCTGATTTTTACTCCCATCTTCTAGAGAACGAATACATTCAAAGATTTCGTAATAAGTTAATTTAAATGCCAAAAATCAAAAGCCGACGTACATGAAAACTAATTCGTTTATTGCGATGAATCTCTAGAGCTTCCTCGATTTCTCTCAGTTGCAGAAATCTAGCAAGGGTGTTTTTCGATTTTTTTCTTATTCAGAGCATTTATCTGATCCGGGATAAAACGTATATCGAAGACTCCAAAGCAAATACATGCCGCAAATAAACGCTTATCTTCACATGAAAACTCATTACTTTTATCTTCGGTGAAAAACTGTCGGAGGTTCCCGATTAGAAATGAATGAATATCACCGCATGTTAATGCCAAAATATAGGAATTAAATGAAAAATCTAAATTGCTATAGGAAAGATCCCCGCTTTTAACAGAAAAGCAAATTATATTTTTTACTGCTCGAAAAATCTTATTTCTTAACTAGCCTTTTTTACTTTTAATCTGGAAAATGTTCAATAATATATTTATAACTATTGCAATGTAACAAGCGGCTTAACTGACGCTATCGAAGTTCCCACATTGCGGAGGACCGGTTGGGGTTAGATTGGGCTCAGCGAAGATTCTTTGTGGAGAGGCTCGATAAAATTCAACAGCGAAATAGGTGGGAGAACTTGAGGTTTTTTTATCAAAATTTTACCTATAAAAATAGACAGCGTTTCCATCTTCTTCCTATCTACTATATTCCTTTTCCCAATTACGAAAAGAATATTTGAATGCAGGGAACCTGAAGTTTCTCTTCATGCCTGATGGTTCCTCAGATAGTCTTCAGTTCCGGTTTTCCGATGAAAAAACGATCCTCCTCTAGGAAGGCGTTTTCGTCTTCTATAAGTAACTTTACGGGCATTCAGACTTCATGTAATTTACGAGCCTTCTGCTGATCTTTTTGACCTATGCTATAGTAGTAGTATTGTTAAAAGTGCTTCGACAGCTTAGGTCATTTCGCACGTGAGCTCCCACCGGGAATCGAACCCGGGACCGCTTTCACTGAAGACGAACGCGTTGCCCCCTTGGCTATCCGGGAGCCCACCTATGCTATAACCATCCCTGATACAATACGTTGCGAATGAATCTCTCTGCGTATTTCACAAAATGAACTCCTAAAGACGATTATTATCTGCAACTCGTAAGTTACTATGAAATACGGGAGTTCTCGTAAAATTATAATACCCTCGAACATCCTTTCCTGGGTATGTCATTTACGGGATGTCCCTAAATACTAGGATTATTTGAATATGCCTTGTTGAAAAAACACACATAGTGTTTTCCAAACTCTTTGTTTGTTCCAGATTGTCTGATTAACCGGCACGAATATCGTTTTGGGTACATCCAACCGAAATCTTTTGCAGAAAATATTTTAATCCATCCAGTACGCCTTTATTGATCCATGCGATAGAGTCACTACTGCTATCCTCTAGAATTTCAGAAACGTTTGTTTCCATGGATGCAATTTACAAAACGATTTTGATCCTCAATCGTCCAAATTTCAGATCGCAGCAAAAAAAAACATTTAAAAACAATTGTCTAATAATTAGGTATTGAATTCTGAGAAAGATAGGATATTAACTTACTTATGCACACGGTGTATTTTACTGCTAGTCACTTTTATTTTTTATTAGGCTTTGCTTAAGCAGAAAATCAATCAATCGCGATAAGTGAGATAACTAACCTGTTGCAAGAATTTGATAGCTTCTGTAGTTGTATTCCAGGTTGCGTTATTTAAATATTCATTACCTTCACAGAGAAGGCTTTTATATTCATATCTTCTCATGCTGAAATGTAAAGTTAAAAGTTCCCATAGATAATCAGATTTTCTTCGAGGAGAAGGAATATTCTTATTCAATCATCAATTATGGAGATAAACTTGTTTTCTCGAAGTGAATCTCCATAAATAGGAGTAGAACCCGGGAGATTTCTGCATATTTCCAGCTCATTAAATTTTAATTCAAGCAATTAGCTATTTTGATGTTTGGCTTCAACCAGTTATCAAAGTACGCCTGCAAATAACCGCTTTGGGATTTAAGATTTTTTAGCTTCGAGCAGTTTGCAGATTTGAGAAAACGAACTCCCTTTGAACTTCGTATTTAAATAATTTTTTTAAAAATCAATGTTAGCAAATAACCTAACCGAATACTTACTTTTCTTCAGAAATATCTATTTTGTTTGCAAGCTTGTAATTGATATCTGTATAGTTAAACACACTTTTCCGATATTTTGTTTCCGAACAAATAGTGACGGCTGGAAATGGTATTTGCCACACAGGAGTAGATGAGTCAGCAAATGACACAATCACCGGCGTGTTCTCCCATTTTTTCCATACCTTATGTATCAAGTGACCGCAGGCCATAATACTCAGCCCAAAAGCCACCAACCAACATATTCTGCAAATTGAAACACAAAAGATGTTATTCTCATGAATTATTGATCGGAATTAAATTTTACGCACCGAATTCTCTTCAGAATATGACATTAGTTGGTGTATATGGTGTATAATAATAGAAACAACTGATTTCTGAGGGTTTTGCTAAGAAAAAAGATCAGGTTAACCATTAATGCCCAGATTATGGAGTCAATATCTACTATTTCTGCAGTCCTGATACCTGTCATACATGACTTCAGTAACCATGTGTTTCCATTTTATTTCCTGAAAGCACTACATAAAATAACCCACCACAATTATCCGGTGAGATAAATTAGTAAATCACATTAATAAATCGCTGATTTAAGAATAGTAATTAAGGGAAGGAATTAGTAGTTCATTTATAAAACTGTTAATTGCGTACTGTAAGGAAACTAAAAGAGAAGCCTCAGTCTACATAGAAGACTATAGAGTTATTTATGGCCCTTTTTAGGTGCCCTAAGAGCACGGAAGGAGCATTGGAAAAACCAATTTTTTCATCAGATGTATAATTATTAATATTCATAGCATTAATTTGTGAAACCTTACGTTTCAGAAGCCTTTTGCAAGGTATGCGGCGTAATCATAATAAGCAACGAATGCGAAATCAGATAGAAATCGACAAAGCGCTACAAGGAAGTAATCCATAAAACGGATTGTCTCTTCTAGTCGATTTTTGTAGGGTATTAGAGAAATAACAGACACGAGATTGGGTAGATAAGTTGTTGTAGGTCTACCCACTGCCATACCACACTGTCTGGTTCCGGGGAAGTTACGGACATATAAATGTAAATATTGCCTACAAATGAATAGAGAATAATAATTTAATTGTTATTTCAACGAAAAACAACAGACCTTTCCACGAGTGGTCTCCTCTCTTCCCCCATATACCTCAGCCCATGGAGGCTAGTGCTGCCACAGTACTCCTGAAGGTAGGACGCAGCAGCTCTAAGCGATTGTTTACGGCCATTCCTGGTTGCCCGTTGTTTTTTTAACTGTGCACCACTGGCTGCAACCCTCCCGCAAATTTCTCGATCACTTTCTTCATCACTTAGATTTATGTTCGCTGAAATAGTCTCCGGAGGTTTTTTCGCTTGTTTCCTCAATTCTGGATCATTCCTAAATTGATCGTAAGATAATCTGCTTTTACGGCTTTGATAGTATGGAACATTTTATCACATTTAATTTATTAACATTTTACCATCCTCTATGTGGGAATGTAAATCACCCAGATTAAGAATTCAATTAATTCACAATCAGGGCCGTTTTAGATGGATTCAAGTGAGGCATCTGTTTCATAGCAGCAGGGACAGCATATTTATAAAGATTTTTTTTCTTTAATTTGATGAAGCTGCGAAATTCAACTGAAAATATTTTCCGAATTAAAATTTTCGCTAAATAAGTTACTGACAGAATTTGGTGATTATATTTTTATGTGCCCAGTAAGGGCGGGGTGATACTAAGTGGTTGCTAGCGGCTGACAGTCTGAAGCCGGCCCTGTTCCAAATTCACCTTCTCCTGGGAGAATAAATGCTCTACTTTAGGGTAGTAGTGTATTCAGATAGATCGACATCCACTTAGTTAAAACCATACATGGTCGTAAACCTCAAGAAAAAACCAAGCAACTTATAGATTCATTTAAAAATCTTAAATACTCAAATCATTTGGCAAGCAGTTCCATTAAGTTCTTTTTATTTGCGTATAATATAAAGGTAAATTCTTAAAATGCCGATTCTAAATAAATTTGGCCATGAAGCGATTTATCTTAGACACCAAAAACATTTCCATAGTCTGACAAAATATAAAGCGAAGCGCGGTATGAACATATCTACACATAATTTCCACATAGTTTGTAATCTTTTGATTCGTTCAATAGCAGCCCTAAATCTAGTTCGCCTTCAATCTCGGTACCTAGTCAATTAAGTGGAGGTATACCTTATTATTATAACAAATAGGTTATCAACAATTGATTCGGAAACTAACAATAAAAATTATCACAGAGATGGTAATTTCAGCTTTTTACTTATTACAAGAAACGCAGTAGAGAAAAGAATGCATAAGAAATAAAATATGTTTGTCCGAATATAATTCAAGCTTCAGTCCAAGCTTCGCTGAATTATTTCATATTGAACTCAAAAAGAGATACAGTAACTCATAGAGTTGACGAAGGTTGATTGTTACCAAAAGTTATTCCCACGTGCGTAATTTTGCGTTGCGATTTAGCTGCTAATTTGAAGAATAGTTCTAATACGTCGATGATAAAAATCGAATGAAATTGGGGGAAGGAAATAACAAAGGAAGTAAAGGTGTGGCGCACATAATAGAGTAGTAGAGTACCAGAGCTTGCGATTCTGCCATAAAATAGGAAACTATTTTCAGTTTGAACTCTTTAATTAGAAGGAAGAAATATCGAGAAAAGAGCTTACTTTTATCGAATCACTCCTAGACACGAATTTGGAAGATTTTCTATCATAATTAAGGAAGTATGAGTATCTGTAAAAGAAAAGACTTTGAAGATTCTACTTACTTCTGGTAAAAGGACATCTCTCGTTCCTCCTGTTGGTTGCCTTTGCAACAAATGAGAAGTGAGGTTTTCTAAATATTCGCTGAGAACAGCAACGATGGATAGCGTGACTTAATTACTTACGATATATTATACCTTTTTTATATTTCCCATGCGGTTGTAAAAGTTTCTCACTTCATTTCCATTCGTGTTAGCTCCCCCAACCTCGCATTTCTCTTAGTCATCATCCTTTTTCTTTCCTTTTTTCAATTAATTAACTTTTCTCGAGTAGAATATTTTCGATTCGGACCTTTTGGCTTCATGAAACTAAGCATATCATTCATCACCCTGTTGTGTTATAATTAGTTCAGCCCTGCCTTTGAAAAAAATTTGAGATACTTGTCCAACGAGGTTAAAGTTTTACACTCGGTCGATTCCCACGAGAGAGTTCGGACATCTCATCGACAGGTTTTGGGAATTAGAATTTCAATTTCATGAATGTTCCCTTTTTAAATGGATAAGTTGCTCCATCCATTCCTATAATTCAGTATAGGTAGTAATTCCTCTCATTTACAAGTTGCATATATTTACCTTTAACGTTAAAAAGTCGCTTAAAATTTTGTACATATTTATTTAATAATTTAATGTAATTGCGTAGTTGAATTTTCTATGGCTTCTGCCTCGATTTCGTATGCCATTACCAAATAGACCAATAATGGTATCATACGCTTTCTGTAATGAGAGATATTAGAATAAACGCCGAGTACCTCTCTTTGTTTGACACCAACTTAATCTGAATCTCAATGAAACTGACTGGTGAATCGAATATCCACTTCACAGAGTTGACCGATACGAAGTCTTGGAGTGACGTGCCCATTAGAATTCGTGATGATGTACTTGGCACAATTCGCTGTTCCACCAGTTTTTTCATTCATTCAGTTGCTTATTAGAATCGAAAAGAAATTCTGGAGGTTATGAACATTACTTTAAGCAACCGAACTCGAATAATTTTTTCGTAGCTGAAAAATCTATCAGTATGGAATACATTCCAATTTCGAAAATGGCTTAATAACTGAAAACAACAGATGAGGCGAAATCATGAATGGTCGGTCTACTACTTAAGTCAGTCTTTAGGTCGGTCGTAAATAAGACTTAAAATATTATATCTGAAATCAGGATACTATGAATAATAATTATTGTACAGAAAAGAAGAAAAGAGATATTATATAATTGTGAGGCACAAATTCAACTCTGCAATTAGGGGTATACGCCACTTCTGATTCTCCTTAAGGGGGGTTTGCCCCGTCAAAAAAATCGAATTTTTTTTATTGTTTTAAAAAATAGTAGAATAGTAGAAACCAGGCGCCCCCTTAAAACTACATTTCTGGTGCATTTCATCCACTGCGCTTTACCTTTAATTATCACTTCTAAGGTAGAAGAAACGGTCATTAACAACTTGTGCTTTCCCACCAACTNAGAAAATCTCGCCTCGGCTCAGTGTCTCAACTCAGAGTTTTTGCAGATTATATGATTGTTGGGTATTCTTATCCACATTATTTATGTTTTGAAGGCATCCGTTTTTTCTCTCTCTCTCGTAATAAGATACGTCTGGAGATACCTTGATGTAATAAAAGTTAGGCGCACTATGATTCGTTGCAAGGGTTCTTCCGATTCTTCTTTCTAAGTGAAGCCAGTCTTAGAGTAAATTTTGAATGTTTCAGTCGTACTTTCTCGTGCTTTTAGTTTAACCGTACAATTCCTTATCCGAAAGGAATAAAGAACCAAAGTTTTCGTGAAATAAAACCCCGGAATGTAAGTTTTACGGCAATCAATACGTAGAGGAAAAAGAAGAAAAACTGGTAAAGAGTGCAACTGATAGGAAAATGTACACTATTACTAATAAAAGTGTGGGTTGTTATCCTACGCATTTTAACAGGATTATAGAATTTTCGACAGTTTCCGGTGCACTTGTATATAGTAGAAACTTGTAATAGTAGAAACCAGGCGCCCCCTTAAAACTACATTTCTGGTGCATTTCATCCACTGCGCTTTACCTTTAATTATCACTTCTAAGGTAGAAGAAACGGTCATTAACAACTTGTGCTTTCCCACCAACTGTATGCGCTTGACACTTGTTGGCAGAAGTAGAAACTCCTACGTAGGATGTTGGAAGAACTAGAAAGGAGCGACAGCCTTGCATTCTTCGAATCATTTTCGAACGAGGACATTTTTGCAAATTGCTAAAATGAAATTGTTTCGCAACTTATTTCGTTTTATTCAGCTGCACCTCTGTAATTTCAGAATGACTTTAAGCACATAATGAAACTTTTTAGAGGAAAATGTACAAACATTTCGTTGTTATAGATCAATTATTTTATTGGCTCATTTTCAATTTAGAGAGAGAATCTTCAGCATAGACTGAACAGCGAAACTTCGCTAATCCTCGAGTTTATATTTTCAGAAATGTTTACGTATTTAAAAGTATTTTTACGTATTACTATAAGGCCTTTGAATTTATTTAACAAAAATTTCTTGTTGGAGCTCTTTATATATCACGTAGCTACATATGTTACGAACTGAAAATTTTTTCTTAAAAAAATTCTTCAGTTTTAAGTCGTATTATATTTAAAATCAAGGATACCTGAGAGGCGAGATTCATTCTCTTACTACCTTGCAAAATATATTTTATTCTATTTTTCTGTTCTCATTAAGTCCAATGGCAACCCTCCGTGAAGTGCTCAGCACAAACACACTGAATACTTAGTGTTTTAACGAAGTTCAGAATAAAATAATCATAGATTTCATAATTAAATTTTATAATCCCATGGTGAGAACAATTTCACATAGGAAATGTTCATCTCAGCATGTAGCTCAGCCTTCATTTTGAGAAAGTTTTGATAAATAGGTGTCTGTGACGAACCCGCTCTTTTCTAATCATTTGATTTGTAATTCGGATTCGGAAGAAGGAGCCCGTGTGACCTCTTTCAGAATCTCCATAGCCAAATTATTTTGGAACATTTCATAATAAACGGATATCTTATCTATATTTAGCTGTTTTTGCTGATGGTATTTGTATTTCATGCGCGAGTTCGACGTGTTTATTCCTAAAAGGATTAGAAAAGTGGGACGTGGAATATCAAATACCACGCAGTTCATTTACTTCCTATGGATATTTATAATAAAATGGCCTTCAGTTTAATCAAGTCTAATCGTTTTAACAATTCTGCTGATTATTGTAACGGTAGTCGAAGTCAAAGCAAAGGTTTTAATGTTGAGCAGCTTCGTTAAATTTCCTTCGTGCTAGAGAATATAAATTCTTTTTTAATATTTACGTATTTTTAATTTAATTTATCATTGACGATATATTAAGGAATTAGGTAATATAGAGAATAATCTTCTAGATTCTATATTTTTCAGGAAATCTATAAAGGAAAAGTTTTCTTCTTATCAGTGCCAGTAGGTCGAGCCTGTAGATGATGTCATTTTTAAATGTGCGGCTTAGAACCGGAATCTTGAATTGAGAGGAAGGAAAGCAAATAGGCTGAGATAAAAGTCGAGCTAATTGTGATTACTTAGGTTTTGAAAATGTGAACGGAAAATTGTTGGGCGAGGAAGAAACTTCCTGTAGAAATATTTCGAGTGACGTGCTGAGTGAAAAAACGGTTACGTTGAATGCTGGTTCATTCCCTCGTGAGAGTACGCGGCACCAAGAGGAAAAAGAAAAATACTTACTCATAATTTCGTGGTTCTAAGCGGAACTACGGAGATTTCAACCTTCAAATTTTAGAATTACAATGCCAGAGAGAAATGCCATTAGAGCTAAATTTTCCGTAACAGCACAATTTTTAAGAAATTCATATAAATGTTCGCGATCTGCCACCAGCCATTTTTTGCGTACCTTCTCTCTAACTTACGTTTGGAGTGCCTTGAGTGGGATAGAAAACTCAGCGACTTTCCAGATGGCTACGCCGCTGGTTAATCACCGCATACGCCTTTGGCGAAAATGGTGCCGGGTTCGATCCCAATGAACAGGGCAGGAGGCAATGGGCCTTCAGCGCATACTTTGCAGCCGGGCGCCGAATTTTTCCTTTCAATTTTCGTTTCTTATCCGTTAACAATGCTGTGGAGGCAATTTCGGTTTTGCAGGCTGGAGACTGCCCAGCGCTGGTCCTGGTAGTGAGATGCATGTTTATTATTCTTATTGGTGAATTCCACATTGCAGGTAGTTGCAGGACTGATATCAGTGGGTTAAAAAAATAAGTAATGGAATATAAAATATAGATTCACGTACAATGTATGAAAGTATATGCAGATATATATTCCCTCATTGGTTGACGTCAGAAAAGGCATCAGGTCGTAGAAATAATACGAAAACCAAAATTCATTTTCCTCACTATTCATCGCCACCATGGAGACTGTATGATGGGATTGTAATAAAGTCAAGGATAGGAATCACAGTCACGCAATTAGTACTTGAGTGACCCATTGTGAAAGCGCTTCTGCAGCCAAATCTCGAACCATAGGTTATTTTTTGTATCTTTTGGTATAGGATCGAAAAATATGTATGTACATACCTTTCATTTATTTTTGTCTCATTTTTTAATGGCTTACTTCTTTCTTTGGAATCTTTTATTGAAATTATATTCTACTGATTCGCCTATCTTCATTTCAAATTCCAGGCTACATTTTTTTCTATAATTAATTATTCAAACCCTCTGTGTTTACAGTCCAGAATTGTGGGAAGGTTGGACTGACAAGTCTCTTTGCCACGCCCAACCACATTCATCGATAGAGATGGAAAACAGTACGAACTGCGGCACTTTTTATTTTTAACTGTGACACTAATTCAGAGGAGAATCGGAACGCTGTTCCCATTCGTTGACTCATTCCCTTCTTCCGATTTGTCATTAGCGTTCCGTCACTCTTTTGAATGCTGACGCAACCACAGGATTCCACGGCAACGTCATTTTTTTCTCCAAACAAAATCCATTTTGGAAATGTGTGGTATGTGACTATAGTCTTTACATAATCTTGCGGGTATTAATCTATACCTGCACGCGATCCTCCTTAAATAATTTTCGGCGCTTGACGGGGACAGCACCGCTCAGGCTTGTCCTTGTTGGGCTAATTTCCCATTACATCGCTGTTGCGTATCTCACGCAAAAGAAGCGAATTTTCGTATCGATGAGCTTTATTTTTCAGATTTTTCTTGCAGGATCCGATCGGCCTACCGATTTATGCTTCGTACGTATGACGTAATCGCACGCTTACCGCGTGCTATCCGTGACAAAGCCTCTTCCGGAATATAAATAACTCTGTGATTCAATTTGAAAAAGATTCCTCTGGGTCAGGGGCTGGTTTTATGCCTCCGTATCTCATTCCTCCTGTCGATCACATAAGTAATTTGTTCTTTAATGTTGCCAGAATTTTATTAAAAGCCAACTTCGACGCCTTTAGCCGAAGTTTTTAGAATATTCCTTCCTGGACCAATGACATTTTTGAAAATTATATTATGAAAGTTATGAGAAGATTCGCTTAAGCTTGGAATAGAGTTTGGTTTGTGATTTTTCAGCGCCTTTTCCTTTGTATTGCTTATAGACAAAACGTAAGCAAAACCGTGAATAAGGTGCGTAGTGCGTATTTATCCATATAATAATTCCATAGCCTACTGCACAATGAAGTACCGCTGAAAAATTATTTACAAGATAAGATATATTTGTTGTGGTTTTCCGTACTGTAAGCATCGATACTGATATTTACTGTTAAAGCTGCTCCCGCCCTTTAAATAGATAAAGTCAAGGTGATGTAGAAACCTCAAGAAACAGGGTGGTTAGACGCACACATTTCTGGGTATAATACCCTAAATTCGGCTTACTTTGAAATTTTTGTAAAATTCTCAATAAAGTAAGAAACATACCACATTTTTGTGTTTCGGACAAAAATAGTGTGCTTTATTTTTCTTTATATAATGAATATATGCCGAATATTATCTTTAAATTGAGTTAGTTACCTTCTTGTCTTTTTATATCTAGCCTTAGTTTATCTCGTTATTTTTTATAAGTTTATACCCCTATGACGTGTGTTATAAATTAGTATGTAATTTCTGCGGACAAATAGAATTATTATTACTTCAAGTAAAAGATGTAAACGCAAAACATTTTATAGTTCATTGTTTGAGAAAAACAGCTTAAATTGATCGTCATCGAAGTCCGAGAGTGAAAATTTCACATTCTTACTTTACACACCCAAAATCTACGAACCTATATTACTCTAAAATCAACATTTTCAATTCGACAACCTTGGAAGGACTTCCATCGCTCATGAATTGAACATATATCTATGGGATCAGTTATTGGAAAGGTTTTGAATTGAAATAGAAAAGATNAGGAATTAGGTAATATAGAGAATAATCTTCTAGATTCTATATTTTTCAGGAAATCTATAAAGGAAAAGTTTTCTTCTTATCAGTGCCAGTAGGTCGAGCCTGTAGATGATGTCATTTTTAAATGTGCGGCTTAGAACCGGAATCTTGAATTGAGAGGAAGGAAAGCAAATAGGCTGAGATAAAAGTCGAGCTAATTGTGATTACTTAGGTTTTGAAAATGTGAACGGAAAATTGTTGGGCGAGGAAGAAACTTCCTGTAGAAATATTTCGAGTGACGTGCTGAGTGAAAAAACGGTTACGTTGAATGCTGGTTCATTCCCTCGTGAGAGTACGCGGCACCAAGAGGAAAAAGAAAAATACTTACTCATAATTTCGTGGTTCTAAGCGGAACTACGGAGATTTCAACCTTCAAATTTTAGAATTACAATGCCAGAGAGAAATGCCATTAGAGCTAAATTTTCCGTAACAGCACAATTTTTAAGAAATTTATTTTTTATTTTTCATCAGAACTAGAAACATGGTTGAAACTTACAGATAATGTGTCAGCTTGAATATTCATGAAGACTGATAATAACTTCCAAGTTACCGTCTTCTGAGATCTGAAGTATATTTACAAAATATTTTCGTGGAAATAGCTTGTTATCTATTTCGTTGAAATAGTAAATAGTGAGGATACGACACGAATAGTACGATATTATCAGGAAATGTCATACTTATTCCACATTCATATGAGGGGTAAATTCATATAAATGTATTCGCGATCTGCCACCAGCCATTTTTTGCGTACCTTCTCTCTAACTTACGTTTGGAGTGCCTTGAGTGGGATAGAAAACTCAGCGACTTTCCAGATGGCTACGCCGCTGGTTAATCACCGCATACTCATTTTTTAATGGCTTACTTCTTTCTTTGGAATCTTTTATTGAAATTATATTCTACTGATTCGCCTATCTTCATTTCAAATTCCAGGCTACATTTTTTTCTATAATTAATTATTCAAACCCTCTGTGTTTACAGTCCAGAATTGTGGGAAGGTTGGACTGACAAGTCTCTTTGCCACGCCCAACCACATTCATCGATAGAGATGGAAAACAATACGAACTGCGGCACTTTTTATTTTTAACTGTGACACTAATTCAGAGGAGAATCGGAACGCTGTTCCCATTCGTTGACTCATTCCCTTCTTCCGATTTGTCATTAGCGTTCCGTCACTCTTTTGAATGCTGACGCAACCACAGGATTCCACGGCAACGTCATTTTTTTCTCCAAACAAAATCCATTTTGGAAATGTGTGGTATGTGACTATAGTCTTTACATAATCTTGCGGGTATTAATCTATACCTGCACGCGATCCTCCTTAAATAATTTTCGGCGCTTGACGGGGACAGCACCGCTCAGGCTTGTCCTTGTTGGGCTAATTTCCCATTACATCGCTGTTGCGTATCTCACGCAAAAGAAGCGAATTTTCGTATCGATGAGCTTTATTTTTCAGATTTTTCTTGCAGGATCCGATCGGCCTACCGATTTATGCTTCGTACGTATGACGTAATCGCACGCTTACCGCGTGCTATCCGTGACAAAGCCTCTTCCGGAATATAAATAACTCTGTGATTCAATTTGAAAAAGATTCCTCTGGGTCAGGGGCTGGTTTTATGCCTCCGTATCTCATTCCTCCTGTCGATCACATAAGTAATTTGTTCTTTAATGTTGCCAGAATTTTATTAAAAGCCAACTTCGACGCCTTTAGCCGAAGTTTTTAGAATATTCCTTCCTGGACCAATGACATTTTTGAAAATTATATTATGAAAGTTATGAGAAGATTCGCTTAAGCTTGGAATAGAGTTTGGTTTGTGATTTTTCAGCGCCTTTTCCTTTGTATTGCTTATAGACAAAACGTAAGCAAAACCGTGAATAAGGTGCGTAGTGCGTATTTATCCATATAATAATTCCATAGCCTACTGCACAATGAAGTACCGCTGAAAAATTATTTACAAGATAAGATATATTTGTTGTGGTTTTCCGTACTGTAAGCATCGATACTGATATTTACTGTTAAAGCTGCTCCCGCCCTTTAAATAGATAAAGTCAAGGTGATGTAGAAACCTCAAGAAACAGGGTGGTTAGACGCACACATTTCTGGGTATAATACCCTAAATTCGGCTTACTTTGAAATTTTTGTAAAATTCTCAATAAAGTAAGAAACATACCACATTTTTGTGTTTCGGACAAAAATAGTGTGCTTTATTTTTCTTTATATAATGAATATATGCCGAATATTATCTTTAAATTGAGTTAGTTACCTTCTTGTCTTTTTATATCTAGCCTTAGTTTATCTCGTTATTTTTTATAAGTTTATACCCCTATGACGTGTGTTATAAATTAGTATGTAATTTCTGCGGACAAATAGAATTATTATTACTTCAAGTAAAAGATGTAAACGCAAAACATTTTATAGTTCATTGTTTGAGAAAAACAGCTTAAATTGATCGTCATCGAAGTCCGAGAGTGAAAATTTCACATTCTTACTTTACACACCCAAAATCTACGAACCTATATTACTCTAAAATCAACATTTTCAATTCGACAACCTTGGAAGGACTTCCATCGCTCATGAATTGAACATATATCTATGGGATCAGTTATTGGAAAGGTTTTGAATTGAAATAGAAAAGATTACTCAACTAAAGTTTAATTCAACTTAAACGAAATCGCCAAAGATTTTAAATGTCTATGTTTTAAGTCATTCAAGTTTTTATATATTCTTTGCCCACAAAATATCTGGATAAGGCAATACAGACAAAAGAATGATTGTTCATATATCGGGAAAACATATCATTTTACCTTCTTTAATTTTACTTTTGTTTAAGTTTGGCTTGCTGGGATGATCTCTTTTCCTAAAATTCAGTTTTCGTGCGTCAATTTGTCCCTAAATTGTATCTTCCACAGAAAACTTCCGCACTTCGTGCCACACTAAAGCATGCGTTTGTTTTGTTAATATGGAATGTAACTCTAAGTAAAAGAAGAGTATTTTATAAAATACGTTTAATCTTTCATAAAGAGCTCTTACTAAACGGCAGAAATCCTCGTAGATTAAAGCAGAAAAACAATGAGAAATTTGAAGAAATTGGAGTTTATGTCCGATATAACAAAGCACAGGACACTTCCCCACCGTATATCAGTGTGCCGCATCCGTATCAGTATATTAGTTGATAAGAACTGCCGCTTATAAGATATTTCTGAAGTGCTTGGTAGTTCTCGAGTTATTAAAAAATTTCTCTCAATGTTCAATTCAGCCTAAATTCGGAATATGGAAATTTCCTTAAACCTTAAATAGAGTAGGTGAATGATTGACGAATGGTTCTTTGGACTAATTGAACTATGAACACAAATCATATGAAAGAATCTCATGTAAGTAACAGAAAAGGAATCTGCTTGAAGAACTGTAGAATATCATAAAGGACCTCTATAATAATGACATTGATTCACTACTGAATAATGAAGAAGGAAACTATACTAACATTTGTCATAATTGTCGGGCTTCTGGGTATCCTTGGTTAGCGTGCTCTAGGGGCGTGGTGTGGGCGAGGCGTGCTCGCCTTTGGTGAAAGCGGTTCTATGTACAAGTCCTAGTGGGAGCCCAAACATGCGAGATGACCCCAGATGTCAAAGCATTTTTGAGTTGTAGTAATACTGTTAAAAGTGCTTCGACAGCTGAGGTCAATTCACCTCAAGGTAGGCCTCCACCGGGAATCGAACCAGAAACAACTTTCATCGGAATCGAATGCGTTACACACTTGCCTATCCCGGGAGCCCTAATACGACTACTTTTTGATTTAGAACAATAGAATAGAAGAACAAGAATGAAGAGATTGTAAGGCTGTGTACATCTTATTGTTATAGCATATGGGAACCAATCCCGGGTTCGATTCCCGGTCGGGTCTCATACCTGCGGAATGACCTCAGCTGTCGAAGCACTTTTAAGACAACTACTATTATTTCATGTGAATTTTTGCCGTACAAATTACTCAACCATTACTTATTTTTGGACCTCCAGATCGATTTCAATAATTATCATTCATATCCTAGGTATATCGACGATCGGTTAACGAACATTTTCTTTGACCTGATTATGTTCCTTACAGAAACAGACTGTAGGAGATAAACAATCCCAAAATTAATTAGGGTACAATAATTTATTTGAAGTGTGGTCCTTCAATTGCTATTCCGTCATTCATTGTTAATTCCTTGTTATCTCAAATTTTTACTGGAAAATAGTGAATTTTTATTTGGAATTAGAAATTTAGAACTTTGTCTAAGCGTTTGCTTCTAATATTTGAACGTTGGTCAGTTGACCTCAATTTCCTTGAATATTCTTCGTTTATTTGTCAAAAACTTTCATGCGATGAAGCCAAGAACTATATGAACGTAGAATTGTGGAAGCAATGAATGAAGTATTGCTGCATTATGTCGTTTAATTTAATATTCAAAGCATTTACTGTATTTAATTTTTTTGAAATATAATTCCAAACTTCCCGGTAAACTAAGGATGATATCCATTTTTGGGGCATGCTCTTCACCATTCAATAAGAAATTGAGATCGCCCAAACCCTTATTAGAGATTACCCGAATCTGAACACAGCTATCGAATTGCGGGTTTTTAAAACTTCAACGTTGGTAATCTCTTCCGTCATACTATCGCAATTGTTATGTGGTGCTTGAAAATAGTATTTCTCAGCGCCGTGAGCTTCGAGGGTTGTAAAAGAGTCTTGTAGGGAAATTATATTTTCCGCGAAGTACTTACTGTCATAAATTACACATATTAGCGTTTAAATGGCTTAAATTTACTTCAAGAAGCAATGTCACTATATATATGAACCTACAGAGGAGTACATTAGTTCACCTCGGTGTCGAGAACTCGTATTGTTTAAATATACTTTACAATGGTTTTCGAATCCATAGTAGCAGATTTACTCAACAGATTCCTAGGAGATTACGTGGAAAACCTAGACAGGTCGCAGTTGAAAATTGGCATTTGGGGAGGTGAGCAAGAATCAAATTTATGCATGTTACTTTAAGGTAGATTTATTCGTTAAAATAAGAACATTGTTGACATAACTGGTGTTTATTGATAAAATATGTGAGTAATATATAATGTAAATGATCCTTACGATCCGTAGTGTTTATTTGTGCACCATTATATGAAATATTCTTCTCTAATTAATTGTTTTGACAGGTGATGTCGTATTAAATGACCTGATATTGAAACAAAGTGCGCTGAATGAGCTTGATCTTCCTGTGAAAACTATATGTGGGAGATTGGGTATGTATACATAATTGTTTTCATGGAAATGACTTCATCCTATTTAAAACCGAAATTCTCAAGTTCATAGGTGTTTATGACGGTTATGCATTCAATCTAAAATTTTCAATTATGTGCTCCATTAACTTATTGTAGTCGGAAAAAAATTAAGTATGTACCTCGGCAACACATTACTTACTCATTGAATGGAGACCCTTCGACAGTCATAATCTGTTTTCAACTACCTTATCCTTGAATGATTATAACCATCTCACTTAATTCCTTGTCTCAGGACAGTTAACTTTCTTAACTTGAGACAATTGCCTCAATAAAATCGAGCTGTTGAAATTCCGAAGTAATCTGGATAAATGGGTTTTCATTTTGGCTAATTCAAGATTTTTTATATATGATTTTGCATTTTTACAATTTTAGTATTTATTCTGCACAATATATAATATTCTCTTCATCAAAATTTATTTAAATACATTGTACCAATTTAAGATAATTTCAATGCCATGCTTTGCGTTTGAGAAAGTACTGTGTAGTACTGTTTCTGAATTATTCTTCTATATTAATTATTCTGATTTTGTGTAGCCTTTAGCACCATTCTCCATGTATTGAGATTCTATTTTTTGACCTCTTTGGCTCCTTTCATTCCTACTTATACTTTTAATTGCATGTTATACATGATATTTGCTGCAATGTAGTTAAGCAGATGATTCACATGTGTGATTTGTTATATCCCTATGATACAGCACCCTTGGTGTGCCTCATGGAGGCATCAGTATCACTTTTGCTAATATAGTGATAACTTGGCTCACAGGTGACCCTGCTTACAAATATTTTGGGTAATGAAGATTTTTTTCACAGTTTTTCATAATCTTAAACCTAAACCTAACAAATATGGATTCGACTAATAAATGTTATGTGGATGAATGCACCACCATAAAGCAGCAAACATGAATGGGTGGGTATTTCCAGTATCTTATCTTTTCCATCTGTATGTGTGGAAAAGAAATGAGCTGACCATTGGAGATACCCACCAAACAAAATGGTGTGTTTATGTTCAAGATAGCAAGAAGTGAGATGTCAGATAACATCACATATTGGCAAACAAAGATTTCAGCCAACAAATGTGGTTATGGAATAAATTATCTTTGTTAGCCAAGGTATCAGAGTATTTACAAACTTATAAGTAATGGGTCCATCTTTTATTTAAAAAATTTTTCCCTCATTACCATCTATTCTGTAATCATTTCACTTGTTAAAATTCCAAGATCAATTTCACTCTCTCAAACATAGCTAGTGAAAAGAGTGAAAAGTTACACATAAATTATTTAAATTTTAGGTAAGCTTACTTTGAAGATACCATGGAAGAACTTATATACTGCTCCAGTAGAAGCCTCCATAGAAAGATTGTTTCTGCTAGTTGTTCCTAGTACTGATGTAAAGTACGATGCTGTCAAGGAAGAAAAATACAAACAAGAAGTTAAACAGAAAGAGCTTGAGAGGATAGATAAAGCAAAACAAGCTGAAAAAGGTATTATATTTTGAGATGTATTATCAATAAAGAGCACTCATTACAGTTTTAAAATGAGTTGTTATATATTATTGACAAATATGTTTCATTAGTTAGCCTTTTTATTAATATAATTGTAAGGTCGAAGGTTTCCGCGGCGATCGGCTGTTTCCATGGTATCTCTTTCGGAATTCGGACCGCGATGGACGTAGCAGCAGCGACGACGTTTCGCCTACGTTGCAGTAGGCTTCTTCAGGTCGAAGACTAGCAGACAGACAAACTCATCTTTGACCTGAAGAAGCCTACTGCAACGTAGGCGAAACGTCGTCGCTGCTGCTACGTCCATCATGGTGGAATCCTGAAAGAGATACCATGGAAATTAATGTAATTGTGCAACCAATGAAAAAGCTAGAAATAGTTTTGTGCTTTCCCAGAAAATGGAATGATTAAGTCTTCCTGGATTTCCTAGAGACAACCCACTTTTAAAACATAAGGAAATAACCCCATTGGAAACACACGAAGTTTTCGTTCAATTACATTTTTTGACAACAAGTAAAATAAAAGTATATTCAAGAAATTTTTAAAGCAATTTCTTAAATGATAGATCTTGGTCACTTGATGTGACGATTTTGTGCTTGGTTTTGTGATAGATGTGCCTTAGACTTTTTCCTAAATTACCCTGGGTAATAATATATAATAAGCCAAGGCTTAACTTCGATTTTAAGATGCAAATTGTATATAAAAATGTCTATTATTTTTGAGCTAGGAACATACCCTGACAGTCTCAGACAGAATGTTTGTAATGTTCCTGTAGTGTTCCCCTTGCTGGTATTATACCTGTATCTTTTATTAAATATTATTTATTAAATTATCTTTGAATATTATCTGTAATAATAATGTAATGAATATTCTCTGAGTATATTTGAGTATTATACTATGAATAAAGCACAAATTTTATTTCAGGTAATGACATGTTGGAAAGTAAAGATAATAATAGTTAATAATAATATTGTTACTTTTGACAATTTTAAGTAATTTGAATAATATTGTAAATCTTATACTCTTGTCCTTCGTATTTTAGGAGATGCAGACAAGAAAAATGATACTTTTGTTGAAAAGTTGGCAACTCAGATCATCCGTAATGTGCAGATTTCCATCAAAGACATCCATATACGATATGAAGACAAGACAACCTGTCCCTCTCAGCCATTTTCTGTGGGATTCACTCTTCATTTGCTATCAGTACAAACCACTGATGATCAGTGGAAGCCATATGTAGTTAAGGAAACTGAGCCTAAATTCCACAAGGTAAGTTAAGCATTCAGTTATTTGAGGATTTCTATTTGATCTTTATAGCTTCCTCTGATCCTGTTTTCCAGAAATTTTTGAAATATAATTCCAAACTTCCCGGTAAACTAAGGATGATATCCATTTCTGGGGCATGCTCTTCACCATTCAATAAGAAATTGAGATCGCCCAAACCCTTATTAGAGATTACCCGAATCTGAACACAGCTATCGAATTGCGGGTTTTTAAAACTTCAACGTTGGTAATCTCTTCCGTCATACTATCGCAATTGTTATGTGGTGCTTGAAAATAGTATTTCTCAGCGCNTTACATCCAGGAGATTAACTTCTTTTTGTCTGTTAATGCAAAAATTATTTCTAATACTTAAATTTTAAAGTTAAATCAGTCCTGATAACACTGTAAATATCATAAGCATTATCCTGTGATCCCTTATTTTTCTGCTGGAGCTGTAAAATAATTGGCTATTACATACTTGGTGTTCTTTCACCTATCCTACATATAAAAAAACAGGATCAGAGGATTATCCTACATGTCAGTATCCTACATGACCCATCCTAGTGACAGTTTCCTCTTTTAGTGATAGTCTTTTTTTATCAAATTATCTCTAAAACCTTTTTCCTTCTCTTTAATCTCTGTTTGATATTTTTCCTTTGATTAAGCAATGAATTCATTAAGTACTGCCCT
Organism: Ladona fulva; assembly: GCA_000376725.2. Classification (NCBI taxonomy): domain Eukaryota; kingdom Metazoa; phylum Arthropoda; class Insecta; order Odonata; family Libellulidae; genus Ladona; species Ladona fulva. The sequence goes on along the minus strand of KZ308463.1, from coordinate 837,012 downwards.
CTCTATGTTCTTTACCTTTTGATACTCATTGTGAAGGATAGTAAACCAACTAGGTAGATAGACATGAACATTCTATCTCAGTGTTAAGATATCTTGCATCAGATATATGTATGAATGTTTATATGTGTACATCTTTGTGGAAGGTGGGTTGTTGTATTCTCCCTTTACATCATTGTGGATTGTAGTTCTATGCTTCTTGTAATTTGAAGTATTTTCTCTTTTCAGTTTGTGGATTTGGTTGGTTTGGCTGTCTATTGGAATTGTAACCAAAATTCCTTTATGAATTATGATGACAAGCAAAAGATGGAACTGTTTCAGAAAGGCATAGCTTCCAGGAATTATCAGCCAAATGACTATACATACCGTAAGCATTTTGTAACTAATCCTAAGGAAGAAAGTTTCTAATTGATATAATTTTTTATAACTCATCTGATATATGTTTTTATGAGTATAATTATGCCAAAAATGTAAGTAATTATTTTGTCTACTCATTTTTGATTCTACTAATTTGCTTTAGTCATTGCATTTTGTCATTGCAAAACTTGTAGAATTATATTATCTTAATCTTTGCTTATTTTAGTTTTTCTTTCTCATCAGTTTTGGGTCCAATTGACTCATCTGCACAACTCACTCTTGCTCCACGACCTGAAATCATGGTTCCAAAATATTCAGAACCGAAAGTCCATGTTAAAGTTGAAATGCAAGAGTTAAGTTTGGGTGAGTATCAAATAACCAACCCATTTTTAATTATTCCTCCTCTGTCATCCTATTTTATTCTTAATTAAAAAAATGAGAGATTTTTGGTACCTTCTACATCTTAAATATTAAATGCAGTAGAAATTCGATTCTATATAAGGATTGGTTATTGTAAAAATGTATTTCAGAAATTTGAAGTGCTTCCTGGAATGAAAGAGATTTGTAACTTGAGATATAATTTCTGTAGCTGCTTCTCTAATGTAAGATGCAAGGTTTTCTCCCTGATGATCAATAGTTTGTTGCTGGGTCAGTGCAAAATATTCCTGTGAGAAAGACATTGGGGTGATTTTCAGTATATATTTCTGGGTGCTACAGACAGTTAAGAGTATACTCTGACTTGTGAATAGAAGTCGAAATGATGTTTAATACTCAAAGTTCTCCTCCTCCAAATGGGCCTAGGAAATGGTCTTGGGTTTGATGACTTGCTGGATCCTAATTCTCCCATAAGAACTACGTTGAGACAAACTTGAGAATTTTATTAAATCACTTCTTGATGAGATAGATAAATTACCCTGGTATGAAGATAGAGGACATAGGTTTCCTATGTACATACATAGCTTATTTTCAAAAGTGACCTTGAGCATTCCTCCTGGATTCCCCTTTCCCCTTTGCATTTGTTTTAGGATAATGGATTAATAGAGAATTAGTTGATATTTTAGCATGATTTTTGTAGTTGAAATCACTGATTTATATGCAGAGCAGAAAAAGTTTCTTTTGGTGCGCATCACTAAAGGGACAGCAATGTATTAAAACATTTTTCTTGGTAATAATCATTCATTCTGAGACATTTTCCCTGTAATTACAGTTATAATATGTTATATTACATTACTGATCAGTCATTAAAGAGAATATATAAACCTGGCTTTATTCCTATTTCCTGCTAGTGGATTATAATTTTGAGAATATAGGTTATACCAGACCCCTAGCAATAAATACTCATGAGGTAAGATTAGAATTGTATTTTTATACCATTAATAATACTAAATTTATTAAATTACTGCACATAGTGGTTTTATGTTGACTGTAACCTAAAATGGGATTCCCATTATACAGCCCATTTTAAAACTGAATAGTATCTTTCTTGTATTTATTGGACAAGTGTTTCAATCCTGGGTATGTTTGATTGTTGAATGTTGGATCCTCATTTTTTTTTACACTTATCCCAGATTTGTTTACACTGGGGCTGTGCAGGGTGTACTTGTTAATTTTGATGCTGCGTTTGGAAATTTTTGAAGGCTTTTACTCTGGTTAAACTTTTGATGGTTATGATATGTATGTGATGTAAATGTGTGGTATTCTTCTGTGCGTGTTTGATTGTATTAGCAATGACCTATTCTATATGTTTTTTGATCCTTGGAATAATAAATATCATTATTATAGTTTAATTTATAATTGTTTCCAATTGATGAATTAATTACAGTTATTATCAATATAGCTGGTTTTCCTATTATTGTATTATAGAATTGTTCATATATATAAATAAGGATATGCATTGACCATATTTACATATAGGTATTTTAAAAATGTCTTCCAATTAAAATAATTTGATTAAAAAATTCTAACTCCTATGTGACAATGATTGAGATATTTTGTGTGTCTGAATGAAAGCTAATGCAGTTAATCTTTCTGTCATAATTTTAAGTACCCAAACAAGTACCTGTTAGTCTTTTCAAGATTTTGTAGAATTTCTGATAATTTTAATGTTTCTAAAAATTATAATCTAATTACTCCCACTGTTGGTACTACACTTATTCATACTTTTTATATTCTCTCTCTTTTCGGCATATGAGAGATAATTCTCAGAAATGTTGATCTTTCCTCTCCAGCAAAATAAAATAGAAAAATTTAATTTTGTGTAACGTCTGGTTTAATTCAAGTTTTAGTTTGTAAATAGTATTTAGTATAAACTGAAACTATTTAATTTGCCAGTTTGACAACCTAGAACCTGTTCAGTCCTTCATTTTGACCACTTTTCTCATCAGGAATTGGGAAATATCAGTATCAAGATGTTGTTCAGCTGCTAGATGCATTTGAGAGATTAGAGAATGCTGCTCGCTATCGGAAGTACAGGCCAAATGTTGAAGGATATAGGGGCCACTATAGAGAATGGTGAGTTCAGAGAGCTTATAGATTTAAATTTAGTTGGAAAGGTTACCTGTTTAAAAAACACCTTTAAGTATCCTGAGATAATTTTCTGACATGGTTTTCATTTGTAGGTGGCACTTTGCCTATGAATGCATTCTCACAGAAGAGATCAGGCGTAAAAAGCAAAACTGGGACTGGAACCACATAAGAAAACATAGAGCTTTGTGCCGTAAATATGCTGAGGCTTATGGTACAATTTTGATGAATCCATCTGCCAAATTAAAACCAGTCATTGAAGAATGTGAAGCATTGCTTGATGTGTTTAACATAACATTAGTTCGACAGAAGACTGAATTGGAGGTTTGTCTTAAGAAGTTCCATTTCATTATAAAATATTCTAATGCTCAAAAGGATACTGTTGAATATCTTTATTTAATTTGAAATATAGGTGTTGGAGTATTGTTTCACTTATAAAATTTTTTTTTTAATCATCCTTAAAAATGGATAAATCTACAATTGTATATCTTTGATATTTGGTTGTATAATAATGAATTAATTGGTCCATATTTATTGAATCTTAGTTTTTAATGTTTCTAACTTGTTTTGACCAGGTTGGCCGTAAGATGATTAAGAAGGAGGAAGAGAAGGCATCACAGGGATGGTTTTCTGGATGGTGGGGAGGCAGTAAGAAGGAATCCAATGTTGAAGCAACAAATACTAATGACATTGGTAATTATTTGTTATGGTCATAAGTTTATGGAAATCTTTTCTCTGAGTTATTTTCAAGGGTACGTGTGGGCAATTTTAGGGAGAAAGAGCTCATTATAAGAGATTATTCTAATAATTTTGTTTAGTATTGATTTGATAGTAATTGAGTATTCCAATCCAAATTATTAGTTAGTATAACCCCTAAGTACCTTCATTTTTTCTCCTTAGGAATTTTCTCATTTTTTATTTCATGACCTTTGATATGTCATTTATTAAGATTTTATTAGATTAGGAGAAGTAAAGGCCCAATTACACTTCCCTGGGGTACTCCTGACGTCATTTCTATTTTTTTCGGATAGAGTTTCGCCTATTTTTACTCGCTGAGACCTACCAATTAGTTTCTTTTTGGAATGCAGTTCTGAATGATCATAGGCAGACTTTCCAGGATATCTGCTACATTTTGGGTATATCTTATGGCATGTACTTGCAGACTTTATCAACGGAATTGAACGATAGAAGGCCATTAACGAAGTTCATGCCATGAATCTTTAAACAATAATCAAAAGAGAATTGTACGTGTCTATAGAGCGGGACTAGCAGCCTATGGCATGTGTGCCTGAAGTGGATCACAAGAGAACTTTTTGGCTGGTGGAACTCTTTTTGCTCTCTCCTTGTTATGTATACTTCACACAAAAATGAAGCCCCAGAGTAAATAAATGTTAATTTTTTTCATTAGCAATGATACTTAATGATTATTTATGTTAATTTCTCCATCTTAATACTATCATTGACCTAATAAAATAGATGATATCACCATCTCACTCTGTGGTTTGGCTGTAAGGAATTAAATGATCAGTTTTAAAGATCCAACTTTCTTTCTAAGGTTGTTAGAGGCAACAAGAGTTGGGTTTATGGGTATGGTCCTGACTGGACAACAATCATCACAATGGTAAAGCCTTTCTTTATTTTGGCCAAAGAAAGCCTGTTAAGGCAAGAGCAACATCAAGCATGTATTGATTTGTTGTTTTAACATAGATGGGATTATCCACTAAAAGTTTGTACCTGTGGGGCAGCTAGTTTAGGCAGTATTCTGTTGTAATGTCCTGAAGTAGCTAAGGGATAATATGAAAAGAAAACTAACAGAGAAATGGTGCAGGAATGACTAGGTTCTTCATCATTATCATGGAAGGCTTTATACAGCTTCCATCATACAGCTGTTTTTGGCAGTTAAACTTTTTTAATTTGTCATCCAGCTCAATGTACTGTTCTTCCTAAAGTTTGTAAGGAAAAGAACACTGTCTTAGTTCCACAAGATATATAGAATATTCCAATATATCTTGTGGAACTAAGGCAAAGTGTTCTTTTCCTTACTAACGTTATGGAGTTCCACACAGTGACAGCTTCGTCAATTGATTTTATCTTCCTAAAGTACTTTCATCCTAATTATTACTCTGCAAAATATACCTTGCTGATTTTAGGTTGTGCTGAACACTTTTTGTAAAAACCTTCATTTCATGAAAGTAATTTTGTATCACTCATATATTGTTATCTGTTCAATTTAAGGCTTTGTGAAGTGTATGACAAGAATAAAGATAAACTTTCAGTCATTGAATTATATATTATATCATTGAATGATAAAGTTATGAAATATAAATCCTGATGATAATTGTTTAAATTTGTTGGCATTCATCCAGAAGTAAATAAGATTCTCTACTTCTACAGTGTCACAGTTTGAAATGGCAATGACTGATGAAGAAAAGAAGAAGCTGTACCGCGCCATTGGCTATGGAGAGGGGACGGTAGCTCCAGAGCAGTATCCTTCAACTTTTATTGAGTACAGCCTCTCTTTCTTGCTCAAGAGGCTAGTGGTTGAAGTGTGGGAAGGAGATCTTCAGAGTGGTTCCACCATTAAGGCCAAAACAATTCTTAATGCTCGGATGTCAGGAGTGAAATTTGATATTGAGAAGAGGCCAATCTCTGCTGTAAGGTTAGTGTTGCCTGCTACTTAATACTTAAGTAATTGAAATTCTGGAAAGTCAAGATGGAGATTAATGGAGATAATGTCCTCCTAAAAATACCTAGAGTAAAAGGAGGGGAAAAATTCAGAAGTAATAAGAGCAATCTAAGAGTAAAAGTTATAGTTAACTTAGTTAGTATTAAGTTGAAGCATGCTTCATCATGAACATCATTAATCCAGAACAGGAATTTGATCAGAGAGGAAATTAGTGATTTCTTCTATTTTTTAATTTAACTTAAATTTAAAGTACGTAGACGAAGTGCTAGCGTTTCCTGGAGGAATTACATAAGATAGAAAAATGGTCATTTGGATTTAACTAAATTACATGGTTATAGGGTTAACACTGCTATACTCTAGCAAACAGCAATGAACTGATGATTATTTGGTCTTAACATTTTGATTGTGCTATTTGAAGCTTATGCCACGGCATAAACTCAGCTCTGGTTTACTATTACTTAAAACTACTTCAACCGCCATTGCTTATATATGATCAAAATTGATCATATTTAGTTCCAACAGTCCCCAAGAATCATAATAAAGAAACTCTCCTTCAATGAATTCTTTTTGTAAAAGGTTATTTTAAGATCAGAGTCACTAAATTATCCAAAAAATGAAATTTTAAAAATATTTCTGCTTTTCTAAACATAGTGAAGCCATTTCTAAATGCAAGAATCAACCGCCTATCTTGCCAATTCTCAATAAGACCATGTAAGGAAGTCAACATATGAGATACATGACCTTCATTAAAAGGGAAGCATTCATTTTCTATTAGTGAGTAAAAAGGGATGGTTTGTGGGAAAAACTCTCAGTAACTGAAGATTATCTGAGAGTAAACTCTCAAATTCAGGACTATTATTAAAAGTAATGGTTAACCTTTTCATAAAAAAAATTAAGATTACAAATTGGTTGGGAAGTCACTTATGACTGAAGTGAGAACTTAAGAATCAAGGATAAATCTGTTTGCAATCCCTCTCACTTTCATTAGTTATCACTAGTTTCACTAGTATTAGAAAAATCACTTTCATTAGTTTGGGTTACATTTATTGTGGCCCGAAAACTAAGCACTGTGACAATTGAGCGCATCTCACTACTGAACTTAACATAAAAACTATGTTATATTAATCTTTGACATCTGACTCTGATAGATGTCATAAGATGAAGCATAATTTGTAGAATACTGTTTTACTTAGATTTCTCTTTGTTTAACCACAGATGATGGCAGTATTTTGTTTAAACTTCATCAGCAGTATTTCTGTTCACTCTTCAATATATATGACATAAATTCTTTTTTGTGAATTTAAAGACCCTTAAATCACATTTTATACTATTATAACGTTCTCTATTGGGTATTAATGTTATTTATATTAAACAGCACGTATTAACAAAATTCTAGACCAATTGAGGGCATCTCACTACTTAAGGTAAAACTATGTCATATTGATTTCTGACATTCTGACAGATGGCATAATCTGTAAAATACTGTTATAGTTGTATTAAGAGATGTTTAAGAGATGTAACTCTAAAAGAATTTGTTAAAAATTATACCAGCAGCATTTCATTTAAATTTTTTCGGTTTCTGTTTACTCTAGAAGATAGATTACATAAATTCTTTTTACTTGAATTTAATGACCCTTAACCCACATGTTATTCTCTTCTAACATTATAATTTTATATTAACACTAAGTAATGTATTATTTTATATTAACAGTATATAATTAATTTATCATTTATAATTTGAGCTTTTTAGTTGAAAAATTGAGCGTGTCTCCTTTTCATCAAGGGTCTTTAAATTCCCAAAAAAAGAATTTATCATATATATTGAAGAGTAAACGAAATACTGTAAAAGTAAAAGAAATACTGCTGATGAAATTTAAACGAAATACTGCCATCATCTGTGGTTAAACAAAGAGATATCTAACTATGAGTAGAACAGTATTCTACAAATTATGCTGTCAGATTGTCAAAAATTAATATAACGATGTTTACATTAAGTTAAGTTGTGAGCTGTACTCAATTGTGGTGCACTCAATTGTCATGGTACATTTATAGTAGAATTTAAGCACCTCCAGTCACAAAGTAAATAATATTTTATTAATTATAGGAATCTATGAAGTGTATGAATATCAGTCAGAGTAATATGAGATGAAAATAAAATAATTGTGGAGTAAAGTTTTTAACATTGTACAAATTTAAGGGTTTTATATTTGATACTCAAAATTTTTTTTACATTTTAAAGATTAAATTTAAAGAAATTTTTGTTTTTTAATAGGGTAATATCTGGTATTTCTCGACTTGAGGTGTCTGGTTCTCCAGCCAAAGATGGCAGTTTACCTTTGCTTGTGGCTCCTCCGGGACAAATTAAGGCATCTAAAAGCTCAGACGATGATGAATTACTCCATATTTTCTTTGAGACTGATCCAATTGATGGAAAATGTGATCGTCGCTTGAGAATTCGGGCTGCTCCTCTTCACATAATCTATGATGCTGTCACCATCAATTCTGTTATTGCAGTATTTCGACCTCCTCGAGGTGTTCAACTAGAGAGGTTAGTTTGACTATACAACTGCTAAAGTTTTCTCAGGGAATGAAGTGCATTAATATCAGTAAATGGTATTTGACAGATTGCGAGCTGCTGCTATTTCTGGAATGGAAGAAATCAAGGAGAGGTCATCAACAGGCTTACAGCATGCCATTGACAATCATAAAAACCTTGATCTGGAAATTAACATCATGTCTTCAAGGATACTCATACCAGAAAATGGTACCCTCACCAAGTAAGTTGACTGCATGGTAATGATACCATTTTAAATCTTATTGATGGTTGGTAAAACTTGGGTAATTGTTTCACTCACAGTCACTGTGCATATCTGTTTCGTGATGTTTTATGGTATTCTATACATTTTTCCTCAGTTGAATTAAAAATAAGTGCTACAATCCCAATTATTATTTTGTTTCTATAGAATTAAATTATTGATATGTTATCTTGTGGGCTCCCTATCCTCAAAATTTCCATATTTCTCTAGTACAGTTTCTTTCTTAAATATCTAAATGTGTATTGTGTGGTGCATAATATTGATGAGGAGAAGAAATTCAAGGTTCATCCCTTCCACTGCTATGCTTAGTTACTTGTGGCAACAGTTAACTGTGGCTACAGTCCAAGGATCTTGGAAGGTTCCCATATGTGTCTATTCCAGGTAGAGACCAGATACCCTGGATTATCTCCATTTTTTCAAGTATATTCTACCTTGTCCTTCTCCCTCCCCTTAGTTGGATATTTCTTCAACTAAATGGCTTTATGTTAATCCTGCCCATTCACCTCAACCTGACCCTGTTGTTTCCTCCCACCCCTTCCGGTCTTACATATTCTAGTTTCCTACTTCTTTTGTGCTTGAGAATGATGTTTATGCATTGAAACTAGTAATGCTTTTCTTTGGTTTGTGTATGGTATTTTGTAGTTTCTTTTATATTGAATAGGATCTAGTTTCCTGAGGAAAGCAGTTCCTGTTTTTTATTTTTTCCTAATTATGTCAAGATTTGATAAATCTTAAGAAAGTCACAATCTTAATACACATTTTGTAGTAATGGTTCATTATATTGTTAATGATTTGACAAGTTCAAGAGTGTTTTCAAAATAATGTTTGTGAATCTATCTATATATAAACCAGAAAGCATGTATGTCAGAAAATTCTAACTTTCAGATATTTTAGCACATTGAAATTTGGCATGCAGTTAGAAAGTGTCTCAAAGTAATAGGAAAAATCCTAGGCAATAAGGCAAATTAGCAAAGATTTATCCTTTTTTTTCCAATGGTAATTGGAGGAGAGTACTACCCTACAAATTTTCTGTGTCCCTATCTGTTTTCAGATTTCTCAAGGGATTCCCCTGAGAACTTTTATTTTAAAAAAGCTTATTTGTCATTAACACTCCAAGTGTTGGGTCCAGACCTGGGTCCCAGAGGACCCAGACTTTTAAAATCGATTTCTTGTAACAATATGTACTACCCAGGAAAGAAATGAATGAATATTGAAGTAGGATAATAATTTATACAAAAATAGTGTAAAAATGGTTTATATTCCAAAAATAAAATACTTATTTTACATTGAAATAAAAATAAAATATTTTTTCAAGATTAATATTTGAATAAAACAATAAAAATATTTAAAAAATTAAAATTCAGTCATTTAGTTCAGTTAATTCTAATTTAGTTTGATTCACACGAGTTGGAAATGCAATTAATGCACATAATTCGAGTCTCTTTCATGGCGTGGCTATAGCATACAAAACTGCTGCATTTGTCACATGTTGAAGTGTATTTATTGTCTCCACCAGCGCAGAAGCTGCACCTACCTCTCTTCCTTTTTTCGCCACTAGTTTCTTCAGGCTCCTGTCTTACCATAGAAACTTTCCTGCCTGTCAACTCAATACTCCAAATAATGGTTTTCTGGTAATTTTTCCCTCTGGTGTCTGCAATACACCTGGATTGTCTGTCAATGTTTTCTTTGATCATTGCCATTCCTAAGGTTTCCAAAAATAATTTTCTGGACTTACACAAACTTTCTTCGGAAAATTATTATTTACTTTGTATTATTATGTACTTTATTCGAACTGCACCATTATAACAGCAATAAAAGTTACACGACGTAGTGTACGTAGCCGTGTCCCCAAAGACCCTAGTGGTATATAGTCCGGTGATTCCTATTATTTAAGTTGAGGTAAACTTTTGTTGTAAGTTTTTAATTCTAAATATGATCACCTGAAGGTGAGAGCACAAGAGCATCTACTGTGCAACTGGTATGGACTTTCTTCCTTCACCTATGTAAGCTACCCCTGTACTCTCTGAATTTTATCTTCATAAGTATGTGCAACAGTATAAATTCTTGCAGTATTTTCTTTGGTAGAATATTATTTTGTAAAATATTTCTTAAAATATTTTTTTGTAAACTATAAAGACTTGCTTTCATTTATTAGCATTGACAGATATTGCTGTTACAAACAGTTGACTGCACAAGGCAAATATTTATATTTTAAAAGTTTTTGTGGTGTATTGAATTTTGATTGGGATAGAAACATCCAAGAGTTATTGCAAGTATAAATTACGCTGAAAAGGATGGTATAAATAAAATTACAATTACTCTTTTCCACAGGTGTATTTACAGAAGTAAAAAACAGAAATAGTGTTTTTTACTTCTGTAAATACACCTGTGGAAAAGAGTAATTGTAATTTTATTTATACCATCCTTTTCATATGGATTTCCACAAGATTAAGCCTGCCACAATCGATTTTAATTACACTGAAGTGAAGGGTATATTCTGCTAGGCAAGGAAGGTAGTTATAGGTAGCATAAGCTTCATTATCAGAATCTTAATTCCTTATCATCATTTTAAGAACCATCATTATTCTATAAATGTGTCATAATAATTAGTACAAGAGAGATGAGATTTCATAAAGGAGAAGAATGTTTGTCACCTCATAACCATTATAGAAAATTCTTATTTTAATCCACTTCTCTTTCAAAATATGATACCATTCTATCTGAGCATACTGATAGTTTCTGTCAAATGCTTATGTTGGCTTCTTCAAGCCTCCCGATAGAAGCCTGAGAAACCCAGAATAGAGACAAAAGGGAACCTTCTGGAAGGTAAGTGGAAGAGTTGAACCTTAAATTTCCTCTCCCCTCAATCTTATGTACCACATAATATCCTGTTCGATTTCTATGGAAGGAACTGAACTGTACAATTCTTTCATTTGAAACGTCTTAACGAGTCTGGATCCCTCATACATCCCCTTAGTTATGTCACTGGTAATTGTATTGGTTGAACCTCTGAAGATAACTCATTATTTTATGTAAATCATCTATAAGTCAACCTTAAGTTTTGATATAATTGTTAAATTCCCTAAAGGTCATTCTGGTGGATTAATATCAACTATACCATATAAATATTTTCTCAATAAATATTCTCAAGTAATAAGAGCCTCAGAGTCGACAATATGATTGCATTTATTCTCCTCTGAGAGTTAATGTGGCACCCATTTTGCTGAAATTTTTTTCATACTCAATTTTTCATGCAAAATTGAAGACACTGTACCTTGCCATATGCCTGTGGCCTCAACTATTTCACACACTTTGATTCGTCGATCACTCAAAATCATATCATGTATTTTGTCTCATTTTGGGGGTAGTCACTTCCACTGGACATCCTGAACGATGTTCATCTTTTGTGGATGTATGGCCATATTTAAACTCATTTACCCAATTGTAAACAGTTGCAAACCAAGCAGCAATGTGCCATGAACTTCATATGACTCAGCTTTGATCTCTTTTGGTGTTAAGCCTTTTAAATATAAGTGTTTAATCACCGCTTGAAACTCACTTGTTTCCATTTTTCTAAATAAACATAAGGTTTTTGCTTCAATCGACAATAAAAATGAAACCATATGATGGATATAACTGAGACTTTAACAGCTATTTAGTGAGTAATGATGCTTACTAAAAACATAATTTATGATACTATGAGCACCATCTCTTGGATTTTGTAAGGACTTGTTGAATTTTGAGCTTGTTGAAATTTGAACCCTCATATTTTTTATTTATATTATCCTTTGACTTTAACATACATCTAATGATTAATTTTTACTCTTTCCATAACTGTTGTTTTATTAATTCAGAAATGAATGTGAGACCTCAACAGGAATCGTTATATGGGACCTAGTACCAAATTTAGTCTTTAATGTATACCTATGTATATGCTTCTGCCAAGGATTGTTTGTGTGAATATCCTTACCTCTGTGAAAGTGTGCTTTTGAGGATTTATGTGATTATTTTTTATATTTTAGAGGAATGCTAAAGGATGAATTCTGCAATGTATGGTTCTCAAACTGCTATATATGGTTCTGCAATATATGGTTATATCTGCAATATATGTTCTCAAACTATACTCATTTCATAATGGGTTTATTTTCCTGCGATAAAAGAAAAATTTTTCTCTTTTAGAGATGCATCCTTCCTTATTATCAATCTTGGTGGATTAATGATGAAAAGTGTTGCTCAAGAGAAAGGAATGGTCAGCATTAAAAAGTTGGCTAGAAGTGGTGCAACTGAAGAAGATGTTTTAAAGGAAATGTTTCTGTATTCTTATGATCAGTTCATCATTGATTTCAGAGACATGCAGGTTAGTTGCAGTTTTTCTATCTTAAGCTTGCATACAGTTATTATTTTATGTATTGTTTATCCTTGGGTGTTTATCTGTTGTGATTATAAGTACCTTTTAAATATACTAGGTATGCAGGAATAATTTTATTAGTTAAAGATGCTATTATCAAAGTATTTATATTCACAAATATTCCAGGAATTCGAACCCGAGCGTTAACCGGTTAATAAACGCACTTGGTCTGTGTTATCAAATAATTACTAGTGAAATTCGGTGGAAATCAACCCATAATGGAATTTGAAGGAAGAAAATTGATATTATTAATTTCAATGTTTATATGCCTTTTTTATAATTTATATTTGAAAATGTCTATCATTTTTAGACGTATTCTTACTAATCAAACATATATTCAATATAACATATGTTCAATATTTACAGAATATTCCTGATGTAGTATTTATTTTTCTCTGGGAAAGGTTGATATCTAATTAAATCCTGTAATTACAGGTGTGCCTTGTTGTGCATTTATAACAGTTTTTATAAATTTATAGACTTCTTGAAATTTATTTTTAAGTACATTTCTTCCTAAATATGGCAACAGGGGGACATGATGTAAGGCTGGGGTTCTTAAACTTTTTGAGAAGCTGGCTGCATAAGTTCACAGAAAGAGCTAAGCTGGCAGATCTATAGGGATCCTCATTTTATAAATCTTCAAATATATTGTGTGTCATATTTAAAAAGGAACAGCTGAAGTAGGTTTCATATGTGAGAATGTGTGACTACATGATGAGACTCCAGTCTGAAAATGCCGAACCATGGTACTCCAGAAATATTGTTAAAAAGCTTACAAATAAGTGTATAAATACATCATTATTTAAAAATATTTTCTTGGTTTAACTATTGTTATAATGTTCAGGTTTTGTTTTTTGAGTTTTTCTTTTATTATACTTCTATAAATAATTCTTGAATTTATTTGTTCTAATAAGGCCTTGTGAAGTTCAATTGTGGTTTACTCTTCATTAAGCCTTATATTTGCCTCTGAACCATTACATATATTTGTTTGGGGTATCAGTCTTCAAGTCCATAAGCTTTAAAGGAATTTTACTAGCTCTCTTCCTAATTAATTTCGTCTCCTACTTTCTAATTAATTTTGCCTAGTCTCTTCTTGTTTTGAAAAGTTGCGTGACTTTTTGCATGTGTTTTTTCTCTCTGAGACTGTGTACTTAGTAGGTATATAGTGCTAAATTATACCTGTGTATTTGAATCTCTGAGAATTATCAGGAAAATTTGAAACATTAATTTTGATAATTTGTTGACATTAATTAATTATTTGATTTTTGATTATTCGATTAATATTATCATAGTTAAATAAAATATCTTATAATTTTAATTATTCTATTGATAAAATTGCTCAATTTTGTTGAAGAGTCATTTTAATATTTTTAGTTAAATTGCTAGTAATTTTAGGATCTTAGGATTTGTAAGGTAATGAACTAGTATTTAAAAATTATTATTGAAATTTAATATAATTCTTTTTACAATGAAAATCATATAAGTTAAAAGCATTATTACTTCTGAGATGTTTCTAGTCTTCCTGTGTGTTAAGTTGTCCATGCATGTTCTTCAGAAATTATTCTCAATTTTTGTCTTCAGTTTGAAAGATGTTGCTTTTAATTAGTAAAATGAAATTCCTTTACATTTAGGAAAGGAATTATCCAAATATATATTTAATATGGTAAGTTAATTTATTTACTACATTTTATTTACTATTAATATTAACTATTTATGTAATAGTAAGTTGCAAAAAAGATATTGCTGTGGGCTCATATTGCAATGCTCATCCCTCAGGTACTGATGGTATGTAATCATGAAGACTGGGAAAGTGTTGTTGGTGTGAACTCAAAACTCCATTTATTGCATCCATTGGCTCTGGAGATCCGCATATTCATTTGCCTTATCACCGATGACCCCAGGCTTCCAAAAGTCAAAGTCGATGTTCATCTTCCTCCTGTTCATGTGCATTTCTCTGGTTAGAGAATATACTGTTTCTTTAGATCTCTTCTTTCTCAATATTCTTTTGATAAGTATGTAGGTCAAATGGCATGTGTTTTCTATGTAGACTTGTAAAGAAAATTCCATAACACTGTTCTTACAAATCTCATGTTCAGTGTACCTTTTCTGTATTATAGTTTGTAATTAAATGTTTAATATGTCACTGATTTATAAGAAATTTGAATTCTTATGAGGAAATTTTTAATGAAATTACTTAAGAACAAGTTTTTACCAGTTTTATCTTTTTTTTGTGTTGATGAAAGATATGCATGTCTGAAACCTTTGAGTAAAATCCTGTTTTCATGAAAAATTTAAAATTTTCTTATTCTAAATGAATAGTTATTGGCAAGTGGAATGCCTTTAATATTGATAAATGTTTTGATATATTCTCATTCTCTTAGTAAGGTTTTATCTTTTCATAAAAATGGTTTTGACGTCAATTTTAATATAATAAACTCAGATAAGATATTGCTGAAACATTCTAAATTTTTTGTATGGATTATTTTCAGATCAGCGTCTCCTTAGTCTTGCTAATTTGTTTCAAAACTTTCCAATGCCTGGAGAGGATGAAGAAGACATTCTACCTCCTCTGGTGAGTTTTTCTGTAGTTTTTATAGCTTTTTCTAGCCAAACTTTGATCGTTCTTTCTTGTGAGAATTTTCCTGTGGACTGAGGGATCTCTATCCTTGAGGAAATCAAGTATAGCAAGAACAGATTTTTCAGAGTTATTTTGCATAACTTGGTTAATATTATTATTGAATATTGCTAAACCTAATCCCTTAATGTTATGTTCCTTATATTTGCATTTATTGACATTGGCTCTTACTAATTTTAGTTATACAGTCCAGGAAAACATAGTCTCACTAGTTTCATTCTAGTCTTTTTGTGCCTTGTGTTCTCTTTCACTAAAAATCATAAAGCTTTCCTGTTATTCAAACATTAAAAACCAAAGATAAAACATAATATTTGTACTGGGGGATACATTCCAATAAGTTAGAGTTCTAAATGAAACCGTCTTAAATGAGGTTGTCTTAGTATGTAAATAATGGGGATAAGTGATACAGAAAGGAGAGAATAAGGATATTTATCAGCTTTTAGTTTTATTATGTAAAATTTATTATTCAATACTTCTTTATTACATTAATCATATAATTATTTATTTCTGATATCAATATGTGTTCCTGAAGTTCTCATGAAAATCAAAAAAGTTATTGTAAGGAAGTTATGTTTGTTTCTTTTTGTGGAGAAGTCATATAACATTCTAATGTTGTCATGGTTTGCCTTTTCCTGTTTTGTTCAGCAAGTAGCTGTTTATAGCAAGACACTTTGTCTTACCTTTGAACTTCTATCAAAAATTAAATCATTTTGTATAAACTAATCCATAACTTCCGTTATAGTGGCTAAAAGTTTATTTAGAAAATCCGTTGATAGTTCCTTTTGATCCTCATCTTTGGAAATGCTAATTTATTTAGGTTAACAAAATCATACCCAATTTCAGGGAATCCGAATACTGAGTTTAATTTTGGGGACTCCCCATATAACTACGCAATACTGAAACGACACTAAGTGAAGCAGCATTAAATTGGGTCTTACTGTAATTTATTTTGTAAATGCTATGTCTTGTATGCTTACCAAAGTTGTTATTTAATGTTTTTCCATAAATTTACCAGTTAAGGAATATTTATTCATCAATTGTAATAATTTGTATTGTTTAACTTTAAGGACACCTGCTCTATAGCCTCTAGTACTTATAACATCAGTGAATTAGGTGCCATTGGTGCAAGGATGGCTCCACCTTCAAGTTTAAAATCTTCCTCTGCTGCACCACTAGTGCAATCTACTCTTACTGAGCTGACGTTTCATGCAAATGGTGAGAAGAATGGGTTTTAGTAATTTACTTTTGTGAAATGAAATCAATTTTTAGGGATTTTTATTAATTTTATTTTAGAAAATTATTAAAGAATAATATTTTGGTTAATTTTAAATTTATTAACCCAAAGTGATATTCCAAAGATCAGCTAAGGCTCATTGCTCATCAAAATAAGTCCCTTTTTCTTTCCATTGATTTCCTCACCTCAACTTTCTTTGGTAATATCAATGAACTGAATTTAACAGTTAAGTGGAACTTTCTTTTCCTGCAGAATGTATGCAAAACTTGTTGTAAAATTGTCTTCATTTCCTACTTTGCTCTGAAATTTTCAAAGAATTGTGTCTATTGTCATGAGATTACGTACAGAGTGTCTGAAGATTATTGAAAGAAAGTTAGTTGTTTGGATGATTAGTAGAAAAGGAAATTTCAATAGATACTTGATGATGGAAGTGACAATGAGGGATAATAGAGTAAGTGTTGCACAGAAGAGAGTGAATGAGAGCTTTGCAAAAAATAATTGTGTACTAGTTAAAATGTGGAAAAAAAAGTATAATTGATGATATTATATTTGTGTGTCAGAGGTGTAGCCAGAATTTCATTAAGGGGGGTCCAAAATGTTTTTACCTGCAAATAGTATGCTCTCTTTGCAAATTTCCTGCCTTTCATTTCTCAATCTATTTGACCTATGCTGGGACCCATGTATCCCTGTGGCTATGCCAATGGTGTGTGTGTGTAAAATTTTTTGTACTATTTTTCATTTCCATTCTACCCATGGTGAAATTCATGCTTATTTTCTTTAAGATTTTCTATGATAGCCATTTATGTAATGGAAAATTTAGGATTATTTTTACCTAAATATTGAGCCACATTCAATGTACATATGAATTCATTTTAAAATCAATAAATGAAATTGAATATAGGAGACCAAGTTCTTGTAGAATCTGAATCATGTTGCAGGTGCTAATACTGAAATAAGAATACAATCTTTACTGTTACTGCCTACAACCTTTACTTTCAGGTTGGTGAGTAATTTATATAATTAATTTGATAATCATCATGCCAGTGAATTTCATCAAAAGGACTCAATGTATTTCAATTTCTTTTTCAGAGTTTGTTATGAGTGTAGGGAGAGAGATTGATCCTGAAGATATGCCTTTGGTCGAGTTTCGTCTCGATACTCTAGAAGCACAGATAAAACAGCGAACATTTGACCTCACTATCTCACTTCATATTGGAAGTGTACTATTAAAGCAAGGAGTTTTAGGATGTAAAGAGCCAATCCACATGCTTTCTGTCGCCCATGCTCCTGTTGATGAGACTGATGGGGAAGTTCAGGAAAAGCAGCACCTTCTAAGCATTCTTTTCACCCAGGTTTGGATTTTTCAGCTATTCTAACTCTTTTTGATTATGAAATAGTTATCTTTGAAATATTAGTGTTTGAAAATGAAAATCTTAATTGATTTTCTTTAAGATTTTTTAGGTTTATTCTCTAAAATTTCTCATCATAGCATTTTCTATAAAAATATAAATCTTTATCTTTTAATATAAAGATCTGCAGTTTACCAAATCTTGATATAACCTTCCCACAAATACAGTGATACTTTGGGGCCTTTTGTGAAAACTATAGCCCCTTGAACAGTACTTACATTGACATAAAGTACATTTTTTTATCTTAATTAAGCCATTAATGTAAAGCAAATCTAGATGTATGCAACACACATGCCAACAGAAATCCTATAGATGGACAAGTCTTTCTACATGTAATTAATTTGAATATGTGAAATAACATAGTAATAATATCATCATGTTTTCAGCATATTTATAACCCAAAAGGAATACTACCCAATGAATAGCATAGAATGTATATATAGCATAAAAGTGTTATTCAAAGTTATAATATACTGGCATAAAAATAGAAAATCAGGTGCTAATAGAACAGAATGAAGGAGGAAAACAGAAATCAAAAAGCATAAAATGAAACTTTAAATTTGTTAAAGTTGATAATACATAGGTGGGTGAGATACAGAACAGATTTTCACTGATAGAAAAGACCACAGGAATCATGCCAAGAAACCTTCCATGAGTGGTGAGATCAGCTGAGTTTTTCTCTGGTGAAGAAGAAGAGGGGAAAACCATATGGTCAGTTTATTACTCTGACTAGGGAGGTTTAGGAGAGGACATGAAGCAGGTAGTAGTTTGGTAGTGGTAAACAGAAGATAGAGAGAGAGAGGAACGAAGTGATGTTCAATTAGGATAAAATCATTTCCTTTTATTGTAAATACTCAATTTTCAACATAATTTTTTGATAAAAATTTAAAATTTTGAACTGCAATGAAATTTATTTCTGTATTCATGATTGCTGAAGAAGTATAATACATCATGAGACTAGATTCTTAGAATAAAAAGAGAATTTTAATATTCACGGATGACATGAACGGTAATGACATTACATAACAATATTTCCAAAGAAATAGAAGATGTTCAATATTTTCTAATATATTTATTTTGTTTTTGAAATGAAATATGGCATTTTTATAGAGTAAAGGAACATAAAAATAGAAAATGTATCACTGTAGCATAGTCATACAAAATTGTTCTTTATTATATATATAAGAAGCAAATGTCTGTTCGCCCCCCTATTTATCTCAGAAACGGCTTGACTTTGAGATCTGAAACAAACTGCATTGAGTTTCTACGATGCTGAAGCCCTCAGGAAAACTATTTTCATCTCTGTAAAGGCATGAATTATCTCATATAAGTGCACGGGGATAATAAGTTCTTATAATTTTTATAAGAAATTTACGTAAAGTAGGCTTTCATGAATTAAAAACAGTAGAATAAGTATTATAAATAATTTATATGATAAGGAATATTTTGAGTTTTTATGATCTTAGGGCAGAATTTTTTTGTGCTTAGGAGGACCAAATATATACAATAATAGATATATTTTTAAACTATATTAAGTCCTGTCATGCTTGATGGGTGTGTTTACTAGTACATAAATAATAATATTTGCTTTACATAGAAAAACAGTAAAAAAGTAGAAAAAATTAAACTCATTTACAAATCATTACTTACAAATACAAACAAAAGTTAAAAATTCAATTTCATATTGAGAAACCCTTAAGAAAACACGTGGTATAATTAATTTTTGATTCTCTTAGATGATGAACTTTCTTCCAAAGTCATTGTATTGCTTCCAGAGCTGCTATATTCTATATCATGCCACTCGCTGTCAGACTCCATATCAGAGTAAAGGTATAAAATTATCCAAATAAATTAAAATACTCAAAATTCGAAACTAATTCACAATATTTGCACTTTATGAAAAAAATAATTTTCCAATAGATGGGTCACACGTCTTACAACTCTGAGGTAAATTCTCAGACTAATTGAAAAGTGTGTGACTTCAGGTACCGCATTCCCAAATCCTCTGTAGTTTTAAAAAAACCTGGTGTTCCTTGCCCATTCACATGTCATACATATGCCAATTTTGAACCTGGAAGATAAAACTCTTGAGAAATCTGGAGAACTAGATGTGCATGTCATCACCCAGGGCCAGAGTGCAATTAGAGCAGACCCTTTTGTGGCTTATACTGCATATATATGTGGTCAATAAATGACCGTGCGTCTCAGTTGCACATCCTGTTGACAACTTTTCATACTCATTCCTTCATGTATGGCAAAAGCATTTCTCTAAATTATTGTTAATCTTCTTATTATCTTAGAGCATTTTGAATAAAAAATGAATGAATGTAATTAGTATTTTTATTTCTGTTTGTTCTACTTGTGGATGTTATGGTTTTGCCTAACAGGAGACCTTGCATTCTTAATGTTTTAAGCTATCAACTACTGGAAGGCTGAGGAAACCTTGTTCTAAAAATGGCAGCAGGTTTAATGATAACAAAAATTTATTTAAAAAACTAAAATCTTCAAATCTACTCCTGAAATAATATTGTAATCTTAGTTTTTTATTACATTATCTTTTTGCTAATAGATCCTAAAAAAAGATAATAATACTCAGTAACCTTTTTGGAAGAATTTACCACTTTATAAATGCTAAGATATATTGAATACATTGTAGCGTATTCGTTGGCAAAATTTTTTTTCTTTGATGTGAGGTTGCATACCCTGCTTCATATGCCTGAGAATTTCTCAGGATAAACATGCCAGGCCCAAGCACCCTTACAACAGGGTCTTGGGATAAGACAATGAAACTGATAATGGAAATGATACCTTCTTGGAATGAAAAGATTGGCAAAAAGGTGGTGAACAAGACCATCTTGGGGTAGCTAAAAAATCGCTACTTAATGGCAAGACAGTCTTGGGCAACTGTGTTAAGTGGTTATAGCTTAAAGACTCATAACATAGTGAAGATGTAAATCTACACATTTGGAAAGATTACTGGCATGCTGAGCTGGTTCCAGTAATTGTCACTGAGCTTAATTACTTGGACAAAATATTAATTTTGTTTCTATTGTAGCACTTTGTTCTTGTAGAAGTTTCATATATTTTTATGAAACTCTCTCTTGCCTTGGCTGTATATCTAATGTTATGTGATGAACTGTTATGAAATAAAATTAATTTCTTGGGCGATTTGTGAGACCATATGTGATTACTGCTGTTATTTTAAGATTAATGGTTGAAATAACTATGTTATAGTATCATAAAATTTCTTATTGGAGACTAGCTACAGTAGGTTAGTTACAAGATTACAAATTCATTCTTCACTAATTACAAACCAGCTTTTCAAACTACCCATAATATAAGAAAATCTCTCCTCAACATTAAAGACAAACTTGAAGATCCCCTCAAATCTGGTGTTTATAATGCTTGTGGGGAAATTCACATGGGACAAACAGGCAGACATCTACCCAAAATGGTTTAAGAACACAGATGTTTCATAAACAGTTCACAAGCATCACACTTTTCACTGTACCTTCTAAATCATAATCACCCCTCTGACTTCTCTGCTTACCTCTTACACCATTTACCTAAGGGACACTAATTATACATTTTTGAACAGATGGTAATATCACATGACACACAAAATAACTGCACCCTCACAAACATCCACCAATTCACGACTCCATCCCCCAGCTTTCACTGATCAACCTTCTTCCCTAACTCCCTCAACCCTCCAACTCTCTTTCCCCTTTCCTAACTCCTCCTTTCCTTTTGATATACATCAAACAGTTGTGATAGTAGTGGCCTGATGATAGCTATTATTAGCTGATACCTGTCACCAATAAAATTCAGTGAAACTTTAACATAGTCATTTCAGCCATTAATTTTATGGATTTTCACCTACTGTTGGATTGAAAATAGTAAAGACCTGGATTTTGATGTGTTCTCCTTTGATGATCTGCCATTATAATGTGACATGTTATACATTGTTCGGAAGAACATTTCTTTGCCTTTAAAATTATGGAAATGGGAAAGTGCACCAAGCATTTAAACTGTGCTGTGTGTGCCTTGGCCATAACTGCAAGTGCCACAAGGGTGTGAAAATGATAGAGTCATGACTTTGCCCAAGTTTACCGTGTTTTGATTTGGTTTATGTTGACTCAGATTAAGCAGGAGATCAATATTGACTCATAACGTATATCATTTTAAAGGCAGAGAAGTGTTCTTTTGAACGATGTATAACATGTCGCATTACAATGGCAGATCATCGAAGGGGAATGCGTCCAGGACTATACTGTTTTCAATCCAATAGTAGTAACAGCTTCTTCCATCAATTCTATGCTATTTTAAGATTTAATTTCTGAATTTTGAGTATTTATCTAACTGTGAAAATATCCACTTCTGATGATGAAATACATGACTGATGAAGTAGAAATAATATTATTTTGTAGTAATCAATAATAAATTAATAATTGAATTATTGTAGTATAAAAATTGGTTAGTGAAAGACAAACACACTGGGAAATGTAGTTTAATGAAGTTTCTTATTCACAAAAATAGCCTTGATCATTAAAGAACCTCAGTTGTCAAGCTGACATTGGTGTACCATGCAGTGAAGCATCAGCTTAGTTACAATAGCCCTGACTGTGGAATGAAGTTAAAGCATGTAATTTTTATGATTCTTTTTACTGTTGTCTAAACTATTACTCTGCGTATAAAAAATCATAAATATATCTCAGAATTGAAATAAATTGTTTATAAATTAATGAGTGTTCAGTAGTTTGTTTTCAGAACATGTATTTTTCAATTATGGATTAAGTGTGGAGGAATGATTGTAATAAAATGCATACTGTGGTCATAGCTGAGCCAGCTAATAGATTTAATCTCAACATGCACTGTGAACAATTTGATTCATATTTATAAATTACAGATCAGAAATGATTAGTGTAAAAAGCTTCAACTCACTATACATATAATTTATGAAATAAAGGTTTTCTTTTTTTTAACTTGCATGAAATTAAAAAATGTTAATGTGATCAGAAAAGAATTGAAATCATATTGATTGTAATGTGTTATAGATCCAAATTTATCTTTCTCATTGGAAAGGACTAAAGTCATATATGCACCTATTGTAATAATAATAACAACACTTAACTAGCCATTAACCATGAAAAAAAAAGTATAGGTAGGCATCGCATATAAACAGGCATGGGCATAATATAAACACATCCTTTCATTAATAAAGATTGTAAAATAATTCATTATTATATTATCTCAGTTTCTACTATATAGATAATATTTTTGATGTTTGAAAGTATACTGATGCGATAAAAATTATCATTTATTGTGTAAGAGTACTTAAGTCTTTGGGTCAAGAAGGTCCACAGTTGATAAGCCTATCTCAGTGCCTTTTTAATTTCTTGTTTGCACTAAATTTTTGTTAAAAATTGATTTTTTCTTATAAACCATTTTTTATTAATTAATTAATTTAATTATTCCTTGTAAAAGTTGATCACATGTCTGTCAGCATTTTCACACTTGCCCATTTTGTGCCTGTCATTTCATTTTGGATTCTATGTTGCACTAAAATCCTAAAGAATTTCCTTCTGTTTTTCATCAATTTTTTCTCGCTATTTTATATTTGTGTTCAGGTTAGTGACAAATCACCAGACTTCCAAACTGAGTGGAAATCTGTGGAACGATCATTGAGCATTCATCTTACTGGAGTGATTCTAGCAGTTCATGCAGAAGCTGTGATGGCATTGAAAGAGTTTGTGGAGAATTTGCTTCAAAATATTAGCCAAGATAGCTCTAGTAAACGAAAAGTTAATGAATTGGCACTACCTGGTCCTAGTAGAGCTGCCTCCACTCTTAATATCAATATGCCAAGTGGTAAAATAACATTTCTCATTTACTAGAATATAAGGTGGTATTGGAATGCAATTGGATCATAGCCTCAGTAACGTAGAGCAGTTTTATTTATTACAGCAAATATTATTTCTTCTTTCTGAATTAACATTATGTAAGTAGTGTCATCTTTTTTGTGAAAAAATGCATAATATTCATGGATATCTACAGTAATAAATGCATTTTGAATTGATTTTATTTGTGCATCTTGCATACATTTTTAGAATTTAATGTATTTTTGTGAAGAAATAACACCGTAGTAACTAAAATATTTACAGAACATTTTAAAGGATATTTTTCATGATTCTTTTCTTCATATCAAAAATAAATTAGCCACCTGTCCTCAGAATATTCAAGGCTCTATAATTCAAGGATGCTTCCTGATTTCAACATCAGATACACTTATTGTTAGTTCTTTCCTTTCTGCTTTATGCATGTTGATTGCTTATGGCTTTTACAATTTTTAATTCTTGCTGTTTTGATGCAATATTTTTGGACTGATGTCAGGCACCCTTTAACTGATAGTCTTTTGATAGAAATAGTTTTGTTTAATTTTCCCTTAAACATGAGACATGCAAAATTTAAGGATGTGAGAATATATAAGAATGTTTTTTCAGAAGTGTCTGCTTATATAAATTAAAACTGTTTAAAACCTTTCACACTTATGTACTCAGATAAAAGCATTTATGAAGTTTTTTTTTCTTTTAGAGATTCAGTAAAAGTTGATATGTAAATAATTGATTTTTTTATAAATTTAAAAAATATTTATTGTTTAGAATTGCAGTGTCATGTTTAAGTTTTTGGTCATAATTACAACATAAAAATGGATAAGATTGGTGAAGGTTATCATTTCTGCAAAGTAAAATTTTGTTAATAGGATTTAGTTCAATATTGTAAATGTTTTCAATGGATGGATTGTAATTCTTTTGAAATTATTTTAAAAATAGGTTTGTCTACTTACTAGGTGCAGGGTTTACATTAAACAGAAAGTTTCTATTCAATAGAAAGTCCCATGCATAGCATATACATAACCGCATCTGCCATAAGACTAAAGCAATAGAGAAAAGTAAAGTGATAGAGTAAAGTAATAGCATTTAACAGTAACAGCAAATTCTGATATTGCTAACCTTTAAGAAGAGAAGAAGAGAAGATGTAATAAGCGTATAGATACAAGAAAGTACATAACATGAATTTATGATCACAAATCAGTGTACTTCTGCAGAATTTGATCAAATAATAGATTAATTCAGCAATCTTTAAAAAGCTCAGTCTGCAGTTTTATAGAAAGTGTTTGAAATTTAGAATACTCTCTGGAGAAGATCATCTAACTTAGAATAGTTTCTGTGCTGCTTTTTGTGGAAATAATGTTCAATAAGTAGATTTATTTAAGTTATTTTAATGAAACAAATTCATTGAATGTCTTGTTTATGCATTTCATGATTCTTATTAAGTTATTATTGGGAAGATGAATCTAACTAATGTTAGCAGGGAGAGTAAAATTATCCAAAACATTAGGATCAAATTATATTGGTATTATAATCATCGAGGACAATTTAAGAATGTTTAAGATATATTCAGTTAAGCATCATTATCTTCTCAGCTAAATTGTTTAGTGGAGAAGTGAAGGTGAGACCACTGTTGGTTTGAATTGATGATTGAGTCTTCTATCATTCCTAGTGATTTTCCTATATCCTGTTAGGGAAACATAAGAACCTGATGTTGATTTTCCTTGCAAGATTTCGAAATGACATTTCAGCTCAAGGAACGTCTTTCACTCTACTGTACCCTTATCTTACCAAAGTTCAAAGAGTTTGACTTTGATGCTGTAGTAATGTTGCTACTTTGAACAAGGTTGTTATTTACATTATAGTTTTCAGTAAATTCTTATAAATCTTCTGTGAATAATTAAAATGTTTTCTCAATTTCCTCCTATCTTAGTGCCTCATCTGCAGCACATTCCTGCTGGTGGTAGTTTTTTAAAGTATAGCAAAATTGCAGATTTTGTCTTCAAATTTTTAATTATTCATTATTGTAAGCATGAAACAAAGTAGTAAGGAATCCTTTATTAAATCCACTGACTCACATGTACATCAAGCCCAACTTACCTGGCATGTCATCAATGCACATGTTGTCATTGCTCTAGGGGTTTAACCTTAGATTGAAATTTTGGCTCCTGGGGTAGTATCACCAAAATGCAGAGACAGTGTACATGTTAAGCAATATAAAGTAGAATTTTCATAATCTCATGGATTATTTCCAACTTTCTTACCCATAGTTGTTAGTTAACTCCGTTGAATTTCTTTATGGTAAATTGTGAGTAGAAAGGTGTGCATTGTCTTTACCCAAAGGAAATCAGTTTTTGAATTTTCATTTGAATCAGTTGTGTTTTAATTGATAACCTTTTGACAGCCTGTTAAGTTGTATAGGCTTTGAGAACTAGAAGTTAATGAAGTTTTCTTTATGAGTATGCTCTGCTGCTTTGATAATTTGTAAAAGGTATATTTTCTGCTTTATTATACTATATTATATTAATTATTTTTATTACATTGGTTGTGGTATCACTTGAAGTTTTTTGAAGTTTTGTCAACTTTTCAATTTCTTTTATTACTAGGGAAAAAGAAGCGTACTAGACATAATCCCGATTTGATTCATCTCAAATTGGATGCTCAGTTGGAGCAGTTTGGCATAAGTTGCCATGTTGCTGCTCATGATGGACCTTTGATGAGATTTGATGTAAAGACAATGAAGGCATCTACCATTGTTCGGGAGACCCACACTGAGTGCAAAGCCTCTCTTGGGAGTATTCACACAGTAGATCTGAGCCCCGAAACAATTCATAAGGAAGTAATGACTCAATCTTTCTTCTGTTTCATGGAATAGTCATTCTGCTGATTTGTCTACAATCATGTGCTTTCTCTTTTAATAAGGTGATCCGACCTCTGGCTGGAGAGACCCTAGTCCTGGAAGTTGTGATTTGGGCAGAAGGACAAGGTGGAAACAAGGACCTCCGTGTCCGTTGCAATCTTGGAAGAATACAGTTCATCTTTTTGAACCGATTCATCAACACTCTAATGGTAAAGATATTTTTTTCCAGCAAATTTAGTCATGTACTCACCGAGCTCAGAAATAGACAAGGTGCAGCCTGTTTATCTGTTTCTGTGAAACATTATCAAATGAAATCTACAATTGAATTTTCATAGAAGACCCTTGTTCCAATTTACAATCCACTGAATATATGCTTATCTAGGTCTATCAGTAAACACAGGTCTTTGAATAAGGAAATGATAAGTTGAATTATCAGTATTAATAATCAGAGAAATAAAACCGATAATATAATATCCGAGTTTGTTCTTGAAGTCTGCACAGCCATCACCATTGCGTTGAGAACGTATACAATATATCAATTGGTGGCAGTGTTGCGACCATTTGAAGAAGTCACTAGGAGTATGAGTGACAGCAAAGCCAGTATTTCCTCTGTAATTCCATTGATTCACGTGCTCAAACAGAACCTCCAGATTCAAATACTGAACCGAATGTTACTGGTTATATGAAAAAGATGATTGCAAAATTAATTGAAGACCTAAATTCAAGATTTGGTGAGCTACACACAAACAATTTATTTGCACTTGCAACATACTTAGACCTGCGTTATATACTGAAGTTTTTCAACGAAGCTGTGAAGGAGCAGGTGGAATCTCAGTTGATGAAATGGATAGATAAGTTTGAATCAACTGAACTTGATGATTACGATTCTCCATTAAATAAAAGATTTTAAATTGAATCAGATACAAACAAAGATGAGACAACCACTAGTTCTCAGTCTCGGAACCATCAAAATAGGTCGGTCAGCGTCCAATCTTATCTGGCCAATATTCTACTGGACAGTGATGAAGAGGAGGTCATTCATGGAACTGACATTCATGAACTGAGTCTGCTGTAGGCTGCAAATTTCAAATTTGGAGGGCGCTCTTAAATGATTACAATAAAGAGAAACATTTCAAATGGAGAGAAGATCCATTAATGTGGTGGAAGGAAAATGATAAATTCAAGGTATTCAAGCCAATCGTGCGTCAGTTTTTATCGGCTCCATCGGGGATCGTTCCTAGCGAACAGCTGTTCAGTGGAGCTGGTTTGATTTACAACCATTTAAGAAATAGACTGGATGGCGAAAAAGCATCCAAATTACTGTTGATAAAATATAATTTATCAATTATAAATTTTGACTATTAGTTTGTAAATTTGTCCTACATATGAAAACATTCGCTAGTTTTTTTTCAGTTTCATTAACTTTTGTAACAATTCAAAATTTTCCTTTTCTCATTTTGCAAATGAAGGTTGTTTTAAGCAAATTTTATAGTTTCCTGATGTAATTATGTCACCTCCGTCTCCGATATACCTCCGACGGAGGTCGGAATGGAACCTCCGAATCCGACTCCGCCTCCGATAAAATCACCTCCGTAACATCCCTAGTCCACACTATCACTGTTATCAACAGAAAAGCGAAAAAAAAAAAGTCAGGAAAGTGCGAAAATGGTCGAGAAGTTCACTCCGTTTGAGATTCAAGTACGCACTGACTCAATGTTGCGCGACATTGTGTAAAGAATCCCACTTCGGATGGGATTCAAAAAATACTAAAATGTATCACACGAGATGCAAGATTCATTGTTGCGGAGCGTCCCGGATGCTAGAAATGAATCCCAGACGCAGCTCGCGCGACAAAGAGTCCGAACAAAGAATCTCAGTGCATACTAGCCTTTATGAACCTTATTTATGCATATGATTATTTACTTTGTGTTCTTTTCATTACATTTCTTTGAAAAAAGTGGTGCCTGGCTCAAAGTTTTTTTTTGGGAGCATATTGTCACAAAGTGTGTTAATTGTGCTGACATTGAGTTTAGTCAACCAAAAAAAGATGTAAAACTAAGTTCAAAATGTATAAAAATAATTTTCTATTAATTTTAAATGTTTCAAATTACTATGTCTCATGCAACTTCTTAAGGGTTAACCATATAATAAGATGCCACATCATTACTTGACGCCAACCTAGATTTCCTTCTAGGTGGCTGGCTTTGACCTGTATGGTGCTCACTTAAAATCAGACTATTGTGCTTATTTGCAATTTTTAATGATTGAATGTCAACTGTATTTTAATGGATTGTTTAAAGTCTGATAGTATTGAATTATAGACTATAAGAATTATAACAATACATCATCATCATTGGTTTTCTGCCAAATGGCAGGTCCTTGGGGTCATTGGTTTTAAAATAATTTCCTTCCCAAGGCTTTAGCTTTAGATTTTGCATATCCTTCTCTTCCTTTTACTTCATCCAAAAGCTTTCTTCTCCTTCTCCCTCTCTTCATCTTTCCTTCCACCGCTCCCTCTACTGCTATTTTTAATAGTCCTTCATGCCTTAGGAAGTGCCCAATCCAGTTTCTCTGCCATTTCTTAATAATATCCATCAATATTCTGTCTTCTCCCACGCACTGCAGGACCTCCTCATTTCTTACTTTATCACTCCAAATTATACCTTCCATTTTTCTCCATTTCCACATTTCAAACGCCTCTATTCTCTTCCTGTCTGCTTTCCTAATCGTCCATGTTTCAGATCCATACAAAAACACATTCCAAACATAGCATTTCATCAACCTCTTTTTCAATTTCATATCCAACTTGCTTGTCAATAGCCTTTTCATCTTGATGATTGCTGTCTTTGCCATTCCTACTCTTTCTTTAATTTCTTTTAAGCATTTCCAGTCACTTTCCACTACACAACCAAGATACTTGAATCTCTCTCCACCTGCTCTATGTCCTCTCCGTCCAAAACCAATCCTATTCTTTCTTCACATCCTATCTTCATGGTTTTTGTTTTTCCCTTGTTTATCTTCAGTCCATATCTTTAAGAATGGAAAGGACTTTTAAGAATAATTGGAGAAAGATATTTGGAGAGTGAAAGAGGGTTATGTTTATGCTTTGTGGACCTTGAAAAAGCATTTGATAGGGTGAATTGGAGGAAACTGATGGAAGTAATGAAAAGAAAGGGAATAGAATGGAGAGAGAGGAGATTGATTGAAAGACTGTTCAAGAACCAACGAGTGGCGGTGAGATTTGACAGAGGTTTAAGTGAATGGTGCAAAATGGGGAGAGGAGTTAGACAGGGATGTTGTCTGTCGCCAACGTTATTTAACATGTATTTAGAAGAAATGGTCGAGGAAAGTTTGGAAGAAGAGGAAAATTCAGGAGCAAAAGTTGGGGGCAAAAGGATAAAATGTATCAAATTCGCTGATGATATAGTAGTGATCGCCGAGGATCCTGAGACATTGAAAAGGATAATGGACAGAGTTAATGTAGGGTGTGAAAGATATGGAATGAAGATAAACAATAAATCTACAAAGAAAAAGAAATTATCATATTTATTGGCATATAAGATGTACTTCATTCCCTGAAATTAATGGCTCAAATTCTACCAACTTACTACACACTTATATTACTTTTATATTATTCTGATTGAGTAAAGAGTAGCTTATTCATTTAATCCATCTTTTTATATTTTCAGTGTTTATATATAATAAGGTATAATAATTTTGAAAACTTCTTATTGACCTTGAGATGCAACTAACCAAGAAACAAAATTTTGCAGGGGTTTGTGAATAACTTCCAGTCAACAAAAGAGGCATTAGTTCGTGCATCTGCCAATGCTGCTGAAGTTGCAAAGCAAAATGTGAAGGAGGCCTATGCTCAGGCAATGAGGATAGCATTGGATATAAAAGTTGAGGTATTAATTCATCTACTTATTTCTCAGAAGAAAATTATTAATTCTAATAAATTGTATTCAATTCCAGGTTGATTGATCCTCTGAAAAATCAAATATGTTTGTTGAAAACAAATAATTATGCTTGGAAGATGGATAGCTCATTTTTCTAAGGATTAAAACTTGTAAATATTCCTTTCTAGGCTCCAATCATTGTGATACCAACAGACTCAAGAGGCCGAGATGCTCTTATTCTAGATTTAGGAGTTTTGTCCATTGAAAATGTAATAAGAACTCTTGCTGTTAAAAATGAAGAAGGAAATCCAGCCACCTTAGATGACATCCAAATTGATTTGCAAAACTTGAAGTTGACCAGGTAAAATATTTTATAGTTGTTATGCCATTTAATTGTCCATAGTCTTTGTAAAGCTTTGTGTGGAAGAAAAATAAGATTAAAAATTTCACCAGTGATACAGAGTTTATATTCCAGGCCAAAGAAAAGTAGAGTCAAAATATCATGAGGTGTGAAATAATTTACTTCTCCCCTTAAAATATAAAGCTATTTATGCATGAACTTTGTGTGTATTTAGTACTCTCTCTCTCTTGAAGAGAGAGTATTAAAAAAAACAGAAGTCTGTGGGCAGAAACCAGATTCGACAGACAGAACAAAAGCCACACCTTGCTCATTTGGAAAATGTCTTGAAAATTTGCTCCTAAAGACTAATTTTCCTTTATTCAGGTCACATTCCAACTTAGAATATATGAAGAACCACTCACTTCTTGTAGTTTTCCAAGGAAGTGTTATCACTATTGTTGTGAAATTCCAGCTTAAATATTTGTTTGTAAAATCTTTCATAGTACTTCCATAAAGTCATACATCAATAAATACAATTCAAAATATTCTCTCATTCAATCCAATTGCACCAATAGACTTATTACAGTCAGGCATCAAGTTTTAAACCCAAACCTATGGTTGCTTAGCAAAACAAATGGAAATAATGAGACCACCTGCTCTCTTGGCTATCCCAGTGTGATGCATACCCTTGGTCAAAGTTTCTTACAATGCACTGTTCTGGTTATATGGTGAATCCATTCAAACTAAATTTATTCTAACTTTATCCATGTAGATGAAATTGTACATTTTCATATTTTCTCTTTTTTATCCATGATATTCCTCCCTGCGTGTTTCACTAGTTTTCTAGACATAAAAGAGCCAAAATCTTCAGACAAGGGCCATAATTTTCAGACTTAGTAAGGTGATGTTTTGGTTAAGTTGAAGCTGAGGTAA
Organism: Ladona fulva; assembly: GCA_000376725.2. Taxonomy (NCBI): domain Eukaryota; kingdom Metazoa; phylum Arthropoda; class Insecta; order Odonata; family Libellulidae; genus Ladona; species Ladona fulva. The sequence goes on along the minus strand of KZ308463.1, from coordinate 805,024 downwards.
CAAGATGAACGAAAATATGTTTTAGCATAATGTAATTATACTTAACATTATTACTTAATTTTATAGCATTTTAATTATTTTTCTATAAGTGATAATGATTTGCTTAGCTATTTGGAAATTTCTAAGCAATCAGTTAACAAATTACTTTAGTTCAAAGATGTTTTGTTGAAAATTTAACTTGCGCAAAATAATGTTTTGATTGTTTTATTCTAATTTTTGATAGGGTAATACTACCAGAATTAGATTCTGAATCTCTTGAAGAATGGACTCTTATTGAGCCTATTAGTTTTGGGCTTAGACTTCAAAGAAATCTTTCATCATCATGGTACACAGAAGAGCCTGATTTGGAAATATCTGGACATTTGGGAACTATTTCGGTGAGTTGACACTGATCATATTCCTTTTCTATTTTAATGAAGCTTGAATTTATGCATAATTTAGAGCTATTCCTTCATATATGTTTGTGCAGAATTTTTACTATCATAATAATACCATAATCACGTAGGTCATCTTCTATTAATAGAAAGAGTTGGATTTTAACAAATATTCGCTTTATTTTGGGCATATCAGTTATGTAATTAAGGGTGTATAGGACTTGTTTCTTGTTAAGCTTTTACAGAATAGGTTTGTTTTCCAGATTTGTCTATGTGAAGGAGATATGGCAGTTATCAAGAAAGTTTCAGTTGGAAATCTAGCTGAAACATCTGCTATCAGCAGTGAAGAGGAAAAAGGACAGGTCCTAGATGTTACAGCTAATCAAGTCAAAGCATTAGAGGATATAGCTCCCCCTAGACCTGACACATTGCAAGGTATGCCACTAATTATCATATCTCAAGTATTTTTCAAGAATTATGTACATAGGACTTCAAAATCAAAATGTTTTAGGATGCCAATATAATTCTGAACCATTTAAAGTGCTAATCAATTTTTCTCATTCATATCGATGAAAAAAAAAGATTTGATCTTTTCCCAGGCTCTGACTAATTTCTTTAAATTTAAAAAACAAATAATTTACGTTAATAACAAGTATAATTTACATTAAAAATGAAAAAAGTATTGATGAAACTTGCAAACAATTCATACATTCTGGTGTCTTATTGAGAATTTCCACCAGATTACATATGAATATGTTAATTTTAAATGTTAAGATTTCTGGATGTTCAAGGTAGTATTGATTTCTTTTTAATTCTTTTCTACTATGGAAGGATCTCTTGGTTAGCCACTTATTTGGTGCACCATGGTTTTTTTTTTCTTGACACACAACAGAAAGTGGTCCATATTTTATATTTTGCAAAGAAAGAGAGCTAAGATTGACTGGTCCTACCCTGCTCATTGGAGAAATCAGTTTACATTGCCATTGCAGAAGAGCTGTACTCAAGAAATGCCTTTGTAATGGTAGATAACTTTGGGGAAAAGTTACTCGAACATTTTTTCTTTTGCAGGTCGAACATTAAAGGGTCATTCAAATTTTAAATCGAATTCTTATTGAATTTAACTCTGGAAGCTATGGAGCTAGAGTCATTTGATGTTTGAAGTAGCACTGTTTTTATGATTAAATTACCCACATCATTATTTGGTAGACATCATGTTGATATATTTGAGTGAATTTGCACAACTTGTCCTACTGTGTAAGCAAAGGCATTTCAAGCTCTGAAGAAGTGTAAATGCACAAAGCATAAGCTTCTTACTATTTCTCATATTAAATAGACTTGCTGCCCTCGTTTATAATACATTTGGTACCATAACACTAACTTATGAGTCATTTAATATGAAATTTTTTCTACAACCTCTTACTACTTACTACTTTTCTAGCCATATTTACATGACTTCTACCCAATTAAGGTGGAACACTCATTGTCCAGAAAGCGTTTGCAAATGAAATGAACTAAATGTTAATTCTATTTCTCCCAGGCTTCTCTCATCCAACTATGGAGACATTACATCAGCTGTTTATTCTCTCTCCTCCCCATTTATTCCTGATTTACCTTCATTTGTGGCAAACACTGCCTCTGGCTCCTTTATTAACAGATTTTATACTCTCAAATCTTCATTAATTGTGATCCTCTTTTGTTAACATTAACATATGCTTTTTACCGGAGGGAAAAATTCTAAATATTCTATATGCATATCTATTCTACAAATCTTTTCTATATTCTATCTCAAATTGTTCAAAATCTTGTTGGAGAACACATGTTTAATGTATTCACCCTCTACTGATAAACATTTTCCGCCCCTTCAAATAGTAATCATTTTGGCCTTTATAAAGATCTTAAGCTTTCCTAGTGGATGCTGTGTAAAAAGGATTCTCTGGTTTCCATTTTGATGACTGATTCAGTCAGTCAGTCCTAGAAATGTTGGCGACAGCATGGTCACCAGATCTCACCTGGTTGGAAACCCGAGAATACTTTTTACGCATTTTGGCCTTATTTCTCATTTGGATATTTACAATTTTCTTTTCTTTCTCATTTGGATATTTACAAAGTACCTTTATCATTATACTTAGATCTCTTCCTTTTAACATGTGACTTTGTTTTGACATTACATGGTAGTTTTGATTTTTATCTCAATGAAATGTTCCTCTTTTGTTCCTCCTTAGGTATTAAAGAGTTTGAAGTTGAAAGCGGAACACAGAAGTTGGAAGCTCTTGATGTGAGTTCTGACCATACCGGTTCTTCTCCAGTCACCCTGGTATCTATGAGGCTTGCTTTTGTTATGGATGACCTTAAGATTGATCTTCACAGAGGAGACCATAAAGAGGTACTGTCTAGAACTTTCCTTATTGCTCTCTGTTTATACTTTAGTTAAATTTTGACTGTTTGGAGAATTTTCCCTTCTTTCTGTCTTTGTTTTGCACCTAAGACAAGCAGTTTATTTGACTTCATCTTCTCTTCATCTTTTGTTGCAGGAAGGGATTGAAAATGCTCTTGCCCATTTTGAACTTGGGGTGCTATCCTTACGTGGCTGTATGTTATCTGACTCATCAATGTCATTATCTCTGCGACTCATGAACATTCTTATGGAAGACACAAGGATAGAAAAGGGTGCAATAGTACACTTATTACGTGCAGGAGCATCCCTGGGGCGAAGTTCTAAGGCTGTTGATCCCTCAAGAGGTGTGCTAGATGTTACAGTTAGACGAAAGAATGAAGACATGTTTGGTAAGTTACGTTTGATCATTTATTACATAATTCAATTTATCTATATACACAAATGATAAAATGGGAAAATTTGCAGGCATTTGAAGATAAATATGTTCAGTCCCTTGCAAAAGTTTGTGGGCAAGATCTGTCACTGCTCCAGCAGCCAAACAGTGCACTTGACATTTCTGTTGGTACTAAATAATTTGCTGTTAAGGAGGAAAACAGTGATGGGGTGTATGTTTTGGAACTTTAGGCAAGTGAGGGGAAAGAAGGAATTGCTGTGGAATTTCAGGAAACAAGATTCGACAGACAGAACAAAAGCCACACCTTGCTCATTTGGAAAATGTCTTGAAAATTTGCTCCTAAAGACTAATTTTCCTTTATCCAGGTCGCATTCCAACTTAGAATATATGAAGAACACCACTCACTTCTTGTAGTTTTCCAAGGAAGCGCTATCTATTACTCCCTGGTTTTTGAGAGTTCTTGGGTTCGGAAGGGGATAGAATGTGTCAAGAAATAATGACTTTCTATCATAATTTCTTAATTCTTGAAATGCAATTCTCTTTTGCAAAATGCTAATGATTCATCGCCATATACTGAGTTGATGAAGATATAAACAGCAGGAATCCCTTTTTTGGGAAAAAAATTTTAAATAATTTTAGATTTTCTGTTTGTTTAGTTTTAAATCTCAAATGTATAATTTATAATTACATAAGAATGATTTTAATCACTCAGAATATGAATTTTTTTGCTTAGAATTTGTTTCTTCTCTATTCGGGCTGAAGAACCACATTCACTGATAGTATTAAAATTTGTTGTGGATTCTCCTTCATCTAATTTACTTCAAAAGATTAAAAACACTTGGTAAAGACACCCTGTTTCATTCCTCACCTTCAAGCATGATTTCTCAGTATAGTGGCATAGAAACCAATATGACTTAAATGAAGTTTAGAAATGCGACCCTATCCTCTAACAAGGAGTGATACTTTGCTTGTCTAACGATTTTTAAACAAGACTAGCTTAGAGTGATAGAGAATCGAAAATAAATGATGATACTGTATTTTTTCTTAGGCGTCTTCTCTCCACTCGTTTAATTCTTTAAAATTTCTCCCTAAAAACTCCCTTCTGATAACTACTTGCGTGATTGTGAGCGACCGTCTTATCAGCGGTTCAAGTGGTGGAGTTGGTTAGGGGTCTCACCTAGTTGTTTTTGATATCTCAGCGTGTGGTGGTAGCTGGTTTGAATCCAACAATTGGATTTTTTTCTTTCTCTATTTATCTTTATTTTAGGAGATATGACTCTTTAAAAATTCTCCCTAAAAACCCCCTTCCGTTAACCATGCCACGTGAAGGCTGAGGTTGACTTGGGATAGGAGTTGGCTGTGTATTACGCAACACTATCCCTTGTACTCCTAACTTAACTATCCTAAGGAATAATGAGCAAAATACTACAATGCTAATAATTCGACAGTGAAAAAAATAACATTAAAATTAAAATAGCAAATAATTAATCCATTGCAGTCTTTACGGTGGTAATTTTCATAAAATCAATGAAAACACAAAAATAATCTGCACCAGGAGCAGTATATAAAGGCTGCATTAGTGCAACAACAGGTTCTGTGATTCACCTCATCTGGGAAAGCCACATCCTTTACGTTTAGGAAAACCTCTTGATTCTCTGTTAACATTGCAGCATACCATGCGAACCTAATAATTTTTTCAAAAATTGGGGCTTGCAGTTGATCATGTATAATTGACTGGATCTTTTTAGCATCTTGTCATGAAGTTAATTCTCTTCCTGGTACGACAAACTGTGAAGGAGAGATGCTATTCCATAGACGTAAATGTACACTATATTCCATCAGAAATCCATGCATTCTCTATCCTACTTGTTTGGAAATAATGTAAGATTCATTTTCCCAGGCAAATGAGTAGACCCTTCCAGCGTCCCAGAGCCAAAAAGCCTCATGACTCCTCTTCGTTCGACAAGCTGAACACCTTCTACCCTCCCGGCATCTCTCCTCTTCCTTTTCCTCCACAGGCACTGTTGCCCTTTCTCTTTTTCCTTACCCCTCTTCTTTACAATGTTTATTTGTCATAAAATTTCCCCTCTCAGTTAGGCACCCATACTACAATAGGTGGTATGAAGAAATCATGATCAGCAGAAATACAAAATCAGAAAATCGCCTAAAAAAAAACAAGAAACAAAATTTAATTTATATAGTCAATGCATGTCCTGATGAAGGATGTGGGTAGGTGGATAGTAGTGTTTAATATTTCTGTAATTCACAGGAAAACAGGTAAGGGTGATTTTACGTAAGATGTTGTACACCCAGGAAAAATCCCAAGGAAGAATGGACTTGAAAAAAGTCTGATCCCGTCAGACTTTTTTCAAGTCCATTCTTCCTTGGGATATTTCCGTAATTGTAAATTTCCAATTCTCTCCCGTTTCCATCCTCCAAGTAACACAAATTCGGACCAGCTAGGTGTGAAATTTAAAATGGAAAAATTTATGGAGTAACTTAGTATTTGTATCAGATACCCTTGGAGTCCTTAATACCTGGACTTTGACGTGTTACCCATTGATGATCTGCCATCGAAATGGAACATTTTACACATTGATTAGTGGAAATTAAGCAATAATAAGCTTACAGTATGCAAATTACTTTTACTTGTATTGTTAAAAGGTTTCTCTAGAACTAAGATTCCGTATCTTTTGTTTTTATTGTTGGACAGGATAGTATTAAGATTTTCTAGGATTTGTACATTGAAATGTTTAATATTAGTTCTTATTATATCTCGAATGAAATGGAGTTACACAATGAATTTACTATTGCAATATTTGGTATACGGAAGCATCCGATGAAGATGACATATTGCAACAAACTGCAGTTAAAAGGGAACAGAAGGGAGTGAGTGATAGTTATGATCTAACAGGGTTACCTAAAACGTTACCAAGGAGTAGAGAGGGGCTGTCTGAAAGACCAATTTTACAGGCCTTGACAATAATGCAATTTTTGCTTAGGGATAAGGAATTAACTTTCTTTTACAAAATTAAATTAAAAACAATGGCCCCACTAAATTGAGACAAGTGTCTAAAGAAAGGTAAATAATCATAGAGTCTTATTTTTGTCGTGAATCATTCATATAATTTCGAAATTGGGAGAACTTTGATTAAATACATGGAAAAATCGTAAAATTTTACGGAAATAAACAACCCATCCCTTTGACCACCACAGCAATTGTTGAACATTGATTTCATGAGTTATCTCATATAAATACACGAGGATAATCAGTTAGTATACTTTTCCTTATAAATGTGCATAAAATAGGTTTTTGTTACCTGCAGAGGTTGTTTCTTTTACAAAATTAAATTAGAAACAATAGTCCTACAAAATTGAGACTAGTGTCTAAAGAAAGGAAAATGATTATAGAATCTTATTTTAGTCGTGAATCATTCATATAAATTCGAAATTTCGAGAATTTTGATAATACACATGGAAATTACGTAATTTTTTGGGAAAAAAAAATCCATCCCTTTGACGACTAAGGCCATTGTTGAATGTTGATTTCATGAAATATCCTACATAAGTGCACAGGGATAATCAGTTCTTATAATTTTTATAAGAAATTTACTTAAAGTAGGCTTTCATGACTTGAAATAAGTAGAATTAATTTTATAAATAATAGTAAGATATATATTAAGTTATTATGATCTTAAGACGGAGTTTTCTTGTGCTTAGGAGGACCAGATATATACGATAATATATATATTTTTAAACTAAATTAAGTTCCATCATGCTTGACGGGGGCGTTTACTAGTTTGTAATAATTGATACAAATCAAGATATCTGCGAAGTGTTTCGTATCAAAGTGATCAGCAAAGTGCAAGGAAAGTAAATTTGGACTTTTTATTCAATAAAAGTTTCTTATTAAATATGTTATATGTCATAGCAACCATAATTTCTAAACAATAACTGCTGACCACACCCATAGGAAAATGGTCGACCCAGATTATAAGGGATATTTACCTGCTAGGACTTGCCTGCGCCTCCAGTACCCCTATTACTTTTCTTTCACACACAGTTGTAGGAAAAACTGAGGCTTCCGCATCTAAAGGGTTATGTGCTTCCACTTGATGCATGGTTTTCTTCTGGTCCCTGTCCCTATCTCACAAAACTCATGGTAAAAATACAGCTTAAGATGCTCTACAATCCTTTTATAAGGTGGACTTTTCCAATTGCTAGTTGCAATGCAGCCCCCTTTAGCCAATTTAGTGATGTAAATTTTCTATATTGCTATCCATGGCTCTCTTCTCCTGCCTCCACTCGTCTCTAAGGGTGTTTTTTTCCACATTCAGTTTACAATGACTACATCTGTCATAAGAAAATGAAGGTATCACAAAACCAAAATCTTTTTCCCACAGTAGGAGCTGATTCTAGCACTGAGTTGTAGTAGGATATTCCCCATCAGTCTCTTCTCAGAGAAGAACTTAAGATGTTGTTTGATGGTATCCTTTTGTTACAAACTTGAGTTATTAAGATATCAAATTAACCAGAGTTGCAGAGAAGTGTTTTTGGGCATAGTCTTGGAAAGAATGTGCACTATGATGAACTTAACCTTTTTTGTTAAACAGTTTGTGGATTATGAATTACTTCTTTGTGAAGTGACGAAAATGAAGCAATAAAAAAGGGCAATCTCTTTGCTCAAAAAGTTGACCATATTGAAACTGACTTCATATGTATGATGGAATTGAACTCATTCAACAAACTTACAAAAGATCATAGCAATAATTCACATTCTCTCTATTTATCCCATCTTCAGCTGTGGCAAAATAAAGCAAACTAAAGAAGATCTCTCTTTGTCTTAAGGGCGAAAGCATGTTTTTTAAAGTTAAAGATTCAAAAAACATTCCCTGCTCCTCTTCAACTTGCAAGAAATTAAAGCCTCTTCATTCCACTTCAATTCCTGCTATCCAGGTTGTATGGCAGTTTTTCACTCAGTCTCCTGAAAAATGGGTTTTACTCTGTAAACACAATGTAGAATATTAAAGTAGTTTAATTAGTCAATGTTTTTGTCATATGTTTATAATTAAAAATTTTGATACTAAAATTAATTAAACCATAACTTCTTGCACAATGCATAATAACTGACTTAAGTACATATTTATGATAACTAACATAATTATTAATTAACTTTGTATTCTTACATCTAATAGATTTGTCTGATTTAAAATTACAAAATTAGTAGTATTTATAAAACATATACTATTCACTCAATTAATTGTAAATTACAAAATATTTTTGTATAATATGTTTTCATTATGGTAAATTAGGAAAATGTATCAATTTATTTCAAATGTTAGCTACTTTCTGCTGAAATGGTGTCCATTACTGAATTATTCATATTTTTTTCTCTTCAATAGCAGAAACATGCGTTTACTCGAAGAAGGTATTTTAGTACTTTATTGGTGAAATTTTTCCAACCCTGGCTATGCCCCTTATGTGTATATATGGTATCCTATTTACCAGACATATAAACACTACATCAGGGGTGCTGTTTTTTGTATCCCAATTTTCAGTTGAAAATCGGGAGCCAGTTCAACTTGGATTAATGAATACATTTACATTTGCATTTACATTTGCCTTGCGTTTTTGTCCTTAGTGTTATTCTGTAACTTGAAGTTTAGAAGGAACTAACAACTGTGTTTGATGGAAGATGATTTTGTTCTTTCAGCGGATGTGCGAGTCTTTGCGTTCGAGTTGGTCTTGTGCCCTCAGTACCTTGCTGACCTTGGTGCATTTTTTTCTGGTGGTGAAGAGATGCAGAAAGAGAGTCCAACTCCTGCTGCTGTGCAACCATCACAGTCAGTTCAGGCAGCATCTCCTGCTAGTACTAACGGCTCAATTCATGTTCACCTTCGCATTGAAAGACAAGATATTGTGTTGATTGCGGACACAAATCATATAGACACTGAAGCTCTACTACTACAGGTATGGACTGTTATTGACCTTATATAAAAGTAAAGTGTGAGTGTAATTTCATACTTTAAAGTTATGCATTTAAGTTAACAGTTATTCAGTTATTGCAGATCAGAGTACTGACACATAATTCTTTTCCAGAAAATTACCGTAAAAATAGGGTTGCTGCATTTTCAGTTTAAGTAAGACTAAGTAAGACTTGAGATTAATGCCATGGTGTGGGAATTAATTAATTAATTTTTTTCAAGTTAAGGTCAAAAAAGTACGTTCTGTATCATATCAAGCATATGTTGCTAAAATTGTCCTCATTTTGTGATGTACTATGATCTTTCCTTTATGGAAATTGATTCAAATAATTGCAGAGGAGATCTTTTTAAAGTTATTTCTTCTAAGACTTCTTGGTATGAAAGTTATTAATGATTTCAAATATACCATAAATCCTGGTTATTCTTCTATAGATGAAATATTCCAATTTCATTTCACAGTTATTAATCAACTATTATTCTCACTCTTTATAACTTGATGTAAATAAGCTGTAGAAGTAATGTTATTTACAGGGTGAAGTTGAATTGAATTATCGCCTTTTGGGAGATCATTGGACTGTAAATGGATCAGTACAAAATATCAGATTACTTTCCTGCCAGTATAATCCAGATGTGGGTGGAAAGTCTACTGTTGAGGTATGGATATATTTTATGTTCAATTTTGAACTATTCCTTTGATGAAATTTAAAATTGCCCTGTAAAAACTTGCATTTAAGTAAACTTCTAAAAGTAATTTTTGTCACATTTTATTAAAAAAGCATTTCTTTTTACTAAAGTCTGAGCCACTGGACATATTCATGAAAATGTGGCTCTAATGACCTTATTCCATTGGATTGTTATATAAAGGCATCCCAATGGAGTAAAAACTCTCTGCTGTATTTGAAGAAATTTATTTTGGTGTTACTTATGTTTCTATGTATCGTAAAATCGGAATTGTGTGTTAAATAATACCTTTGTTAGGGTGGATATTTAAATAATTAAGGATCTGGCTACTACAACTTTTCCTGAATATCGGATATAGAAGGAACTGTAAAAATTCTTTCGTGAAGATTGAAGTAGTGAAAAGATTGCATTATGGTTTGCTAAATTGAGTTGATTTCTTAATTTTATACATATTTTTTCCTTGCTCTCTTAACCTTTCCATGATATTTTTACTATTTACTTTGTCTTCAATAAATGAGTTTTAAATAACCTCTGGTCGGTAATTGTTACTATGCCTTCAGGTGCTGAGTCGATGCCAGTTGGATCTTGCTGGGTCCACCCCAGAAGGCCAGGGACCTCATGTGGAAGTATCTCTTTCTGAACTGTACTTATCTGTGTTTCCAGGTCAGTAAAAAATGTATCGTTTCCCCAATCTTTATTAGTAAATACTTTGAGTCAATTTTCCAATTTGATTGAGTAACTAAAAAGAGAGATAATTAATTAATTGCATCATTTCTAAGATATTGTACATAGAATTAATTACTTTTAACATAGGAGCAAATTTAGCCTTTGGAACTTAGTGTAGATCCTTAGGTCTAAAATTGTGTATGAACTTAAACTACTTATGAGTACATAGATATTAGTTCATAGACACTAAAATTATAATATAGTATTGCTAATTATGCACCAAATGCATTTGTTTTTTCATTTCTATAATCTATGATATGCTTAATATTAAATGGGAAATTTTTGTTTATATCTTTTAGGAACAATTGCGCTTCTTTCCAAGGTTTACAATTCTTTGTCAGCACCTCCCAGAGATACATCTATGGAGGGAATACTCAGTGAAAATGATTGGAGTGGAATTTGGCTTCCAAAGAAGTTTAATGCTGAAGACTATTGGTTCCTGAAAACTGGTCAGTCCCTTTTCAAAAGTAAAAGTTTTTGTTTAATCAAGGAAGCACTTATGCTTGTTATTATGACACTATCAGAAATAAAAAATGACAATCTTTTATTTTAGTTGCATTCTTTTGCCTTAACTTATTAATAAGGAAGAAAACTGGAAAAAAATGATTAATTAGGGGAGAGAGTTCTCATTTTTTTAAGCATTTACTTCAGTTTTTCAATGTAAAAAAAATCATTTTCATATAAACATTTAGCATTTTGGGAAATAGACAGAATTTCACTTGGTTTAAGGAAAGGTGTAAATATTTAGCATGATGAAGTCGGGCAGCTGAATCCCAAGGAATAAAAAGTGTGAAAAATAGCAACATGACTGGGACTCGAACCCAGGAATTTCACTTTATTGCATTGATGCTTAGTGCAACTTTAAGTATAATCATATAAATAATAAATAAAAGCATTGTTTGTTATGGCTACAACATTAGTTTTTAATCAATGTTGAAGCAATTTCATTATTATCTGTGAACTTTTATCAACCTTATAAAATCATGGAATGAAGAATGAAAACTTGACTCTTGAAATTGATCTGAAAAAAGCACGAATGAAAAATGAAGACTTCGATTACTGTATGATGTTTCAGGTGACCACCCTTAGGATCATTCGCAAAATTCTTAAATTTCATTGCAGCAATATTGGTTTATAAATATTTTGGGGAACAGCAGCAGAATTAACCCTCAAGTTGGTGTGGTAGTGTGTAAAGTTTGCTAATTTTATGAGAGTGAATTTGGCAACTCTGTTAATGCATCTAACTTTAAGACTTCTTGGATTTCTCAATTGTAATTTTTAGCCCCCAGGGGTTTGGTTTCACAACTCAAAGGTTGTTATTAGTATAGATATTGGATCATTTATCAGTGCTGTTCACAGCGGCGGAATACTGAATATGTCCAAATCAACATATTCTTGATTGAAATTTGAAATGATCCAGGAATAAAACGTTTTATTAATTGAATTTTTACTGGAAAAAGGTATATTATTGATGGACTATTTTAAAAAGTATTATTAACAGCATTATTTTAATTGCCTGAGGCTCAACAATCATTTTCTGAAAAGGGATTGAAGTTGTGCCTCTGTATATTACCTGACGTAGAATTATGGCACACCCTGAGGTGTAAGTTAGATGTAGTTTATTAATTTGTGGAACTGCAGAGCAGTGTTGTAGAAGAACATTCTTTAGCCAGTGCTGTTGCAACTAAAAGTAATAAATTATGGAAGTTTGAGAATAGCAGATGGAAAGAATATAATATGCGTTTACATTCCAAATTAAAAACCGTTGCGAGGCTCCCAAACAATATCACCACGGATAAAATTAAGTGCGAATATAAAGAAGCTAAATCAGTAACGAAACGTACCATGCGAGATGCCCTCCGCCAGTTTAAAAAGAAGATTTTATGCGAATACCTAGACGAAGACCCGAAAGCTTTTTGGTCGTACGTGCGTGAGGTCCAGGGAAAAGAGCAAACGGTAGGATCGTTGAAAGATAA